>CM022470.1:2961836-3014188 GCA_011952105.1 Coreoperca whiteheadi | reverse complement strand
ATGTTAGAATGGTGCAGGACATGTACGAGAGCTGTAAGACCGTGGCGAGGTGTGCTGTAGGTGTGACAGAGGAGTTCAAGGTGGAGGTGGGTCTGCATCAAGGATCGGCTCTGAGCCCCTTCTTGTTTGCTCTGGTGATGGACAGGCTGACGGATGAGGTTAGACAGGAATCTCCATGGACTATGATGTTTGCGGATGACATTGTGATTTGTAGTGAGAGCAGGGAGCAGGTGGAGGAGAATCTAGAGAGATGGAGGTCTGCTTTGGAAAACAGAGGAATGAAGCTTAGCCGCAGTAAGACAGAATACATGTGTGTCAATGAGAGGGACCCAGGTGGAATGGTGAGGTTACAGGGAACAGAGGTGAAGAAGGTGCAGGACTTTAAGTACTTAGGGTCAACGGTTCAGAGCAACGGAGACTGTGGAAAAGAGGTGAAGAGGCGAGTGCAAGCAGGTTGGAACGGGTGGAGAAAAGTGTCAGGTGTGTTGTGTGATAAAAGAGTATCAGCAAGAATGAAAGGAAAGGTGTTCAAGACGGTGGTGAGACCAGCGATGTTGTACAGCTTAGAGACAGTGGCACTGAAGAAAAGACAAGAGGCAGAGCTGGAGGTGGCAGAGCTTAAGATGTTGAGGTTCTCTTTGGGAGTGACGAGGGCGGACAGGATCAGGAACGAGTACATCAGAGGGACAGCTCATGTTAGATGTTTCGGAGATAAAGCCAGAGAGGCCAGATTGAGGTGGTTTGGACACGTTCAGAGGAGAGACTGTGAATATATTGGTAGAAGGATGCTGAGGTTGGAGCTGCCAGGCAGGAGGTCTAGAGGAAGACCAAAGAGGAGATTTATGGATGTGGTGAGAGAGGACATGAAGTTAATTGGTGTGAGTGAAGAGGATGCAGAGGACAGGGTTAGATGGAGGCGCATGATTCGCTGTGGCGACCCCTGAAAGGGAACAGCCGAAAGGAAAAGAAGAAGTATCTTGCTCAAGGTTACTTCGACGTATGGCTGGGGGATCGAACTGCCGACCTTCCGACCGGCGGGCGACCGCTCTTCCACCAAGCAACAACCGTACAGTACCGTATTTGAATATTATATATATATATATTTGTATAGAAGAGTAGTAGTCCTGCAGAGTACTTAGACAGTTTTATTTAAAATCCCATTATTATTATTTTACCATTTAGATTTAATGTCAGTCAGTCATTTTCTTCCGCTTGGTCCCATTGGGGGTCGCGGGTGACTTTGGGCCTTAGGCGGGGTACACCCTGGACAGTGGCCAACTCGTCGCAGGGCTGACACATAGACACTCTCATCCAATTTGGGGTCATCAATTAACCTAAACATGCATGTCTTTGGACAGTGGGAGGAAGCCGGAGGACATGCAGACTCCACCCAGAAAGATCGTATAACGCTGGTCTGGTCTGGGATTCTAACTCACGATCTCCTTGCTGGGAGGCAGGGGCTCTAACCCCTCTGCCACCGTTCACCCCAGAGATTTAATGTCATCTGTATGATTTGGAGACATAAATACTGTAGCTACCAGTTAATGATGCTGTAGCCATTGTCCAAAACATCATCTCCATCACTACTGGATTTATTATGTGATTAAATATATATGAGTGGCAGTGTTTACTTATTTTACAGATGATCGTTCATTTAAAAAAAAAAAAGACAAAGATTTACTGATATGCGTTCACATGCTAAGATATTAGTATGCTATGGTGAAATGTAAAACTACTATATGTAATTTGCTCTCAAACACATCTGTCGTGCACACTTGAATCCACTGGTGCACCGAGAGACGTAAAGGCCAACATTCACTCGCCCTGTCCTTCTTGTGCCTACAAAACAAACACATTGATGCAAAAACAGCGCATATTAATACATCGTTTTATAAAATGGCTTAATATTTAACATCAGCTGAGATCACAGACGCCAAAAACTTTATAATCGTTTACTGGACTTTCACACAGTTGCTGCATATTTATGGGACAAAAACCCTGAGTATTTACTGTATCTGGTTATTTGTTTTTAACTTATCAACTAAGACTGTGAGTTCCAGTCATACAGACAATAACGGGTTCATTTCGCCTTTCAAAGGAACCGCTAAGGGTTAGTAGTTACTGTACATATAAAACACTCAGTACCTTCGTCCCTATTTCACGGCTCTTGGCTCGCATCTTGCTGGCCAGAGATTCGGCCACGTCAGCTCTCTCTTCAGCCTCCTCCAGCTCGTGCTGGGCCTTCCTGAATCTGGCCATGTGCACGTTCGACTGCTCCTCCTGGAAAAGAGTCACGGTGAACGTGCTGGTGATGCGACACATTACTGAATCGCTGAGCACATTTCTGATTTCTGATCTGTGATTCACTCACAGCTTCCTCAGCGTGTCGTTTGTAGGCCTTCATTTTGTTCTGGAGCTTGTCCACCAAATCCTGCAGTCGGATGTTGTTTTTCTTGTCTTCCTCGGACTGAAAGACGTCAACTTCTCTCAGTCAAGTAAACTGCTGGATTCTGTCTTTCATTCTTTTATCATTTTTACAACAACAATATGCTTGGGGGCTGTCGTAGCTTTACCTGATAGGTCAGCTCTTTGACTTTCCTCTCGTATTTACGGACTCCTTTGATGGCCTCCGTAGAACGTTGTTGCTCAGCTTCGAGCTCACTTTCCAGCTCGCGGACCTGCGTGCCAGAGCCCAATTCAGGATTGTTTCTATGATTTTAATCACGTTAATGTTACAATGAGTCTCTAGAATTTTTATTAGCACGTTTGTTGAACTGCTTGTGTCAGAAAAATGACTTTAGTTGCCACTTTTATGCACAGCTTATTGTAAGTTGATTAAGTTGCGCACGTGTTTTAATGGACTAGTGTTGGACTAGCCTTTTGCCTAATATACTTTTAACCGTCAGTGGATGGACATGTTGTACTATTGTAGTCTGTGCCACATGTACTGTATGTTAATAGCCACTTTAGTTGTTAAATTTAATAGCTTTAGGATCCGATCCACTACTACCACCATGTGGCCACGTTACGTTTGGCTCACAACTCCTGAAGCGCGAGAGGTGAGAAGCGAGAAGGGAATCGATTAGAAACATTGTTGTTTTTTTTCTGAAATTTCCCGGAAATTTCCGTTTTTTCACCAGCTCTCATACGAGTTTCAGCCAACTTTCACAATTGCGGGTATGTAACACAGATAGATAAGTGAGAAAATAAGTCACTCATTTGCTTTTTTCTTTGCAATGCCATTTTCCAATGACTGGTTACCAGATTCTTGACCTTTCGGACTTGCGTTCACATTTGGATGTATTGTGCAGTTGCAACCAAATCTAAATTATTTTGACACAAATCAGTTCTAAGCCATCCTGATTTTAGTCACTTTTAGTTCTTGTAGAAGGCCTGGATATTCCTGTCTAACATTTGCTATTATTACTATTATTGTGTAATTGTGAAACTAGAAGCAGTATACTGTACACACCCTAGAATCCAGTTTCTGAAGCTGCTTCTTTCCGCCCTTCATGGCTACGTTTTCAGCCTCATCTAAACGGTGCTGCAGGTCTTTCACTGTGGCCTCCAGGTTCTTCTTCATCCTCTCCAGGTGAGCGCTGGTGTCCTGCTCCTTCCTGAGCTCTTCAGCCATCATGGCAGCCTGGAAGTGCCACAACAGGAGTGTTGATTATTTAAAAATTCCAACAAGTCTGTATGAACCAAAGTACGAGCCCCATAGGAGCACCTTACGTCAGTAATGGCTTTCTTGGCCTTCTCCTCGGCATTCCTGGCCTCTTGAACGGCTTCCTCTACCTCAGTGTGAAGTTGAGTTACATCCGCCTCAAGCTTCTTTTTGGTGTTTAGAAGACTGGTGTTCTGCCGAAGATAAAAGAGATGTGTCCTGTAAATTGTGCAAAATCCAAAGGGTTTACTTCGATAAGTCGATGCTGGCAAACAACCTACCTGAGAATGTAGAAGTCCTGCACGCTCACTCACATCAATCAGTTCCTGCTCAGCCGTTTTGCGGCCCCGCTCCGTCTGGTCCACAAATGCTCGAAGCTCTTCAACCTCAGCCTGCATCAAGGCCGCTCGACGCTCCATCATGGCTACCTGCTCCTTCACGTCATCCTGCCCTCGCGTAGAATCATCCAGGTGGATCTGGGCGTCCTAAAAATGCATTTATCAATTAATTAAACTGATATGGTTAGGGATGTCAACCCTCTGGGCTGTCAGTCTGTCTGTCACACTTCGGCCGAGAACAAGACAGCTTGACAACTACTGGCCAGATTGGAAATAAATACGGGATGGATATTCATGGTCTTATACTCTGGTGATTAGTCCACGATAAAGTCTCCCGGCTACAGGGTCCATAAGCGGGCGGGTTGTCCACCAATCGGAAGGTCGGCGGTTCGATCCCGGCTTCCCCTAGCCACGTGTCGAAGTATCCTTGAGTGTGTGTGAATGATTAGTTTCCTTTTAGTGGCAATTAGGAGATAATGGTAAATGCTAAAACATGGGGTAACACCAGCACAAGTAGAGAGGAGCTGTAAAGTCAGTCATTTTTATAACATCAGCTAAAATTAGCCACCATAAGCTACTGGCCATACCTAAACAAGTAAGGCTGTAGCAGCAAAACTCCCAAGTGTATTCAACCTGGCAATGGTGCGATTTTTGACTTATGAATTTAACTTTACATTTGCAAGACGAAGAATGTGTTATTTCTTCTTTCAAAAGTTGCAGAGTCTCGCTTTAAGGCATTTCTTTATGTTGTCGTACCTTGAGTTGCCCCTGAACGTTCCTCAGTTGTTTCTGGGACTCGGCCGCCTGCCTGTTAGCATAGCTCAGCTGGATCTCCATCTCGTTGAGGTCCCCCTCCATCTTTTTCTTCACTCTCAGGGCGTCGTTCCTGCTCCGGACCTCAGCATCCAGGGTGGCCTGCATGGACTCCATCACCCTCTGGTGGTTCCTCTTCAGCTGGTCGATCTCCTCGTCTTTCTCCGCCACTTTTCTGTCAACTTCAGCCTTCATGTGGTTCAGCTCCATCTGTGCACGCAGGATCTTAGACTCCCCTTGTTCCAGGGTGGCCTGAAAAACATTTTTGTCCATTCAAATGTAAGCGGTTACTCACACCAACGCTGTAAGCTGTGTTTTTACTGAAGACATATGTGATGGCTTGTTATCAGCTGTACCTCAGATTCTTCCAGCGCAGTTTGCATGTCATATTTTTCTGTCTCCACCTGCTTCTTGAATTTCTCCAGTTCATTAATCATCTTTCCACCCTCCCCAAGTTGCTCTGTCAGGTCTGAGATCTCCTCTGTGTTTGACAAGAGAGGTTTTGACATCACTGATTTAAAATGTGTCGCCCAAGCTGTCGTTTCCAACAACAAGATCCCACTTACGTTGCAGGTTTTTGTTTTCCCTTTTCATCGTCTCCAGATGATCCAGGGCTTCTTCGTAGGAGTTCTTCAGTTTGAAAAGCTCAGTGTTCAGAGATCGAGATTCTTTCTGAGCGCTTTCCAGCTCTGCCTGAGACTCCTCATACTTCTGCTTCCACTCAGCTAGAATCTGAAATCATTGAAACATTAGCTACTTATAATTAATGACGTCATATAACGAAAGTGGTATTAGGAAATTAATTGCCAAAGAAAATACCTTGTCAAAGTTTCTCTGCTTCTTGTCGAGTGTGGCAGCCGAGCTGTTGGACCTTTCCACGTCGACCATGAGATCCTCCATCTCATGCTGAAGTCGCTGTTTAGTTTTCTCCAGTGAGGCACACTTTGAATTCACTGCTTCGATTTGTTCTTCAGCCTCTTGGAGACGCTGGGCGAGCTTTTTCCTGTCAAAAAGTAAAACCGCTATTGTTAAAAAGTTTGACCAAGTTGCCATTTTGTAGGGGACTAAAAATACAACCAATATGACAGCTATCAATGTTTGTGGACGCTAATGCTTCAGTTAACGGCTCTGTCATTTTCTAATAATGTCACTGGACATTTGCTGGAAATAACAATGTAAAATAGTACAAGTTATAGAGAGAAAAAGTTCTGTTGCTGCAGTTATTTTAGTTAGAGTTCAATTTTTAGTGTTGAGTTTTCATAGCAGTAGGTTGAATTCCAGAAGAAAATGTATTCTATCATAAATATTCAGTCATTATTGGGAATTTTATCCTTTATACAGTATATGTTGAGATAAATGCTTGCTTGTAGAAATTATTTCATATTTTTGTGTGTTCAACAGACTGGCTGTTCACTGTCTACAAGACACTGTAGGTTATTCAAGCAGTTCATTGGATTAAATTAATTGGTAGTGAACCAAATAAACACTGTCCCTATTTTCTTTATTATTAGTACAAGAGATGACAGTGTCCTTTCCAAGAAACCTCCTCGGACATTATTCAAATTGATTAGAAAATGATTAGGAAATTACGTCCCCGCAAAGTAAAGTGTCACCCTGTAGAGTTGGAATCAGTTATGAAAAAGCAGAAGAAAAAAAAAAAGCTCTTGAGGGTTGATAACTACCTTTAAATTAATATTTTTTCAATGCAATATTAATCAAAATAAATTAATAGAATGTGCACTCTATCATATTAGGGACTGTCCACATGACTGTTTGATATCTAATATTAAGTTAATATTAGCCTGATCTATTGAGCTAATCTTTGTGTATAATTACTTTGCTTCCTCAAGCTCCTCGGTGCGTTGGATGGCATCAGTCTCATATTTGTTCCTCCACAGAGCCACCTCCGTGTTTGCTTTTGACAAACTGCGCTGCAGCTCAGCTTTGGCCTCCTGCTCCTCGTCAAACTGCTCACGAATGAGATCACAGTCATGACGGGCTGACTGTAAACTGTGAGCCAAGGCGTTCTTAGCCTATTGGGGGGGACACCAATATGGAGCCTCATGAGAAAAAAAGGCCATGGAAACCAGAAAAATGTCGGTGTTTGCAAACCTTTGATTACCTTTGTTTCCTCCTCCATCATTCTTTTTAACTCGTCAATCTTTGTTGTGAATCCCTGTTTTGCTCTCATCAGCTGGGAAACGAGACTCTCTCGCTCTTCCATTTGTCTGGAAAATTCAGCTGCCGCATGCCAAACAAGAAAACAGTTTTCACTAAAACTCTGTAAGTTTATGAATGTCAATAAAGCGAGGAAAATAATCACCATTCTCGGTTTGAAAACGGGCCCTCTGATTGGTAAGATCATTTATCTGCCGCGTGTTTTCATCGTTCTTGGTCTTTAGCTCCAAAAGCTGATCTTCAAGTGAACGACACGTCTTCTCCAGGTTGACCTTAAAAAAAATTTAAATCATCCAGTTAAGAGAGTTCTGCATTCCCCTATGTTAATACCATATTCGACACTTAAAAAGCTCACCTTGGCTTTTGCAACTGTTTCCATGTTAATGGTCAAATCATCAATCTCCATCTTCATTTCACTCTTTTCCTTTTCCATTTTCTGCTTGATTCTCTGGAGGTTGTCGACCTGCTCTCCCAGCTCGGCCATGCTGTCCGCCTGCTTCTTGCGCAGTGCGGCGGTCGTGGCCTCGTGGTGCAGCGTGGACTCCTCCAGGTCACGCCGCAGTTTGAGGAACTCCGCTTCGCGTTTCTTGTTCATCTCAATCTGAGCGGCCGTGGCCCCTCCGGCCTCCTCCAGCCTCTCGCTGATCTCCTCGAGCTCCCTGGAGAGGTCAGACCGCTGCTTCTCGATCTTTGCCCGGACAGCTCGTTCAGCCTCGACTTCTTCCTCCAGTTCTTCAATACGAGCCTTGAAACGAAAAGTACAGTATATGTACGTCGTGAGGGGACAATCGGTTGCTATAAGTCTGATTAATGTATGACTTTGATCTGAGTTTCATTACATGGAGCTCCTTCATCTTCTTTTGAAGCTGGTTATTAATTTTTTGCTCGTCTGAAATGTTGCTGAGCAGCTGGTTGTTTTCAAATTCTTTTCTGCAAGGACATGAAGATACATGACGTCAGTTTAAACCCAAGATTGGTTTTCCTCATACACACTGTACCTGATCAGTGAGCTTACTTCTTAATCCTCTCCTCAGATTGTTGTTTGTCATTTTCTAGGTCCATCAGGGATTCTTGCGCAAGTTTCAGATCCCCCTCGAGCTTCCTCTTGGCTCTTTCAAGGTCCATGCGGATCTTCTTTTCTTGCTCCAATGAACCCTCAAGCTTGAAAGCAAATTGCACAAAGTTAATTAAGACGTTAAGGAACACCGGTGTTTGAATGTATAATTTTCTACAGCAGCTCACATCATCCACTTGCTGTTCAAGCTTAGACTTGGCTTTGGTCAGAGAGTTGACTTTGTCTTCCTCAGCTTGAAGATCATCCAGTGCCTGTTGATGAGCCTCTTGAAGGGCTCTCTTCTCCTTGGTCAGTTTGCCAATGTTCTCATCCTGACCAGCCAGCTCATCCATTAGGTTTTTAACCTGCAGTAGGTAGTACGAATACACATCAATATGAGCAAAGAACAGAAGAAAAACTAGAAAGCACTCAGAGAGCACATAGTTTGTTATTTTAATTATCGAAAATGTCACGCTGTCATGTTGATTTTTGGAGAATACCAAGCCTGATCCGGAAAAATAGGGCTTGATACAAGGATTAATTGTGAAAAATATGAAACAAGTCAGACTCTTGACCAAAGAGTTGCAAAAAAAACATTGCTTGTAAATGTGTCATCTAAATGTGTTTGCAAGTGCACAATAAAATTAAGAATTATGGCCATTTTTTTTTGTAAAATAGCCCATGCCCATACCAATTGGACATCCAATTTTTGGAGATGAAAAATGTTAGTTTCTTCAGGATCATCCAAACATGGACCACAAACATTAAGTACGAGATACGTGGAGGTGCCAACCAAGCAGTCAGGGCAAATTTACAAACCTTGTTTTCTGTGGCATGTTTCTCCTTTTCCACTTTAGCCAGGGTTATCTCCAGGTCATCAATGTCTTTTTTAAGCTCAGAGCATTCGTCCTCGAGCTTCCGCTTCTTGGCGGTCAACTCAGCGGACATTTCCTCCTCGTCCTCGAGTCTCTCGGTCACCTCTTTGAGTTTGGCCTCGAGCTGGATTTTGCTCTTGATCAAGCCCTCACATCTCTCCTCTGCATCGCAAAGATTTTCTGAGTCCTAAGAGAAACCCAGAGAGAACGCTAATCCATTGTCTGGACAATGATTTCGACTTCGATCAGTGGCTTTTTTATTAGCTACGACACTCACAGCTTGTACTTGCAGGAGGAGACTATTTTTCTCCTGCAAAAGAGAAACCATTTTCTCTTCAAGCTCCTTTCTCCTGGACTCTGACTTTGCCAGATCCTCCTTACATTTGACGAAATCCTCTTTCATGGTCGCCATCTCCTTTTCGGTCTCTGCACTCTTTAGCAGTGGCTTTATTTTAAAGAACAGCTTCATCCATGGCCAGTGTTTCACATTCATGAACGAGCGCAGGTTATATTGCAGAATCCAGACGCAATCTCTGCAAGATATACAGCAACAGTTTTGTGTGGTATGGGTTTAGTTTCTATCACCGAAGAGGAGCATTTTTAGTGTTGACCTTACTTTTGTGCAATTAAGTTGGAGAATTCTTTTCTCATGAGATAACCCCGACACAGCGCTTGAGTCTGGGTCACAAGAGAAGCTAGTTTTTCATCTCGCAGCTCCTCCAGAGTGCCAAGTAAGCCAGCTTTGAAGAAGACCTGCAACAATATGGTGTAGTAATGATGCATCCAGTCCATTAAAATGAATCAATTTGTTGCTTGTAAAGGCTAAAGTCTATACCCAGAGGTTCCAAAAGCAGTCAGAACTTTACGCTATGAGGCATTTGGACACATACCTTTGTAGACCCAAATCTATACTGTGTGTGGTCAACATCAATCGAACCAAGAAGCTTCTCGGAAGCTTTTTTTCCATCGATGAACTGTCCCTCAGGGATGGCACTGGCATTTAGGATTCTGTATCTGTTCAAATTACAATGAAGATGATCACAAACTGAAATAATTTAGATGAAAGGACAAACTTTAGTTATCTTTATGTAGTTCTTTCATGTATTAATCGATGCTGACCTCTGCTTGAAGTCGGCATAAAGAATCCTGCTGGGGAATCCCTTCCTACAGATCCTGATACCCTCCAGCACACCGTTACAGCGCAGCTGGTGAATGACCAAGTGATTGTCCATGATGCCTACAGTAAAGTCAACATGAACTTATGGGCAACAGACACTATGAGCATATTTCAACATCATTTTTTTTATCTTCAGAGCCAATAAATTGGTACCTGGTGTTTTAATCTCATTTGGAATCAGGCAACGCACAAAGTGAGGGTGGGTGCTCCTCAAGTTGGTCATTAGTTTTCCGAGATTTTCCTGCAGGAGATCAATTGTCATTACATCTTTTTGGAATGTCAAACACTGAGAAGGAAAACTTCTTGCACTGATTTGAGCCTCCAAGGCAGCATTGCCACTTACATATAAAGTCCTGCCTCGTTAAAGTTCAACAATGCAACAAACCGTTACTATTTGATTGATGGAACTTACTCGAAGCAGAGCCGAACTGTGTGCAGGAACCATCTTTGGAAATCAATGCAGGTCAAGAAAGTCATATCTAAATAGATTATCATCAGTTCTGTACCCTGAAAACAGCAGACACCGTCTGAAACGAGCCACCCTTCTTCTTTCCTCCTTTCTTTCCACCTTTGCCACCTCCAGCATCACCACCCGATTCTACAAAGCAGAAGCAGAGGTATTATTTGACATTTGCCAAGGTAGGTGTTGGGGTGGTCTTTTGATAAATCATTCCCTAAATCGTTTCTACCCCAGACACCACTCAGTAAGACTTCAGTTTCTGTCTTTGACGTTATTTTTTCCAAAGCTTTGCAAAAAGTTGTACCTGCTTCAGCACCAGAAAATGAAGCATACAAGAAAGACAGCAATTTCATTGGTGACTTCTGGTAAAGCTGCACCACCGATTCGTTCAGAGGGTCTTTGTTCTTCTCCAGCCAGCCGCTGATGTTGTAGTCCACAGTACCGGCGTAGTGCAACAAGGAGAAGTGAGCCTCGGGCTTGCCTTTGACAACCTTTGGCTTTTGGAACGCATTATTTTTTCCAAGATGCTGGTCGTAGAGTTTGTTCTTAAAAGAAGTGTCTGAGGCCTTGGGGAACATACACTCCTCTTCAAGGATGGAGAAGATGCCCATAGGCTGTTGAATGTATCACAGGCATACATTATATATGGTGTCTAAAATTTGGTATAATATATATTGATGTGCAGTGGATTAATCCTACCTTTTCAATGAGCTCAATGCAGGCTGCCAAATCCATACCAAAGTCAATAAACTCCCAGTCAATTCCCTCTTTCTTGTATTCTTCTTGCTCCAGTACAAACATGTGGTGGTTGAAAAACTGTTGTAGCTTCTCATTGGTGAAATTAATGCAGAGTTGCTCCATGCTGTTGAACTGTGATACGAATAAACAATTACCTTACGACATATCAACATCAAACTGAGAAACAAGAATGACTGCTGGAAATCATCACCACTGACTGATCAAAATGAACTTAGAGTCCAAACTCACATTAAATATTTCAAATCCAGCAATGTCCAACACTCCAATGAAGAACTGTCTTGGTTGCTTTGTGTCCAGCATCTCATTGATTCGTATAACCATCCATAAGAACATCTTCTCATAGACAGACTTGGCCAGAGCACCAACTGCATTGGTGACCTGATCAAGAGATTTTGAAGATACACGAATCACTAACACAAAATACAGATTTTTATACAAACAGGGTTATTTAACTTTGTAATGTGGTTACGGGACAAAAAAAAAGGTTTCTCACTGGCTGACAGTTGTCTAAACTGGACATTGTTAGGGCTTTGGGGGGTATTTGTTAGATTTTGCCCTAACCAATCAGTAGCGAGTGACATATCCATCCCACCAACCTCATATTCAATCGACCTTGGCCGTGCAAACGCTTGCTAGTAACAGTTAATGGAAGAAATTCGAGAGCTTAAGAGTTTAAGACTCATCAACCATTGGATTTAGCCAGGTAGCTAGCAAGCAGACCTACAGAGAATCAGATTGCCCTAATCAGTCAGTAGCAGTCGACACTGAAGCTGTGGTAGGAGCAGTGAACTTAAGCGTTTTTCAGGACAATCAAAGAAGTTTTAGAGTTTAAGACTTTTAAGAGTTGTTATGTCAGAAAGTCGACTTAAAACAACCTGAGCAGCTAGGTGGCTAGCAAAATATGCAGGAAGACGATGTCGACATTCTTATTCCCATCTACTCTGATTAGTCGACTGTATCTTCAACCGGCAGAAACCATCACAACACGCAACACCAGACCTACAGTATATGAGAAAATGGGTGATTCCGAGGTCCGGAACCAGGCTACGTGTAATGAACACATTGGACGATTTGACGTACAGGTCGAGCTGGCAACTGAGGAGATGTTTCTAGCTAACGTGAGAATTTTCTTAAATTGCTTTGATAAACTAACTTAACACTAGCATCAGTTATAAATGTGCATTACCATCCAAAATTCCCTTTGGTAACTGGTCATGACATATTGTCAAGTGCAATGATGTCACAGCAAGGTTCCCGCGATATTAAAAAGTAACAGTCTTGGTACAGGGAGGAAATGCCACTCTGCTTCACTTTGCCTCCACATTGTGCTTTATTTTCTTATATTAGTACACCTCACCATGTATTATCACTTGTTAAATCTTGGAGCTGTCACCGTACCTGGGGGACTGTCTGGCCCTTGGTGACATATTCATTCCCCACTTTCACTCTGGGGTAGCAAAGGCCTTTCAACAAGTCAGCAGAGTTCAGACCCATGAGGAAAGCAACTTTGTCTGCCACTGAGCGATAAAAGTGAAATATTTGTTAATATCGTCTGCATGTCTTTACTAATAAAAAAAATTACTAAAGTAAGAAGGCTCACCCTCCGTGCCATCGGGCTCCGCCTGCTCCTCCCGCTGCTTCTGCTTGAACTTCATGTTCCCATAATGCAACACAGCACCAGTTAGCTTGTAGATGGACACTTTTTCGTCATAGGTGAAGCCCAAGACATCAGTGGCGGTCTGTTACATTCAATTCAGTGTTAGTAGAAGCCAATAAAATGCACGTGTATGCCACTAAAAGTGACAGACAAGGCATAGCTCACATCGGTGGCCACAAGCTCTTCCTTGTCGTCGATGCTGGCCACAGAGATCTGCCCCTGACTTATCATGGGGAAGTCGTATGGGTTTGTTGTTATGAGAAGCATTTCTGAATAGAGATACAAAAATAATTACTTATATTCTGAATTCATTCTTCAAAATATTCACAATATTCACAATATTTACTTAAGATATAATGTCCTCACCATACCTATTAGCTCTGGTTTGTGGCCAGTCAGTATCTGATAGAAGATGTGGTAGCTCCTCTCTTCAGACAACTGGAATGTCACTCTCGACTTCTCCAGCAAATCTACATTCAATTATATATCAAATAATGATTGTAAATTGTAAGTACACATATAATGAACATCAGTAATGGAAAAACAAACTTACAGGTTTCAATATCAGCAGAAGCCAGTTTTCCTGTGGTTCCAAAGTGAATTCTGATGAATTTGCCCTATGGAACATAAAATCCTCTGTAAAAGTTTATTATAAAAATTAGGTAACACTTCTTCGACCATTTTGGGGCTCATACTTACAAATCGCGAGGAGTTGTCATTCCTCACAGTCTTGGCATTCCCAAAAGCCTCCAGCAAAGGGTTCGCTGAAATAATTTGATCTTCCAGCGTCCCCTGGAAAAACACAGCGAGCTTCGTCAGAATCCCATTGTTGTTGTTTTTTTCAGTCTTATAGTATCTTGTCGAGGGATCACCTGTATTTTGCCAGACGAGTGCTCTTTCTTGTCGCCGCCAGCCACTGCGATTGTCGCAAAGTACTGGATGACACGTTTAGTGTTGACAGTCTTCCCTGCGCCAGATTCTCCACTGTGAACACAGAGTAAAAGACAAATCAAAGAATCATACTGCACATGTGTTATTGACTGTATTATAATATGCAACACGACTCACGTAATCAGGACAGACTGGTTCTCACGATCTGTCGGTGACAAAAAGTATAAATTAGCTTCAGCGACAATTTTGTCTCAATGAAGTGATGCGTTTGTTTGGTTAAAATGACAAAGCAGCTTGAAAGACTGAAAAAACTCAGTTACTATGAGCAATGGGTTTAAGTCATTTTTAATGCAAAAACATTTCATTGTTCAAGCTTCACGAACGTGAAGAGTAGCTGCTTTTCCTTTTATTTATATATTTGATCATTTTAATGTATTTTATTTAAGAATATTTAGGTGTCACTTTGGGCTCCGGCTTATTGTGACGGCATTTCTCTCTATTTTCAGAATTATTACAAACCAAAACAATCAATCGATTGATGGAGAAAACAATTAGCAGATTCATCCATAATGAAAATAATCATTAGTTGCAGTCCGCTACAAAATAGTTGAAAATGAGATCCAACCTCAACCAACTACAGCAGTAAAATCCTGCTTTTACATTAACATATGATGAATAATAATCTAATGATATAATGTACAACAGTTTAACAGGGGACATTTTACTGCACTGAGTACTTTTAAGTAAATTTTTCTGATTATACTTACATACTTTTACTTAAGTAGCATTTTCAATGCAGGAAATTTACTTGTAATGGAGTGTTTTTACAGTGTAGTATTAGCACTTTTACTTTATGTAAAGGATCTGAATACTTCCTCCACCACTGTATCTGGCCAATACCTGATATTGAGAGCCAACTTCAGCGATAACAAAGTCGACAGTGTTATTCAAGGCTCTGTAATTCCTGCGAGAGGCTCAAATACCTCCTTGCTCTTTCTTACCTGTAAGCATATTTTGATATGCATTATCAGAGACAGAGAAAATATGTGGCGGGGCCTCCATGCGCTTTTTCCCTCTGTAGGCCGCCACGACCTGTGGGTCGTACACCGGCAGCCACTTGTAGGGGTTTACAGTGGCACAGAAGAGCCCAGAGTAAGTCTGCAGATGAGAATATATAGTATGTGAGATCACTCAGGCAAATAAAGAGAAGAAAATGTCCCTCTCATTACTTACATAAATCATCCAGGCTGCATAACGATCTTTGAGGTTGAACAGCACAGAGGGCTCATTGAGGTGGGTCATCATGGCCATGTCCTCAATCTTGTCGTACTTTGGGGGATTCATGGGATGGCAATCTTCCTCCTTGACTGTTACAGTCTGGAAAATAAAGTGAGCAGAGAAGATGAAATGATATTGATTGGAGAAAATAGAATATTCCTGCGGCAGAACTAACAGGATTCAGCAACAAGAAAAGAATAGCACATTAGAATATAACATTTAACATTAAAAATGAATAAAATATGGGTTTCTTTAAACACATAAAGCCCCACACCAGCTGAGGCTTAAAGTCACATACCAATGTTTTTGCATGTTACAGCCTATTCATCACAAATAATGTATACTTTATGTTATACCAAGCAGTTTTAAAGCGTGCTATTGTGTTTTAGATCATTTAATGTGGGTTATTTTCCACTTTCCAGGCAGCCACTGGTTCCAGCTCATTTCTGTACGATATGATTTTATTTTTGTGAATTATACATTATTTCTTCTTGGTAATTTAGTTGTAAGTGCAAATTGAGCTGAAAAGTCTGCACTGCACCAACAGTATTTTAAAGCATGCGGGGATAAATCACTGATGCGGTATACAGAAATACTTACCTCATCAGCTTCAGTCTTCACGGTGATTTGGCCACCTTCTCTCTTCTGGATGACACCTTTGATGTACAGCTCCTTGGCATCGGGCACAAAGCAGGCAGTTCTGGCATCAAACGGCCGGTTCTGAGCCTCGACTCTCTCCTTCTCAGGTTTGCGGAGAAAGACGGCCGCCGGCCCATACTGGGCCATCTCGGCATCACTGCTCATGTCGAAATCTGAAGATAAAAAAGCAAAAAAGTAAGGCACACTTAAGTGCAATGAATCCAGAATTTCCAAAGACTTCTAATCCAATTACTTACCGGGTTTACAGACCCCAGTAGAACTGAATCAGAGATTCCGCAGTGGTGCAGGTCAAACACAAAACAAATCAGAAGACAATCAGTGCAGAGCCACCATGTTGACAGATGCCAGAGGGGAAAATGATAGGTCTTACCAATGGTCAGGGAATGGCAGAACGCTAAGTGAACACCAGCAGGAGGATGAGGCTCCTTTTATCAAGATGAATGTGCTGCTGAAGCAAGCCGGATGCTCCAAACTTGGCAATGTCACTCCATTCAAATGTCAATCAAGTCGCATCGTCGCTCTCTGCTGAACTCTTAAATATGTCACAGGATCTTCTAGTGGTAATAGGAACATGTCAGCAGCGACAGTTGATGATCCTCAAGCACTATTTTTACATGCCTCCCATGCTGTCAAGAACTGTCGTTAGCTACTTAACGTTTACGTCGTGTTTGCAGTTCAGAAGGACCACATCTCATCTTTAATGCATAGTGAATTGTTTTATCAATGCATTCAGTGGGAAATGCTGATTCAGAGACAGAAACAGTGTGTATTTATGGCTATAAACCATACGTAACCCAGTGTCTCCATGATGCATCATGACCTTCATGTTCATCCTGGACCCGAGGACCACCTGCTCGTTCGACTCCGAGGCACCTTGCTTGGATTAACTGGTATAAACTCTAGACAGATGTCATTATAATGTGGACATTACCTTTTTGCATGAGAAAATTGAATACTTTCTGCATTTTGGAAAATTAACAAATCAGATTGTTTGTTATTGGGTAATAGCACTGAAATGGTCTTTACGTTTATATTTTGGAACACATACATATTTTGAATGTGTCCAACCTTTTGCTGTCTTATTAGGGTTAATAATAAATAACTCGATTCCAAGGTTCCAGGGATTAAGTTCAATTCATGCATGTAGAGAACCATGATATTATAATAAAGTGGACATGAAATAAAAGTTGACTTATGCTTCCAGCCACATTTATCATTGTCTAAACACTCTCTGACACCACATGTCAGTTTTAATCTAAAAGGAAGGTTGACTTTCTATCATAAACAGTAGTTACACCCGAATTCAGCCAATTGGTCAATGTAAAAATAGATTTGGAAAGTTCCTCATGTAAAGTCAGTGATTTAAAAAGTACTGCCTGTGCTGCTGTAAAAGTTTAATGGTTTTAATTAGGAATTTAGGCTGCTAAAGAAGAAAATACCAATACATTACATCAAAAAAGGAGAAAATATTGCCATAAGTCAAGTCATGGATTTCTGAATCTTTCATTTGTTTGTTTTTATGCTATTTTAGTAGTGGTTTTATGATAACATCAAGTATTTTATATCCCCTAAATTAACATATTATCTGTGCTGTAAAATATAAAAATATAAGGTAATACATGTAGAAAGAACACAGATCCTGCCTATTTAATTTCTTCATTTTATATCAAAAAAACAAAAATACCACAAAGAAAACAGGCTTTAAGGCTAAGAATTGTCTCCAAACTCCGAATTCAAAAATCACCCATTTTAGCCTTGAAGCTTTGAATTGTTTTATTGCACAAACAATAATTGGTTATAGCTTCATAGTAGTGGCAATTAAATTAGAGAAACAGAGCGCATCATCAGCATAACAATTATATATCAAGATGGTTAATAATGTGTGTTAGTTTGAACCTTTACATAGAGAACAGAAATGGGCCAACAACTGAGCCCTGTGGCACACCACCAATTTAAGAGGCAGATGAAGAAACCATAATGTAAAGGGACACTGAACATGACATTAGAGTGACTAGATTTTAATATTTTTGGACAAAGACTAAATCGTGGTGGCATTATTTGACTACAAATACATATCTGTATTGGGAAGAACGGTTGCCTGCCAATCGGAAGGGCGGCGGTTCAATCCCCCAGCCATGCGTCGAAGCAAGTATCCTTGAGCAAGATACTAAACCCCACAAATGCTCCTGAAGCTGCGCCTTCGGTTTGTGAATGTTCTCATATGTAAGTCGCTTTGGATAAAAGTGTCAAAAAAGCTAAATGACTAAATGTAAATGTACATATCTGCTGCATTTGGATTTAAATGGTATTGTTGTTAGAGTAACAACAATTCATTTGTCTGTAACATACAATATCTCATGCCAAGGTTAGTCATAGCCGGCCACCTTGAAGGAAGTTGACTGGTTTGTCTGCTTTGTTTACAGGTTAACACATAAGAGTGTCCGGTGTGCATGCTGTACTTAACGCTGTGTGAACATCGCAAGCGGGTAGCAACACATGACAACCGCTTTGGACCACATTTAGAATAAGCATGGGACAGAGTTGTCAGTAACCTGAGCTCTCATCATATTGGGCGGGGGGTAGTGTGTGGAAGCAAGTGTGAACAGCAGCTTGTCATCTTGAAAATACATCACATCATCTCCTAATAGCGAGCACTAAGGCAGAGTGGGTTTATAGGCCCTGTAACAAGGAGAAATCATACTGAGAAATAAAATCAAAGATTAAAATCAAATTTATATGACAGTAAATGACCGTGTTTATATTGTTATTTTTTTTTTACCAACAAGTCAGTTGTGTCTATGTCTGATATGATGGATAAGAAGTTTTTTTTAATTTCATATTAACTTTAAAATTATAGGAAACAGAAAAAAAGTGGGTGAATTAGCAATGGCTAAGGCTAGCTCACCAGCTAGCTTTAGTTTGCCCGAGTACTGCAGCTTGCTTTTTACCTTTGTTTTCTAGTTCTAGCAATTATTTAATGTTTTCATTTTCAAAAATTACACATTTCTATGACACATAAAACATATTACAACAAGTTTGATTCTGGTCTTAATGCAGTTTTGACCAAATACGTAGTTCCTGCATTTTGGCCTTGTAGGGCAGGGTATTGTCATTATTTTTTCCCAGTTTTTCTGAAATCTTCCGTTTGAGTTTCCTGTGTTTGCGTACTGTATATGTTCTTTGTGCAAATCTGTACACTGTAATGTTCTCAGTATAAATATTTTGGCTACCAAAACAAGCCTACCACTGTGAGTGAATAAAACCAGAGTCTGACTGAAAATGTTGAGGAGGTGGTGCACAGTGTTTGTGCCTAGCCTGTCCACTTAGTGTCCTGTTTCTGTTGCAAACAACAACCTGTCTCAAGTACCACCCGTCCTCTACTTTCTCCTCACTTGGAGGTTACCTTCAACACATATACGTAACCCTCCTCTGCTGAAAGGCACACATGCAGCGCAGTAACTCTAAACCTGCTTCACAGGGATTTCTACAAATGTCACGAACATACCAGCTGCTGCTGATTACTGCGCCACTGACAGGAGTAAAAAAGGTGGATTTTGATGTTGTCTATTTTTAACTCACCTGCTTTTCTACAGTGCCCAAATGCCAGCCCTGTGTTATTCAGGTTTTTTATCAGATCTCTTGTTTTTCAGCTGTAGCTGTTAGCTGATGCTAATGTGATTTTTCCAGTTGAATTGGTGCGTTGCTGCAGTGTTAATGAGCAGATTTTTATTATCTGCGGTGTGCTTCAGTTTTTAGTCAGTCAACAGTGTGGTTAAGCATCCGAGTGTTACGTACATGCTGGTGTTACATACATGTATTACTTTTTCTTAATTGTATTGACTGTGAGTGTCTGAGCAGATCAGGTTGTGTCTGTATTCTAATGTAACTTAACCCTTCTGGTACATATTTCATTATCAATCATATCAGATTTTAGTTTCTCAAATAGTAGTGGTTGGTGGCTTTACAAAAATCAAATATCTCTGCTTGGTCTTTTTTTTGTTAGTTGATAAAAAAATATACTGAACAAATGGCAACAAAATAAAACAGCTTTTCATGGGACATAAACATGAGATTTGATGGTCTTTATTGGTTCAAGAGACTTAACAATACATAAGGAATAATGTTGAACATGTATAAAGTGTCTCCATCTTTTGGCGACCCATTTTTATTGCAGGTACCAAGACAAGACTAACAGGAAGAAATACTCCAAATTGAAGATACATTTTTCTCTTTCTCGAGCCTTTTACATACAAAACTTTATTTATTTTTTTTTTAAGAATGTCACGATCTCTATATTTTTATTTCGTTTATTGATTAAATAATGAACTCTTTTAAAAAATAAATGTCGGGATAATGTATTATTTTATAACTGACTGAAATCCGGATGCTGTTTAGGGGGATGAGGGAGGATTCATTAGAGATCTATTAATATTATTAATTTACCATAAAATTCTGGTAAATTTCACAGTGCTTGACAGGCACAAAGACATTCATAATTTTTTTTCTGTGTCTTGGTAAGAATGAGGTTTTAGTTCGGGTCAGTGCATAAATAACTGCAGCGTCGACACTATTCCTGGAACAAGTTGAGCTGTCACTGTTTATGTAGCTTGGTCCTGACTGATCCAAGGCTTAACAACACAGACTGGAGGCCAGACGCTAAATGTTTTTAAATGTTAGATGCTTTTGAACATATAAAAAAATGTTTCAACTCTGTCGGTCTATCTTTACACAGACATATATGGTGACAAAAGGTGCACTGTACTAAAACAAAAGCAAAAAAAACCCCCTATTTGTAACAATGTAATAACTTGATAGATAGAATGACACCACGTTTGTAAAGTGTACTGATTTGTGGTTATTGTTTAACCAGTTAAAGAGCTACCCCTGTTATTAAGTATGTCACTTTCAGAAAGTTGGAGGACTCAAAAGAGACAGATTTTAAAAAGGACGGTCAAAGTTGAAGCAGCAGAAGACGACATATCCAAACTTAGAACTTATGCTACTAGTATGGGTCAATATCCAAACATTTCCCACAATGCAACTCGTTTGCATCTTAGACTTTCCCTGCCTGGTAAATGACCACTTCACACACCCCCAGTTTGTAACCCAGACTTTCTGTTAAAAATGTATAGTCCCCACCAAGCCTAATCCAAGATACAGTAACCCTGATACTGGCAAGTGGTACTCTTCATGACAAGTAAACTGACCTCTGTGTGTAAAATTGGTGGAGTGCCCCTTTAATGTAACAACGTGATTGCTGTTTAGCATCACATCAGCTGCTTATGTGACATTTTAGCTCACTGGAAGGCCACTTTATTACATTTTGACATGTCATCCAATGATGTTGAAACTGGCAGATTTTATCCAAACGATGTATCTCTAAATTTGGTGATTTCACCTTTTTGAAATTGACAGACTAAATGTTCCTTTGTACAGTGGGTTACTTCTTAAACTAATAAACTAAAACCCATTGGATTAGCTGAAAAAAGGCATTGTCACAAAGCTGAAGAAAAATGACATTTTGGAGATACATGCTTTTCACAGGAACGATTGGTATCTTGTACCAGTGTAGATTTCTACTCCCCTTTACCACCGTCGCGGCTCTTTGCTCGTAATTTATTCAACTGGGACTCTGCGATATCGGCCCGTTCCTCGGCTTCCTCCAGTTCATGTTGCACCTTCCGAGATTTTGCCAAATGGATGCTGGTTTGCTCCTCCTGCGTGTCACAGAAAACAATAGAGTAAAGGAGCCTTGTTTTACGTGCACATCAAGCTAACATTTCACACAGTATTTACGTATTTCCTCCTCACCGCCTCCTCACACTGCCGCTTATATGCTTTCACTTTCAGTTGCAGTTTGTTGACCAAATCCTGGAGTCTCGCCACATTCTTCTTCTCCTCCTCACCCTAAAACATTCGAGGGATTAAACTCACCTCTCATTTTTGCATATTTGCTACTAAGATCCAAGCAGTCAAATCTCATCTAGCGAAATTCACAGTTATATGACGGGATATACCTTTTACCTGATAAGTGAGCTCTTTAATTTTCCTCTCACATTTCCGCACACCTTTCATGGCCTCGCCGCTGCGTTTCTGTTCGGCGTCCAATTCATTTTCCAGCTCACGGACCTTAAGAAGACAGTCCGTTTAAATCACTTTTCATCCTATTTTTCTCCGCAGAGCGGTTTTGTTCGCGTCATACCCTGGTCGCCAGTCTGTGAAGCTCTTTCTTTCCTCCTTTCAGAGCCATCTGCTCGGCTTCATCCAGGCGCTGCTGCAGGTCTTTCACTGTGACCTCCAGGTTCTTCTTCATCCTCTCCAAGTGAGCGCTGGTGTCCTGCTCTTTCTTCAGCTCCTCAGCCATCATGCCGGCCTGCATGCAAATGTGAACTCACTGTGAAATTGAATCTGCACGACCAAAATCAAAGTCCGGCAGTTCCTCGTAGAAATGACTCTCTGCAGTAAATTGGATAGACTCACATCCATAATGGCTTTTTTGGCCTTCTCATCCACACTCCTCGCCTCTTGGACAGTGTCCTCCATTTCTGACTGCAGCTGAGCGAAATCACACTCCATCTTCTTTTTAGTGTTTAGGAGGCTGGTGTTCTGATCATTACACAACATTGAAATAAGACAAGATAGTTAAAAGCGTGAGTGGTTTGGACCCACAATCAAATTTTGATATTTGTCACATATTTACAGATGTTTTTTAAATTGTTGTTGAGAAAACAATCCCACCACAATCCCACCTCTGTTTTTGTGTTTGCACATGCATTACATCCTGGTGTGAGAAGCCTAATAATTCCATATCCCAGCTTTAAGGAACCAAAAAATGCGAGCTGGTTCACTCTGATGGAAACCAGCATACTATGTCATGTGAGCACCAGATTTGTGATCACTCTCTGCCACATGTGGGGTCCTCAACTCAAGCCGATGTGATGATCTCCACGCTGACTTGAATACAAATAAATAAAGAAGGCGGCGATGTCCCAAGCCGATCCACAACATTAAGATCAGAGCCGATCAGGGCATTTTTTGATGGACATGTATTGGCGTTATAAACCCAGAACATTGTGAGCAAGTGAACCAGTAAGCCACAAAATAAATCACAATTGGCAGGCTTAAAGAACTAAAAGTTGCAGCTAAAAGGAAAACAAACAACCCAAGACCAGCTAAATACCCCTATTTTTACAATTGCATTTGAGTCCCCTTAATTTTTAGTGTAATGATGAAATAGTTTTCATTTTGTCTGTTAGAGTTATTTAACTATTTAACAAGTATTTATTTTTGTTTTAATTCATTAGTAGTATTTGTTATTTCTCTGTGTAGCACTTTGGTCAATACTTGTTTTTAAGTGTGCTCTGTAACTAAATTTGACTTTCAACTGTAAATTAGTGGTGTAAATGTACCATTATTTCACTTGAGACACCCTTTCCTGTCCTGTCATGCCCTGTCCAGTCTTGTCCTCCCATGTCTTGCTCTGTCCTGCCCCATCCTGTAATGTTTTGTTTTGTCCCGTTACATCATGCCTTGTCCTATCCTGCGTTACCCGGCCCTACCTCGCCCTTTGCTATAGTGTTCTGCCGTACTGTCCAGTCCTGTTCAGTCTGGACCTGGTGTGTCTTGTCCTTTTCTACCATTTCCTTTTGATGCTCTTTCCTGTCCAGTCGTGTCACGCCCTGTCTTGTCCTGTACCGTCCTCCTAACCTGAGAGTGCAGCAGCTGGATCCTCTCATTGACGTCCATCAGCTCCTGCTCGGCCAGCTTGCGACTCCTCTCAGATTGCTCAAGCGCCGCCGTCGTCTCCTCATTCTCCGCCATCATCAGATTGTTGCGGCGCTCTGCGATAGCCAGTTGTTCCTTTAAGTCCTCCTGATTGTGGAGCGCTTCATCCAGATGGACCTGGGTGTCCTGGGACAGTAGGCGAGGGCATGGCGCTTTAGATGCACCAAAAGCGACCCAATATGTCGTTCTAACACTTGTGTAAATGTTTCTAACAAACCTTCAGCTGAGCCTGCATGTTCCTCAGCTGTCTGGTGGCCTCGGCTGCCTGGCGGTTGGCGTGACCCAGCTGGATCTCCATCTCGTTCAGATCTCCCTCCATCTTTTTCTTCGTCCGGATAGCGTCATTTCTGCTGCGCGTCTCGGCGTCCAGCGTGTTCTGCAGAGTGTCCACGGTTCTCTGGTGATTCCTCTTGAGCTGGTCGACTTCTTCATCTTTCTCCGCCACCTTTCTGTCCACGTCTGACTTGATCTGGTTCAGCTCCAGTTGAAGGTGCAGGATTTTGGTCTCCTCGTGTTCCAGGGTAGACTACAGAGGGAGAGAGAGAGAAAAGAGAACACACAGGTTGTGGTTATTTGAATGGAAATGGCAGTGCGACAACATAATACAAACCTCAGCTTCCTCAAGAGCTGCCTGGGTCTCCCGCTTCTCCCGTTCAGCTTGCTTTGCAGCTTTCTCCAGCTCATGGATCGTTTTAGCAGATTGTCCGACTTGCTCGGTGGTATCTGTAATCTCCTCTGAAAATGGAAAGAAAAACATGACCTTCGTAGGTCAAAAACAAACACCGAGCCTTTTCACCACCAAATGGATGATTTGTTTCCAGTAGAACCCTTACGCTGAAGATTTTTATTCTCTCTTTTCATGCTCTCCAGCTGATCCAGGGCCTCTTCGTATGAATTTTTCAGCTTGAAGAGTTCTGTACTTAGCACTCTAGACTCTCTCTGGGAAACCTCCAGATCTGATTGACTCTCCTCATATTTCTGTTTCCATTCAGCCAGAACCTAACGGACGAGGAAGCAGCATGTGTAATTAATGCGGCCTCAACAATGAGGACATGCTTTTGAAGAGAAAAAAATGGAATAGAAACAAGAACGACATACCTTGTCAAAGTTCCTCTGTTTCTTGTCCAAGGTGACGTTGGCTGCATTTGACCTTTCCAGCTCAACCATGAGATCCTCGACCTCAGCCTGCAGCCTCTGCTTGGTTTTCTCCAGAGATGCACACTTGACATTTGCTGCCTCAGTCATTTCCTCAGACTCCTGCAGCCGCTGGGCCAGTTTCTTCCTTCGAACCAAAAAGAAATTGTGTTAAAGTGTAAGCAACCCCTCGGCACTGGCTTGAAAAATATGTACAGTGCTTACTTTGCCTCCTCGAGCTCTTCAGTGCGTTGGATGGCGTCCGTCTCATATTTGGTTCTCCACTGAGCCACGTCGCTGTTGGCCTTGGACAGGCAGCGCTGCAGCTCGGCTTTGGCCTCCTGCTCCTCCTCGTACTGCTCTCTTAGCAGCTCGCAGTCATGACGCGACGACTGCAAACCGTGACCCAGCGCGTTCTTTGCCTGAAAAAGCAAGAACACATACAACGGAATTAAAACTGCTTTAGCAAGATGTCAATATGTAGTTAAAAGGTACCCAAGTGGCGTTATTAATCACTAGTGTGGAGCAATGTTTTTACAAGTGGGTCCCCGTTTTGTTTACAAGCATTTGACGACGCTGGCGACGCAACCCACAATCCTGCCACCAGTTAGAAGCGAAGTCCATCCAATACTGCAATAAACGAGTATTCTAATTATTGATTAATATGCTGATTATTTACTTGGTTAACCGATTAATCATTATTATTAGTAAACAGTGAAAAATGCCTGTTACAATGTCCTAATGCTCAATGTAAAGTCTTCAAATTGCTCGTTTTGTCTGACCAACAGTCCAAAACCCAAAGATATTAAGTTTAGTGTCACATTAGACAGAGAACGATGCAAATCATCACATTTTGAGATGCTGAAAAAGGGGAGTGGGTTTTTTTTTTTGCTTAAAAATCGACTTAAAACGCTTAATCGATTATCAAAATAGTTGCCAATTAGTTTTCTGTCGATTGACTAATTGCTTCAGCACTTGTGAGAAACATTGAAGGTAAACAAAACTTTTGTTTGTTTACAAGAAAACTCCACAGGGCACATTTAAGACGAGTTCAGACAAAAATGCGATCAACCCCAGAAACGAGGGCTGCGACTAATTTAACTATCGATTAATCGTTTGGTCTATTTTAATGTGAGATTTGAAATTGTGGAAAATGCCTGTTGTAATTTCCCCCAGACCGGCTGATGTAGCAAAGAAAAGCTGGAACCTGAGAATGTTTGGCGGTTAATCGATTATCCAAAATGGTTTATCCGAGTACTTTTCTGTCAAGTGACTAATTGATTATTCGACGAATCATTGCAGCTCTTTCTGAAATAGTAATGAGCGTTCATTCTGTCGAGAGAAAGCTGGACCAAGCAACACTGGATGCTTTGCCTTTCTCGCAGACAGAGCATGTTGCGTAGTACAACTTACTGACGTCACCTCACGGGATTTTTATGACCTGTTGTAAATTTCGAAAAATAACGTGCTGCGATTTCAAGCCGCCACTCTGCAAGGTTCTCTGGTGCAGATTTAAATAACTGCTGTGACTGTAACAGACTGCAGATCAGATTTAATTGTGTCTTTCAGACCTTCATTTCCTCTTCCAATAGTCTCTTCAACTCTTCGATTTGTTGACTCCCCACGGATTTCACTCTGGTCAACTGGGACAAAGTGGTCTCTTTCTCGTCCAGCAGACGTGCAAGATCCCCTGTTTAGGATAAAGAGGACACAAACTCACTTACCTGTCCATCTTAATTCCTCCTTTGTTTAGATGTTTGTTAGAAACGTACCATTTTCCGTTTGTAGACGAACACTGAGTGTGGTATAGTCACTCGCAGACCTCTCGGCCTCCTCTGCTTTGGTCTTGTATTCGTTCATTTGGTCCTCGAGGCTCCGGTAGAGTTTCTCCAGATTAGCCTGAAATATTGAGCGTCGGTTGTCACAAGCAAGATAAAGTGATACTGGTAAGAAAACATCGCTGAACCCGCATGCTCCTCTGCAGACGCTCTCTTACCTTGCTTTTCAGAACACTCTCCATGTTGCCTGCCATGTCATCGATTTCCATCTTCAGCTCACTCTTCTCCTTCTCCAGCTTCTGCTTGACTCTTTGAATGTTGTCCATCTGGTCACCGAGTGCGGCAACACTGTCGGCCTGTTTCTTGCGCAAAGTTGCAGCGATGGATTCATGCTGCACGGTGGACTCTTCCAGATCACGACGCAGCCTCTGAAACTCGGCCTCGTGCTTCCTCTTCAGCTCAGCCTGAGCGGCGGTGGCTCCGCCGGCCTCCTCCAGCCTCTCGCTGATCTCCTCCAGCTCTCTGGACAGATCGGACCTCTGCTTCTCTACTTTGGCTCGAGCCGAGCGCTCAGCCTCGACTTCGTCCTCCAGCTCTTCAATGCGGCCCTGCAGTGAAATTGTATTACCTTAATAAAATGTGAGGTTCGTAGGATATCAAAGAAAATGTAATGAAATGCGCCTACTATTGTTACAAATCATACCTGAAGCTCTTTAATGATCTTTTGTAGCTGAGTGCCAAGGGCTTGCTCGTCCTCAATTGTGCACTGCAGGTGGCTGATTTCAAAGCTCTTTCTGAAAATAGTACATTGTTTTCCTTATCAGCAGAGAAAATATTTACTCTGGTGAGTAACGTTTCACTGCAATCAGCACGTTTTCTACAATTAAATTGCTAAAAATGCAGGTTATTAGGGTTTTTTTCACCTAGACGTTTAAAGGAGTAGTCCAACATTTTGGGAAATGTATGTCTTCGCTTTTTTTTTTAATGAGAGTTAGAGTGATACCACTCTCATGTTTTTTGTTTGATATGTAGATAGTGTCAGCAGCCAGTTAGCTTAGCTTAGCACAAAGACTACAAACAGCTAGCCAGCTCAAAGGCAACAAAATCCGCCTAGCAACACCTCTCAAGCTCACTGATTAACATGTGAGATCTGGTTTGTTTAATCCTTACAAAAACCGAAGTGGAAACACAACAATTTATCATTTCAGGGGGGTTATGTGTTGGACTACCTCTGATCTTCGGAAGTCTGACTGTGAGGTTGCCAGGCAACCACCAGAGACTCCAGGACGTTTCTGGCCAAGAAATAGTCCAGCACATAACCCCCCTAAAATGCCAAATTGATGTTTTCACACTTCCTTAAAGTCTAAGAGTCTGGCTAAATGTTTTTTCCAGTCTTTGTGCTAAGCTAACTGGCTGCAGGCTGTGGCTTCATATTTACTGTAAAGACATGAGAGTGATAGCAATCATCTCGCCTAACTCTCTGCCAGAAAGCTCCTTTCAGTGGTTTTATGTTTAAATGTATGTGAGTCTTATCATCATCCTCTTTGTACTACGAGTATAACCCTCACAAACGTAAATCTTTAGAGGTAATTATTGAAGCTAACTGTTTCCACATTGTGTTTCAGAATAGCGGCGTTCAATAATCCAACAACAACTCACTTTTTCAGCCTCTCTTCCAGTTGCTGCCTTTCATTCTCCAGGTCCATGGTGGTTTCCTGCGACAGCTTCAAATCGCCCTCCAGTTTCCTTCTGGATCTCTCTAAGTCTGCACGCAGCTTCCTCTCCTGCTCCAGCGAGCCCTCCAGCTGCAGGAGACGTTCATGTCAGCCGAGGGAACCAAAACCAGGGGGATTGTGCAAATTAAGGTAGATACTTCTGATCAGATGCCCTTGATGATTCAATTAAAAGAGAATTATTATTGCCGTTACATACTTACATCGTCAACCTGTTGCTCCAACTTGATTTTGACCTTTATTAGAGAGTTTCCTTTATCCTCCTCAGCCTGGAGGTCATCTAACGTCTGCTGGTGCACCTCCTGCAAAGCTTTGATGTCCTTTGAAGACTTCATCAGATTCTCCTCAAGAGTACTAAGCTCCTCTACCAAGTTCTTAACCTAAGGAGAGAAGCATTTTTCACGTTAGCGTGTCAATATTAAACCAAAACCCTTTTTTAAAAAGGCGTGACGTGATGGAAATCCTCAGAGGCACCTTGTTTTCGGTGGCATATTTCTCCTTCTCCACTTTGGCGATGGTGAGTTCCAGGTCGTCGATGTCTCTTTTGAGCTCCGAACATTCGTCCTCCAGCTTCCTCTTCTTGGCGGTGATTTCGGCGTTAATCTCCTCCTCTTCCTCCATCCTCTCAGAGAACTCTTTGGCTTGGGCCTCCAGGTGGATCTTGCTCTTTATCAAGCCTTCACATCTCTCCTCGGCGTCGCACAGGTTCTCCCTCTCCTTAAGAGCATTGACACAGTGGTGCATTTTGAACTTCAGATGATGGTTATGCTTCTTGCTTATCTTATTACAGTATCAGTATGAAATACTTATTATTGGCTCCTTATTATTGGATTCATGAGCAAGCACATTTGGACATATTTTATGTGTGCTGTTAAAAACATAGTTTTCTCAAATTGTTGCATCTTTTTTTATTTGTTTGTATTTGTTTTGTTGGTTTGAAACATAGTGTTTGTTTCAAATCGAACATACTGAATCTTTCATGTAGTTTTAGCAACGCTAGCAGCACGGCACTATGGATGGCCGGTCAGTCCAACGCTTTGGTCCAGACTGTAATATCTCAAGGACTATCCGATTAATCGCCATGACATTTTCTACAGACATTCACAGGTCCCCAGAGGCTGAACCCTAGTGACGTTGGTGATCCTCTGACTTTTCCTCTAGAGCCACCATCAGGTCAAAGCTTTAATTTCACCAATACTTTAGTTTATGCCCAAATACTGTACCCACAAAACTAATGACATTTCCATGAGCCTCAGCTGTACTTTCGTGCTAATTTTAGCATGCCAATGTGCTAAACCAAGATAATGAAAATGGTAAACATTACACCTGCTAAACATCAGCATGTTAGCATTGTCATTGTGAGCATATTAGCATGCTGACGTTAGTATTTAGCTCAGAGCACCACTGTGCCTAAGTACAGCCTCACAGACCTGCTAGCATGGCTGTGGAGTCTAAGACTTTTAACCTTTTTAATTGACATCAACACATATTGACATTTTGTTTACTGTGTAAACAGCTGTCAATAAGCATATTTTTCCAAATATAAGAATTTCCTTTTGATTGATTAACTTCAGTATCACACAGGGGATTTGGTTTGCAGTGTGGCACAAAATTCTCATCTGCCCATTGCTATGAAATTATTTTAAAAGTTTCATTCACAAGTGTGTCTTAATAATTATTCATATTCATTATATTTCTCTCCTAATATGCCCTAGCGTTATCATCATCATTTGCATTTTGTTTAATAGCCCCCATCTGCTCTGTTCCTGTTTCTATTCTGTTCGTACTTGTTTTCATTTTGCTCCCGCCGTGTCCGATTTCCCTGCAGGGATCAATGACACCGCCTCTTATCATACATTACTATTGATTACGTAGTTGCTGAATTTCAGAAGAAGAAAGTCTTTGCTCTCCTAATCTCGTCATCCAAGAGCATGAAATCAATCAGACCACTTTGTTCTACTCGAGGGTTGAGTGTTTACATACTGCTTGGATTTGAAGGTACAGGTCGTTTTTCTCCTGGACGAGCATGACCATTTTCTCCTCCAGCTCCTTCCTCCTGGCCTCCGACTTTGCAAAGTCCTCTTTGAGGCGTGAGAACTCCTCTTTCATGGTCTGCATCTCCTTCTCGGCCGCCGCACTTCGTAAAAGAGGCTTTATCTTGAAGTAGAGCCTCATCCACGGCCAGTTCTTCACATTCATGAATGAACGGATGTTGTACTGGATGATGAAAATGGACTCTCTACAGGGTGAAAAAGGAAAACAATAAATACTTTAACGACCTATTGTGATGTAAGACTGACTGACCTTTCTAAGGCTTTCCATAACTAATTTAAAGCATTTTCACTGCCTATGATGCCTGAGTGTATTGAAGGTCAAGAACAGCTGAGGCTGATGGGAATATCATTAGGTTTGCAGGTATTGTGTCATAAGCCAAAGTGTCAGATGATCACCAAAGTAAAGTAGCATTAATCCTCTGGAGAACCTTATAGTTTGCACAAAATTTCCCAACAATCCATCTAATAGTTGTAAAGATATTTCAGTCTGGACCAAAGTGGTGGACTGGCCGGCCGACAGACTGCCATTGCCATCCCTAGAGCCATGCTGCTTGCATGCCTAAAAACACACGTTACAGGAAGTGCAGCATATTTTCTACTGCTATTCACCATCAAATTAAATGAATATGAGACACAACTTTTAAGATAAGTTCTGCTGTGTTACTCCCCACGTGTAAAGTTCCCTACAAATTCCAGAAAATTCACATGTTATTCCCCCGAATCTCCATCTACTAATACTTTCACACAAATTAAACTGAAGTTGCAAGTATACGAAAGAAACTGCTTTGTCAGGGACCTTTTCTTGGACATCTCCTTGAGCCTCAGCCTGGTGACGTAACCTCTGGCCACAGCCTGGATACGAGTCATCAGCACAGCCAGCCGTTCATCCCTCATCTCCTCCAGGAGACCCAGGAGGCCGGCTTTGAAAAACACCTGTGTGTTGTGAAGACACAACATGTCAGTGGAAATGAATCAGTTGGGTTGCTTGGGACCGATAGTTACTATGTTCTGGTTATGTTAGAATTAAATAGATACTATATAGTGTAGTCTTCGCTAGTTGAAAAGTCCATGATGGGAATCTAAAACTGTCCACTAAAGGTCAGACTGATACAATTCTTTAAGGTGGTTTAGCAGCTGATAAATGGGGGACAATCTCTGGAATCCATTAGGCCTTTAAATGAATGAATTTGTTTTCTTGAATGACGTGTCATATTATGGAACAATTCAATTTGTAATGTCATAGTGTATGGTTTTACTTCTTTTTACCGAAAGTAGCTGGACCATATCAGAAGGGGCTGCTGTCTGATATTTAAGAAACCGTAGCGCTAATAAGTTCACAGATTTTTCTGATCAAATACCTTTGTGTATCCAAATCTATACTGGGCGTGGTCCACATCAATGGAGGAGAGCAGTTTCTCTGACGCCTTCTTGCTGTCAATAAACTGCCCCTCAGGGATCGCACTGGCATTCAGAATCCGGTATCTGTCAGAGATAGTTGAGGTTCAAACTTAGGTGAGGTTCAGTGTTTTGTTGTGTGTGTGTGTGTGTGTCATCCTCCCAGACAACAGAAACAAAGTGCGGTGTATCACCTCTGCCTGAAATCTCCATAGAGGATCCTGCTGGGAAATCCCTTTCTGCAAATCCTGATGCCTTCCAGCACGCCGTTACAGCGCAGCTGGTGAAGGACCAGGTGGTGGTCCATGGACCCTACGTGGGCAATACATTTTGTGTTGAAGGAATTCTTCGACATTTTGGCGAAATACACATATTTGCTTTCTTTACAAGAGTTGGGTGAGAAAATCGATACTACTCTCATGTCCGTACGGTGAATATTTAGCTGGTGTCAGCAGCTTGTTAGCTTAGCTTAGCATAAAGACTGGAAACAGAGGAGAAGGGGTAACCTGGCTCTATAACAAAAGGTAACAAAATCCACCTACCTGCACCTCTGAAGCTTACTAATTAACATGTTAAATCGCTTTTATTTATAAAAAACAACATAAATGTAAAGACGTAGATGTGTGAGAGCGGTATCGATCTTCTTATCTTATCTCTTTAACTTTGTTTCTTTTTTACCTGGTGTCTTGGTTTCATTGGGGATAATGCATCTTACAAAGTGTGGATGTGTGGACCTGAGGTTGGCCATCAGTTTATTCAGGTTTTCCTGCATGAGATAAACAGATTATGGTCTCTTACATTAACACTTAGTCTTGATCTTAACTTAAAGGAAAGGTTTAGATTTTTTTCATACAAGTTAGTATAAGCCACACGCCAGGTAGTGGCGTACTGATGCATGGACATTAACTGAGGTTAGCAGTAGTTGTTCAGGGCTGAAGGTACTGCTAGAGACGCAGAGGGGGCCTGAAGTGCAGTTTATATTTAGTTTAATAATCCAAAATGACACAATTTAAAAAGAAAGGTATCATTATTTTTTAGACTCAAGTGTGCTTAAATTTGACCATTTCTTGATCTAGGACAGGAAAAGTGTAAAAATACATTAATTAATAACATTTTTCCTACCAGAATTAATTCAGAGTCCCATCATGTAGAGAAACTCTGACACAGAACTCAAAAACAGGTGAGTAAATTCAAAATGGAAAAATATCCAAACTAAATCGTCTGGTGGTAGTGGTGTGCTGAGTCTGTGCATCAATACCAGTACTGGTGAGTAACTCATACCACCTAACCACACTGACACCAAATAAATCCATCAATGTCATTCCTTCCGCTATGATCGCGTTATTGGTTTTTACCCTGAAAAGTGCAGAAACTGTCTGGAAAGAGGAGCCCTTTTTCTTGAAACTTTTCTTACTTCCATCAGCAGCAGCTACAGAAACACAAGAGAAACAGCTGAACCGAAGTGGTAAACGATATAGTCAACATAATCTCACTGTAATATGTCTGCGGACTGACCGTCAGCGGTGGCATATGTGGCAAAGAGCTGAGAGAGCAGCTTAAGGGAGGCTTTTTGATAAAGCTGCACCACAGTGTCATTTAGAGGGTCTTTGTTTTTCTCCAGCCAGCCGCTGATGTTGTAGTCTACAGTGCCGGCATAATGCATCAGTGAGAAGTGGGCTTCTGCCTTTCCTTTGCAGGGCCTGGGCTTCTGAAAGATGCTGTTCTTCCCCAGGTGTTGGTCGTACAGCTTGTTCTTGAAGGAGCCGTCGGTCGCCTTTGGAAACATGCACTCCTCTTCGAGAATAGAAAAAATACCCATCGGCTGTAGGAAAGAAAAGCTGATTAGCGTTGGACGCCGAGCATCTACCGCTGATGTGAGTATTTGTGTTCGTAAAAAGGTGATGTACCTTTTCAATGAGCTCAATGCATGCTGCCAAGTCCATGCCGAAGTCGATGAACTCCCATGCAATTCCTTCCTTCTTGTATTCCTCTTGCTCCAACACAAACATGTGGTGGTTGAAAAACTGTTGCAGCTTCTCGTTTGTAAAGTTGATGCACAGCTGCTCCAAGCTGTTCATCTGCACGAAGCAACGCTGATTAAATGAATGTAGAGATTTTTTTTCGAAAGCTCTGTTTTATTTCACGTGGGCGTGAATCCCGTTCACCTCGAAGATCTCGAACCCTGCGATGTCCAGGACGCCGATAAAATGCTGTCTCGGAAGTTTGGTGTCGAGCTGCTGGTTGATCCTCGCGACCATCCACAGGAACAGCTTCTCGTACACGGCCTTAGACAGGGCACCCATAGCGTTGTTCACCTGTAATCAAAACATAATCTTTTCATGACATTTTTACTCACGCTGAACATGGTTAACAAACGTCTTCAGTCGTAGAAACGCGCCGTACCTGCTGCGGAGTCTGACCTTTGGTGACATACTCATTCCCAACCTTCACTCGGGGATAACACAGCGCTTTCAGCAAATCAGCTGAGTTTAGACCCATGAGATAGGCAACTTTGTCTGCCACTATGGGATACACATCACACATGGACACGTAAAGTACTGGGCTTAAAAAGACACACAGAAGGAAAATTAAGACGTGATAAACGTTAAGAGTGAAGCCGTGATGTTGCCACACTGAAGCCTAATTTGGTTTTAATGCGACCGCTCAGACGATCTCACCCTCCGTGCCATCGGGCTCCGCCTGCTCCTCCCGCTGCTTCTGCTTGAACCTCATGTTCCCGTTGTGCATCACAGCTCCGGTCAGCTTGTAGATGCCCACCTTTTCCTCCGCGTTAAACCCCAGGATGTCGATGGCCCGCTGAGGAACAGACGCAGATGTCAAAGCGTTGCGATTAGTATTGTTAGTCTCAGTTCACCGATGAACCGCAGTACTGTCGTTGATCAACTCTTGATCAGATTTTTTCACGCTGCAGCGTATAATTCGCTCTGCTGAGAAGGCAACTGGCAGTAATCCCTCCAGGAGCTGTGCGTCTCCAGGGGCCTGAGGCGAGCTGGAAAGGTTACGGCCGTCCCCTCCAAAACCCTGGAGAGAACGCTTTTGAGACACAACATTCGGCGAGAGGGTGCGGTCCATCAGCGCCGAAAAACCTAACGCCACGAGAACAGTTTCATTAAAGTCTCCACATCTGACTAAATGCATTACATTAAATCACATTTTTTGTATTATTATTATCTCTGGAGTTTGCACAGTATAAGGTACAGTATGTTCTTTATACTAGCACATTCCATCCTCTTCGTTTCACTGTACAGCGCTTTTCATTTTGAAAACGGATATATTTTACATATTCTTTATTGTAAACTTGTCTATTTTATATTTATGATTCTTGACTTTTGCAGAACTTGCTTTTTCTTTTCTCTTACTATGTTTATGCACCAAACAAAGTTTTGTAACTGAAAACCGACTTGGCAATGAACCTTAATCTGATCCTCAGGATGCAGTATGATGATAACCTGTTGTGGTTTAGCACGATGTTTCTGTCCAAATGAACCATGCCAGTCAAACTGTAATCAACTAAAACGAACAAAATCAGTTATTTGAGTTTTTCCGAGTTGAAAGAGCTCACTACATTGAACCACAACGGGATTATTTCAGATGGGATTTTGCAGACATTTCCAATATCATGAAATGCATCCACGTCGTGCACTCACGTCCGTGGCCATCAGCTCCTCAGTATCATTGATGCTCAGCACAGTGATTTCCCCCTGGCTGATGAAAGGGTAGTCGTATGGATTGGTGGTTATCAGCAGCATTTCTGGAATGGAAACACAGAAAGTATTGATTTCTCTATGCAGGGTCAGCAGCTGCAGTAGCTGCAGCACTGATATACAAATAAAACATTCATCAGATTCACAGCTAGTTAAAAGTATATGTACCTATTAAGTCAGGCTTCTTGTTTGACATGATCTGATAGAAGATGTGATAGCTCCTCTCTGCGAGCAGCTGAAAGGTCACTCTGGATTTTTCCAAAAGGTCTGATCATAAATACACAGAGATAAGATACATATTGCAACACTAACAACAGCAGTGGAATATCAATGCCACGGATTTAAGCAAACTTACACGTTTCGATATCAGCTGATGCCAACTTCCCCTTTGTTCCAAAGTGGATGCGGATGAATTTTCCCTGGAAAAGTTATTACATTATTTTGTAATAGTTTGACTTATATACTGTATATTACAACCGAGTACTGCCATCATTATATATATATATATATATATATATATATTTTTTTTTTTTAATCTCAGGACAACAAGTTAATTATCTTGTTCCATGAATGTAACAAAGTTGTTTTCTTGTGATCACAGATTCGTTTTCTCTTTATCTAGAGATAACAGGATCAAAAAATGAATTGTACTAATATGTGCAATGCTGGCTGCTCTCAGCTTCCGTACTGATCAGATGTGAACGTACAAAGCGAGAGGAGTTGTCGTTCCTCACAGTCTTGGCGTTCCCGAAAGCTTCCAGCAGAGGGTTGGCCTGGATGATTTGATCCTCCAGAGTGCCCTGTAAGCTCAAAGCAAGAACACAAACGTGGCGTCCGGGCTTCCAAAGTAGCGTTGTTGCGACGCGTGGCTTCACATCCAATCAACACATTGCTGGAATATAAGATAAGTGGACTGAACCTGCATTTTGCCGGGAAGTTGCTCCTTCTTGCTCGAGTCCCCGAATGACGCAATTGTTGCAAAGTACTGGATGACTCGCTTCGTGTTGACGGTCTTCCCGGCACCAGATTCTCCCCTGAGAAAAGTACAGCACGACTTGAGTGATGGGACGTTATTGAATATTGAGTTGATTTCGGTGAGCAGCACATAATGTCGCACTTACGTGATCAGGATAGACTGGTTCTCTCGATCTGTTACACGGAAAGAAATTGGTTGAACAATTGGTATATTCCAGCTGTTAGTTTTACACTTAATTTGGATGTATTTTTAGTCTTTTAATCAAACTTTGAAATAGTTTTAGCCACATTTTAGATATTTATTTTACTCAGGAAAAATCCTGAGAAGGTTAGTCTGTTGATAATTTCGAGGAAGCTTCAACCACGCATATAAGTGCACATGAAGAAAAGTGAACCGACTGGAGTTAGTCAGGCAAATATCAGGTATTATTAGTGGTGGAAAGTAACTACGTACATTTACTCAAGCACTGTACCTAAGTACAACTTTGAGGTACTTGGACTTTACTTGAATATTTCCATTGTATGCTGCTTTACAGTTCTACTCCCCTACTATTCAGAGGCAAATATTTTACTTGTTACTGCACCACATTCATTTGATAACTTAAGTGACTTGTTACTTTGCAGATTCAGATTAATAATACAATCAACAAATGAAATATGATGTATTATTATAGGTTAAGATGAGACTACTGAAAATATGGGAGACATTCACAAGCATAAGGTCATGGTCATTCAAAATTAGCTCCACCATCACAAGCTGCAACATTAAAGTTATAACAACCCATATTAATGCATCACTAATTATGATCCAATAATATAATATACATTATTCTGAAATCGGAAATTCTGCATGATTAGTACTTTTACTTTTGGTACTTCAAGTGTATTTTAAAGCTAATACTTTAGTGACACGGTATTTCTACACTGTGATATGGCTACTTTTGCTTAGGCAAAAGATCTGAGTAGGTCTTCCCCCACTCGGTATCACAACGAGACTGTGACCTGTGAGCATGAACTGGTAAGCGCTGTCAGAGATGGAGAAGATGTGCGGGGGGGCCTCCTGACGTTTCTTCCCACGGTACCCGGCCACCACCTCGGGGTTGTAGACTGGAAGCCACTTGTAAGGGTTCACAGTCACACAGAAGAGCCCAGAGTAGGTCTGGGAATACATGAGGAGGGGAAAAAACCATCATGATAAAGAATTTATAGGGCGTGAGGAGTCATTTCCATGTCAAATCAAAAAAAGCTCTTCAAGCTTGCCACAGAAAATAACCGACGTGGTTCTTACACGTCTTGAAATTGTTGGTTTGACTGTGACTACCTGTGGAAATAGACTTAGCATTTCTTTTAATCTTGAGTGCGTCATTTGTAGTTACATAGATCATCCAGGCGGCGTAGCGCTCCTTGAGGTTAAAGAGCACGGCCGGTTCGTGGAGGTGCGTCAGCAGGGCCATGTCTTCGATCTTGTCAAACTTGGGTGGGTTCATGGGGCGAATGTCGTCCGGGTGCACTGTGACAACCTGAAGAGGAAATCCAAGAAAGGTCTGAATGACAGACAAACACAGATACAACCCGTTTCAACGTAAACCACGAAAGACACCCACCTTTCCATCCCCGGCCTCCACAGTGACATTGCAGCCGTCCTGGCTTTTGATTTTCCCCTTCACGTACTCCTGCTTCGGGTCGGGCACAAAGACGGCCGTTTTGGCATCAAACGGCATGTTTTGCGCTGCGATTCTCTCCCGCTCGGATTTGCGCAGGTACGGGGCAGCCACCCCAAATATCTCCATCTCGGAGTCGCTCATGTTAATCTGGCGGAGTGAGCGGGGACAAACACATGTGCTTAATAAAAAGTAATTAAAAGCCAAAAGTATTGGAAAAACCAGATGATACTTACCAGAGTGCTGCAGAAGCAAAAGGAAAGATCACAAGATGATCAAGTGTTTCAGAGCCTTTGAATAAGATTCCCTGGTCTTGTTTCAGAGGAACAGCACAGACATCACTCACCCTAACAAGACTTTAACAGCTTTTATAAGCGACGGTCAGGCCTTTTTTATGGTGCCTTCTTCTCCTATATTTGGAGATCTGGCTTCTACGCCAAGAAGTACGTTCATTTTGTATTTTGGACTGTCTATGTATAGCTGTATTGTGTCACTTTCAAACTGTTTCAATTGTAATCCTTCAGACTGTCCATTAAAAAGCAATGAATGCTAAGGGCGACAGCTTAGAGGGCTTACGGTCCCGACACGGCGGGCCTCATTTTCTGGGATCAGGGAAGATTAGGTCTGTTAGGGCATCGCTGAAATTCTGACATTGGCTGTCTGGAGAGCAGAGCTGATCACACGCGACTGTTTGGGTTTTGTGTTGGGGGCAGCCGGGGTCGACGGGCAACATTTAGCACACCCCAGACAGAGGCCTGTCTCGGTTAACCCACGTTTATAAAACACGTTCCTTGTGGGATTTGTCATTAAATACGTTTTTAATGCATTTAGCATTACATTCATGATGTAAAGTCTGTTTGAGAGCTGTTATTTGTGCTTTACATGTTTTATTGTTATTCTATATGTATATACACATATTACATTTAGTCATGTAGCAGACGCTTTTATCCAAAGCGACTTACACACTCGCATACCGAAGGTGCAGAATTCAGTATCTTGCTGAAGGATACTTCGACACATGGGGGAAGCCGGGATCGAACCGCCGACCTTCCGATTGGTGGAAGACCGCTCTGCCACCACACCACAGCTACCCATATATATATATATTTATACACACACAGTACATATATATATATATAAAAATACTATTCAGTACTGTATTTATTACTGTATATTTTCATTACGGTTTTACAGTTATTGTATGAGAAATGATGTTCTTGTGCCATTTTGTACCAACAGCGAGTGATTCAAAACGTGCACCGGGGATGTGAACCAAACCGCGACTTTGGGACACAATTACTGTAAACCTCACAGAGAGAAGGCTAAATGTTTTTCCAAAGATTAACGGAAGACTTCTTGAAAGAAAAATGAATTCTTCCTCTTGCAAATGAAATGTTACCACCGGTCACGCCAACACACACACACACGGGTTTTGCTGCTACCGCCGTTGGTCTGGCGTGACCGGGAGCTCGTGGTGGCTCGCTAACGTTAGCTAAAGTTAGCAAACTTCAGATAGATATTGCAGTGTAACGGACTTCTCTACTTGACAGTTTGTAGAGATTAAAGAAACAATACAAAACATGGTAATTGCTGAGCTCTTCCGGGGATGCTGGCAGCATTACCTTTGGACAGAGCTAGCCGTTTCCCCCCCTTTTCCCAGTCTTTCTGCTAAGCTAAGCTAACCGGCTGCTGGCCGTAGCTTCATATTTACCGCACAGGTGCGAGAGCGGTGTCGAGCTCATCTAATTATTGGCAAGAAAGTGAACAAGTATTTCCAGAATTTTTTTCATTTTGTCCCTGTTTAATGTTACATGTACACAATCTTACACACTCTTTGGAATTAGTTTGTTTTATGGAATTAGGAAACGGCTTTTTTAAAATCACAATTACTAAAAAAAAATAATAATAATTAAAATCAGGCATACAAAAGGAACTTGGTGTCGTTTCGAGTGAAATGCTTGGAAACGGCCAGAATAAAGGCTCAGGGGAGACGCTGAAGAGCTCTTTTTAAAGAACGTATCAGCCCAGAACTCCATCTGTTCCACGTGCCGGCGGGCGGGGGCTCAAAGGCCTCCCCCTCGTCCAGGAACGAGTGCGGCGTCTGGCTGCGGAGAGCTCAACAACTGCTGTGTTTGCTTTTCTAATCCAATTTCTAAAGAGGAGGCGCGCGACCGGTGTGCAGGCAGAAGAGATATTAATAAATCAATACTGGCTGGATGTGTTATTTCTCTAAACATACTTCAGATCCCTCTTGTATATTAATAATAAATTAAACTTTTACTGGAAGTCACCAGCCTCCTCCAGCCAACGGTGAGGCCTTTAATGATATTATCAATCTGTGGTTAACCTCTGTCTGAAAGCAATTACTCATTATGGGTGATTTAAGCTAAAAGAGCAGTGTTTGGAATCAAATCTTCATAAGCTGGTGATAGACTATTACGGATTACTGCCCAGCTCAAGCGTTAGAAATAGAAGCAACCGAAAACTAAGTGCACAAATCCTCACGTTTCCCACCGGCCTCCTTTCTCTCGATGACAATGACTGGCTTTCGACTGCCACACGACCGTCACGCAGTGTGGCGTTTTGGGCTAATGTCGCAAATTGTCAGCCCGTTTTCCGGGCGGATATTACATATTATTAAAAATTAAATGTATTCCCCATTGGATTAATGAAGTAATCTGTCAATAGCTTGTTTTTTAAATAATAAAACAATGTCTTCTTCCCCGATTTCACTTTTTACTCAATTCATACTTTTAAACCTGCGTTTCTTTTTACAGCCATCACACTTTAAGAACTTGCACTCTTTTTAGGTCTTATTCTTCAACGTTACTTCAGTCGCTGCCACCTCATCAAAAATCTAACGCACAGTGTCATCCAAAACTCAAATTCATTTCCAACGTTAGTCTTCAGGCATGTCCTTACTGTTTGCATCCGAGCTACTGAGCACAATCTTTCGAGCGGGAAGCAGCCTCTTCCAACTGATGTCCATTCAGCAGCAGCACGAAGTGTATTATGGATAATAATGGAGAACAGCATCAGACAACACTCACTGAAAAGAACGTTACTGAAGACACTTTCAAAATAAATACAAGGCGCCAATATAAGATGGCAGTAGCGATTTAAGTTAACAAAATCAAACACCTGAGGACAGAATCTGTGGGTCCATAGTCGGCTTTTAACGGGCTGCCGCTCACTTTGCCTTCTTGTACTTTCTCATATGTGCTGCTATTGAGTTGGTGATCTCCACGCTTCTTTTGTTCTGTCCAAAATACTCCACAAATTCCCCGTCGGGTCCCACGAGGTACATGATGATCGTGTGATCAACCTGAAAAGACGACAAAGCGGAAACCTTTCATTTCTTCTCCTTTATTATCCCTGTGTTGTTACGTCAGCTAGTAACAACAGAGCCGGTTTTAACTCACAATGTAGTCGTTGTCGTCATCCTTTGGTCCCTGACTGTAATACACTCTGTAGGACCTGGAAACCTGCTCAACCTGCGCGGCTGTTCCCGTCAGGCCAATCAGCTTCAGGGAAAACTCTGAAAAACACATTGTGTACCTATTAGATTTAATGCAAGTTATCCATTAATTTGTTAATAATAGATACCTGTGATAAAGTATAGTATGTGGATAAATACTAGTGGTGTAACGGATCACAAAACTCACGGTTCGGATCACATTACGGATCATTTTTCAGATCAGAAAAAAAAGGGGCAGGAGACAATTTCTTCCACTTGCATTTCCATGCATTAAACATGAAAACTTACAGCAGGGAACTTTTGGTGTCTACATACCGTTACAGTTGTAAAGAGTTATAATGCGATTATTTAAAAAGCGATATCAGCGGAAAAACTCTCTTTCACTCTGCGATCGCTAAACAACTAATTCAACAATTAACACTAATCCGCAAGTTAAAAAAACAAAAAACAAGAGCAAATAATGCGTGGGTCACGTGCGCGCCGAGCCGTGGGTCGTGATCAGTACGGCCCTAATAAATACTGTGGTTAAATAATCTAACTTCATTAGACAACAGACACATATTTGAGGATAATTAGACATACTGGTGTTCAGTATTTCTATTCGTCCAGTTCTGCATTTTTGAAACGATCCCTCCCTGAGAATATAATCGCTCTTTTTCTGGCAAATCTGAGATCCCTCACCATAATTTTGACGTAGAAATGCAAATAATTTATCAGAAAATGTGGCTTATTCTACTTTTCTGTTACTCTTTCATCAGATTATGTGCAATATTTTAGTAGGACAACGATTCCTCTTAAAGGTTCTCCATGTCTGAGGTAGAAAAATACAATGCTGAGCTTCCAGAATCACTTGGTGCTTTAAAGAAAAAAAAAAGAAAGACCTGACCACAGTTTGCTCCATATGCACGAAACGGACAAAGTAGACCCAGACACGGTCAGGCCATGTGGTTTTGGTACCTTTCACGTACGCAGCCATGGCCTCTGGTGTGTCCCTGTCAGGATCAATGGTGATGAGGAGAGGCGTCAGCTTTGGAAGAGACTTGATTTTATCTGTGGGGGACCAAACGAGAAGGTGAGGTTTGAGGAAATGACGACACCAGACATTACATTTCTCTCGTGTGTCATAATTCCTCATGGAAACTGTTTGTTTTTTTAAATCACCTATTTCATCCACCACCATGATCATTTTCTCGATTTCGTCCGGGCAGATGTCCGGGCAGTGAGTGAACCCAAAATAGATGAGGACCCACTGGCCGAGGAAGTCCTCGCTCTTGGAGGGCTTGTTGTGGTGGTCGACGAGCGAGAACGGACCGCCCAGCGCTGGGCGGCCGATTGATTTGGTCCGCTCTTTTTCAATCACTGCAAAGTCGGTTAACGGTTAAAAGATGTGTGTTGATTAGCATCTTCAAAACAAAAAAAATAAATCATTATTTACTAAATTCACCAACTTGTTCTGCATATTAACTTGGCCTTGACGTGCACTGTATATTGAGTGGTAATACACTTACGTTCTTCCTTTTCTTTCTTGAAATATTTCATCCCTCCAAGCAGAGAGCCTCCAATAGCAAATGTTATTGCTAAAGATTTCCACGTCACAGGCTTTAAAAGGGAGGAGGAGACAACGACAAGCACAAAAATCACAAGAGGAATCTTCCCATCTCAAGACAAACTGCTTCTTGGGTTAATTAACGCTAAACCCCGGCAAACTGAATCTGTAAGCTCTTCCCTTTACAGGCTTTACATGTTCAGATGACGATGGGTTTACAGATCCTCCCCCTCTGATGAAGGTTTCGTTAAAAGGAGAGACCATAACGAGTTTATTTAAAAGCGTTGGAATGAACTGTAAATACTGTGGTCAGAAAGAAACCCGGCTGCTATTCGTGTGACAGCACGGCTCAAACTATAGTCAAGTAAAGTGCTCCGAAAATAAATTATTGCTTAAAAAGGGATGGCAGCTGGTCGATTGATGACATATTTATTGCCAGCAACATGAATCACCTTCAAAACCGCTTCTCTGGATGCTCTTTCCTGCACATTGAAGTTAACAAGTTGCCGCCTTAATAATGATAATACTACTACTAATAATAAAGATGACTTTGAAGCAACCACTTTCAGAAACCTAAATTATTTGCTTTCGTAAACCCACATCAGATAAATCCTTGTACACAGCTTATAATGCATGATCATTGGCACATGAAGCAGTTACTGTTGACTGCAACATAGAGAAGTTACCGCGCCACGGCAAATAACTCCTCCACTGACCGCAGCCTTTGAATTTGATCACACTTTCCAGAACTTTGCAAGGACATCTCTTGCAGCTGAATTCACTGTTAACGGTCATTTGATTTGGAGTAAGGGCACGCCAAACTGAGGGGTTCCCAACCTCAACACAAACCTGTGCCACTCACCCCGGACTTCTTGCTCGTATCCCCCGGTGAGGGCGGCGGAGGGATTGAGGAAAATGCTCTTGCGGAGTGATCTTGAGTTGTCCTGCAGGTGTGCCACTGACTCACCTGTTAATAGGTGAACACAGGGGAGAGAGAGCAGTAGTTAGTTAAAGCCTTACACGCCAATATCTAGCCTTTACTGGCTGTAACACTTAAAAACATCGAGACTCCACTCAAACGTTTGCCAATTGAATGAAAAAGACAGGTGCCAAGTCTTTTTGTTTTTTTCAATCCAGACAACTATTGCGGCCAATATTTCTATAGGTTGTTGGCTATCAGACATGTTACAGTCTAATATTTCGTCTTCTGCCATTAACAAATACACGGTGATGCACGAAAGAGTAAAAGTATTGTTTTAAGGTGATTACTAAAGGTTAAAGACGTGTTTTAGTTAATAAGCGTGACTACGAACTTTCTTGTAATGGCTACGCTAAATCACCGACTTTCTGCATGAAGTTTGGTGTGGCACCTGATGCCGACAGCTAGCTTTGACCTACCCGGCAGCAGTGAACCCTGCGCGGCGACAGTGTGCGCTCCGGTCCCATTTCTCTCCGTAAAACACTGTGTGCGTGTCGGACAGCTTGGGTCTGAGTACATTTTTGTAAGACTTTAACGTCACCGTGAAAGAACCGGCAGGCCAGGCTGTGATATAAAACACTCATGGCCATGTTTGGATCTCGACAGACACCGCTGCTGAAACAGGGAAGCGGTTACATGTTCAGGGAAGGGAGACGCGCCACACAAACCACTGTTCTAGAGTCAGTTCTACATTATCGCGTTGACGTCAAATTGAGCATTCCAGACTTAAATGGCTGCTCTCAGGTCAGTTTTCAGGTAGCGGTTACTAGCCACAGGAAATGACGTACACTACATCTTCTTCTATCATCCACTGTGACCTCTGCTGCCCCCTGGAGGGCGGGAAAAATCTTGTTACAAAGACAAACGTAACTTTTATGATTCACTTAGGTTTTTCATATTTCAAATGTTACATTATTCATACAGTGTTCTTCATTTGATAGAAGATTAACTCACTGATCTCCCTTTCCTCCAAAATTACACACTAAATTGAACATTAAAAGAGAAAAAGAGTTTTTAATACTGATGAACACAGTTTGTAGGTAAACATTGGCTGAGAAATACTTTTTTTTTTCTTTTTTTTTTTTAAACAACACCATTTCAGTGCACCGTAGCTATTTGTATTTAATGACACAACAAAAAGGTTTACATAGGCAGCATTCTTGGTCCAGGATTTTCCATCAAAGAACGTAACCAAAGGTATATTTTTAAATCAGCCATGAAAGAGGAGGCAAGAAGCTGATGTCTAAATAGCCGTTTTACAATGTGAAGGCCAGCTCGAGCTCAGCTCCTTGTTGGTATAGTAGTAAAGCCAGGCCACAAAGGGGAAGACGGCGATGGCAACAGCTGTGGCGACTCTGAGCGTCCCGGCTGGAGCCCTGGCAGAGAAGCAGTGGGGTTAGGGAGAAACACACGCTGGTTAAAACACACAACAACAAAAAAGCTTCTTGCTGCAGGACATTGCACCAGTGGCACATAATCATTCAGACAGAGTGCGAAGAAATGAGGGCTGTGAGAATAAAGACTTGAAATACATCTCCTGGTCACGTCTTCATTTTACCTTCCAGAGTGGCGACACAGGAGTAGCCAAACAACCGTCAACATGAGACCAGAAAATTCTCTAAGAAAAAAAAGGGGAGGGCGAGAAATATTATATTAAATGCGCTTATTTCTGCAGAATTAAATGTCCCCAATTCATCATGTTTGCACTGTTGTAAGTGTAATGGTGAGAACTCTAAAATCATCCAAAGAAATTAACTGCAATAGAGTGGAACAAAAAAAAAGTAAAAGAAGGGGGAAATAAATAAATAAATAAAAGAGTGTCCTGAATACTGTGGTGCCCAGTTAGCGTTTATATGGATTCACCAGTGAGACAGGAGACGTTTGTTTGTCCGTAAATCCGTGTGAACATTGTCCGGACATGAACACACGTCCACCTGTCCACATGTACCTGCGCACCTGCACGAAAGCAGCTCACTGCGGCGTCGCAGTGGCTCCACACTAGACATGTGCCGGTTTTCGGTAATGCCATAAATCGCGGTAATGAATATGCACGATGTTATTATCGCGGGCACTTCAAAATACCGTGACAATAAATAAATAAATAAAACAACCCTTCCTATCCTTTGCTTTGTATACTGTGCTGCGCGGAGCACGCATTGCGCACTCTGATGTCAACGATCCTCACCCCCCTCACATGGAGAAGCAGCATGAGGCGGCTGCCCATTTATGCCCCTTCTAAAAGGGTAAAGTCAGACGTTTATTTACATTTATTTAAATGTTTGAGGTACTTTTTGTAATTTAAAAAAAAAGTGGACAACACTGAAGGTTGTTTATCTTTTTAACCCCCGTTTCTCTTGTGCAACTAAAATATCGTGATAATACCGTGTACCGGGATAAAAGCTCAATCAATTAATGGCAGCATGATAAAGTGAGGCCGGCACGTGCCTACTGCACACCTACTGTAAGTGGCCAGTCCGACAGTGAGACGGCGTCTACCTGCCCTCCTCCTGTTGGAGGATCTCTGTGACGCTCTCTTCGTAGAGTCCCCACGCCAACATGGCAATCACGGCGGCGGAAACCATCACATGGAGATCAGCAACACGCCTCCAGGGCAAAGTCTCTGCGCGGGGGGGGGGGGCAAGATAGAGAGTTGCGCTTTTACTGCGCTGCGCTGTCATGACGGAGCCACCCGGCGGCGCCGGACATCACACACGTGTGGGAAACTGGAGCCAGCTCCCCGAAAGTCAAAGTGAAAGAGGTTTATATTCCTTCCTAGTGTGCAATCCTCGGAGTAAAGAGACACTCAAAAAAAAAAAAAAACCCAACTGCAGAAACGCATCTGTCTTACCGGTCACATGGGGTGTCCAGCCGACGGCTGCACACAGGACTGCAGGGACACCGTAGCCCACCTGGAACAGAAACGCGGTGCAAACTACAGACCACGAAAAAGGGGGAATGGAGGGGAGGAAAACGTGCGAAAGAGGCTGTCATCTTACCACCCACAGCCCCGCGTCCGGGTCGTTGATCTAAAAGGGAAAGACATAAAAGCGGTGATCTTTGTGGCGGGTGCCGACGGACGAAGCCGCCTGAGAGGCACGGGGCGCTCACCTGCACGTACGTCGCGAGCGCGAAGAACAGGGACATGGACGCGTTGCAGACCTGCCACGCGACAGAAAGCCACGACACGGCGCTCTTCTCCTCGCAAACTGCCCCCATTGGTGTTTCCAACCCTTTAGCACTTCGACGACGTAAAGACAGCAGGACGCGGACGCGCTGCCCCCCACGCCTCTTGTCCCTTGTGACCTGTTAAAACTGCGGAGGGTTTGTTCGATACTGACCACGACCGCTGATGTGCCTCTTGACATGTTTGGACACAAGCCACAATTCACAAATGATTTAATGCCCCCCTTTTTCTTAGACTGGCTTCGGGCCCGCAGACCATCATTATAGGCGGGTGTTCAGTGATTTCTGTAACTGTGTTGTATACATGTCAGCACTACACAGACATACAGGCTTTGTGATCACAGTACTGTGATTTATATGTCCTCTAACAGAGCTACCTGCTAATGTGGCGAACAAAAAAAAAAAAAAGAAGAATAAGAAGAAGACCCAGTTCACGTCTATTTTATCTAACTGCATTGGATTAAATCTTTGGCCGCGCTCTGGGCTGCTTCGTGCAACAAAACGAGCGCACGTTTTCCACGACCGCAGTGACGTCACGGTGGCCTCGCCGAGGAGACGTCACTTCCGATATCTCTTTGCAAAATAATATAATTATTGAGTGTACGTTTGAACGTTTTGGTTTTCGCTTGCAATAAAAATGAGTTATCCGAGAATCAATATGGTCCCAAACAATGTTTTTAAAATGTATTTCGTACTTGTTTCTTTTTAATTCATTATTGTTATTAGCCTACAGGAGGCAAGGTCAGAAGAATAAAAACACACACACACACACAGACACACACGGATAGAGGGACAGAAAATCAATACCGTCAGCTGGAACAACGACAACAACAAAAAGGACAAAATCAATACATTTTTAAAAATAAATAAATATAAAAAGTTCGCTTCCCATTATAACTTAAGTGTTGTGTTACATCATATTTTCTCTTACTTCATTTTTTTGATATATATCGGCCCTAATTTTATAGTAAAAAAAGAAATAAACAGATTACATCCTAATAAAATCAAACATTAGAATGATGCACTTTATCGTCTTTTTCTCGCAACACAGTAAAAACAATAAACACAACTTTGCAGAAGTTGAAACAACTTGTATAATATAATAATATTTCCCAGCGTGTGGATACTTAAGTGCTGTTTGTTTATTATAGTATTTCTGCTTGGTACAAAGGATCCCTTGTGTATCACAGCAAAATCTGGGTATTTGATTTAAAAAACAAATACATGTTTATTTATTATTAAATTATTATCATTATTACTTTTGTAGAGCTCCGACTACAGTATTATCTACAGTGGGCCCAGACACCCCTGTTTGTTATCAGATTGATAGTAATTTGATGAACTGCAACTTGATTTGGGAACATGCACCATTAACACAGTAAACTGAAATGATAACGGCCTTAAGGCAGCTCCTTCACTTTTACTAGTCTTTAATCTCTTATCCTAAAGCCCTGTCCTCTGATGGGTCCCTGGGTCAAAAGTCTTGTTTAATGCCCTCAGAAGTTCCATTTATATTTATCTATCTTGTGCTCACATTTTACAAATTCCTCAAAAAATTCATTTTGTATCAAGTTACCGCACGCAAAGTGACAATATGAAGCTTGTGAGTCACAACAAGGAGGAAGTCCTCTGGAATTTGGGAAATAAGAGACATAAGTTACTTCCTGCATTGCACTGATGGTCCACTAGAGGGCAGTTAGCATGTGTTAATGATTGTATGCAATTTACTTTTTCAGGTAATTATTGATCATGTAAAGGTCTCAGAAACTGGTGTATCAAAGATGGCGTTATAAGATTGATGTGCATATTGATAAAAAAAAATACACGCTCTTGCTTTATTTTGAAATAAACACCACATAAGCATCCGGTCTCGCCTTGGCTAACTGTCGCTAGCTTGCGGCTAGCTCTCCGCTAGCCCTGGTGTTGACATGTCAGTGTCAGTTGGTCAGCTGATTGCGGCTCGTAAAGCTCCTTGGCTAGCAGTGCTAGCCAGCTTAGTTAGCTTAGCCTAGCTGGCGGTTTGTTTTTGTTAACGTTACCACGTAGGTAGCTTTCAACGGAGCCCAGAGCTTTAAGAAAACCTTGATAATAGTAACAACGCATTTTAAACTGCTCGACGGTCGCCGCCCGCGTGTTTTCTGGCCTGACGTCGCCGTCACCGAGGCGGTAACGGTCGTTGTTGTGGCGGGGAGGGAAGGGTGAAGTTGCTCTCCGCGTATCTGCATTGCAGCCCGGCGCTGCCGATGGAATTCAAACACACAACAATGGCGACTCCCAGCCCTAACAACCCGACAGCACAGAGCGGCCACAACAGCAGCAACAACGCAGGATCCGCAGCTAACCACCACCCCCAGTCCCAGCCGCAACACATTACCACAATGAGCAGCATGCAGGGTAAGTGTGTGTGCGGTGTACGGAAAGGGAGCTCCCATTCTGCGGCGATGAAGGTTAATGTTAGCGCGGCTGTTAGCCGTGGGAGGCTCCGGCTAACGTTACTCCCAGGGCTGAAAAATGATTCCCAAGAGGAGCCTCCCGATTGTTAATTGCCCGAGTTCATCAATTGGCAAAATACGTTTTTTTTTTCTTATATCGTTCAAAATGCATTTAATGCCCTTGGTACCATTTTGACATTTTGTAGCCCCGTTACATTCTGTTCTCTCGTCGCCCTGGGGGCCAAACTCCGTTAGAAAAAAGGACTATTATTAGTCGCGACTATAGCTGCACGTGTCAAAGAAGCCAAATTAACAAATCTTTCTTTATTTGAAGTCTTCCTAGCCGTAAAGATACGCCGTTCCGCGTAGATTTCGCAAGTGTGTTTCCTCGTGTGTTTGAATGACACTCACGACGTCTGTTATACCTAAATTAAGCCCCATTCTTGCTCCACACAAATACAGTGGATTTGCACTTGTTTGGAATGAGAGCTGCTAGTGGTGAAGACGCCGAATTGATCAGAACACCTTCACAATTAAGAAACGATGCGAAGTCCTGACACGTTTGGCTGTACGTGGTGTGCAATATGCAAAAACCATATCCAATCGATACATTCGATTGTGAAACTTCATCATGCATTAGTGGCGGGCACACCTATGTACCTGCTCAAACAGCCAAACCAGTCTCTTCACTCCAAACACAGCAAAACCAAATGCTCATGTCAATGCTTTACAAACACTGTCTCGTTTTTTTTAACTTTCAGAGTCCAACACCTGCTGGAGATGTCAGAGTGAAACAGGTAGCTACATACTTCATTGACTTAGTAGAGCTTAGTTAGAAATCCAGTTAGAGATTTCACTTCATATGTGACAAGTTCTGGGCAGCAAGAGTTAACGTCACCACAGGCCAAGTACAACGCTCCATTAAGATTTGGTCCTGGCTGGGGATGTTAAATAGAGTTTGTGTAGTTAGCCCTGTGGTCGATTTCTATTTCTTGATTTAACTTTTCACGTGATGGTTTTAATAATCAGCTGCATGTTAAGTTCATATCCCTGGCTCCCTTGCTATTGTTTAATTAAGTAATAATAACCCTTCCACTGATCAGGTATTCTACATTTAGCCCTGTTGTGAACTGTTGTGCTTTTTAATCACATTTCCCTGACCATATTTCACCTCTTACCTTAATGCTGCTAACTAATGGCTCCTAACTCCTGCCATGATGCCGAATGATGGTGAGCTGTCCCAAGACAAATGTTTATTACACTGTAATATGTTTTCCTTCCAAAACCATTTCATGATGGTAACTCATACTCACTTGTAGATCCTTTTTGTTGTTTTATCTTTAAGGTCATTTTGCCCCCTTCACCTGTTACACTGACTGACACATGACATTCACACTCAAGTGCTTGTAGCTGTTTCATAAGTGCGCGTGCATGCTGATGCATTGCTCCTCCAGATGATGCATTTAACCTATGATTCCCCGTTACGTTTTGACATGTTGGCAAAGCAAGGCCAATTTCTGTGATTATGTGTCAACCCTAAAACCTGCAGGGAGGGGTCCTGTTAGTCCTGGTTTGTTGGGTGAAGCGGACACCTTTTTTATTTTGCAGAGGGGATTTTAGGGAGGGGAGGTTCCATGAGGGCCCTGGAGTCAAACTAACAGAGCTGTCGCTCGAAGAAGAGCTAACACGCTGGCAAACCGAAGGTGAAATATGAAGGAAATTAAAGCTGTCTTCTCACCTCCTAGGGTTTCAGATAAACCTGTCTGGAGCTCCCCCAAGTAAGCCAAAACCTCTTTTGCTTCAGCACCAACAGTTCTCATCCCTTTGTTTCCGCCTGACAGTCTGGTATGGGGGAGTCTGTCCTGCTGTCCTCAACTAATCCAAGTCAAGACTTCTGACGGGTTCAAGTGGGCTTGTGCCGGTAGCTAATAGTTCAGTGCTTTAATACGCTCAGATAACGGGATGCGATGCCGCTGCAGCGTGTCAGACACCTGCACTTGTGGTTTTTTTTTTTAAAACTTTGTTTTCCAAAGAGGTTTAATTAAACCCCCACCGCACTATCCACTTCTGAATCTCTGCGCTGCCCTATAAAAAGTGCAGTTTATTGTCCGACTGATTAAGCAGCTTGCTGTCAGAAACAAATACAGGTAAGGTGCATTTGCTCTCATCGGCACAAGCCTAAAACTCAGAGCTTCCACTGACATTTTGGCACAGGATCTGCTGAACTGATTTTCACTCCTCCGTCCTCCCTCACATTGATAGAAGAGTCCCAACTAAAGAAACACTGTTTTCATGAATGAAATACTGTCGTGGAAGCTCTACCTCACCGGTTTTAGGTGTGTGACTAACAAGCAAACGTAGTGCCTGTAGTGCCGTCACGTTATCTTTGTTGTTTTCACCCGGTTTGTCTGTATTTTGTCTGGTTTTTATGTGGGGTTTTTTTTTTTTGTTTTGGTGGCATGGGTGCACTTCAGCGCAGCACTTGCTTGTCGAGACAAGGTGTGCACACACTCGAAAGTTGCCATTTCAAGCGATGTTTTCCATGCGAGCCTGTGGGAATTTCGAGCTCTCACATTCTTGTGGTACGTGTCGGGCGGCGCGAGCGCGGCGCGCTTTCCCACGATTTTGCAGGTGAAATCCAAGCAGTTGGCCTTGAGAAGCATGTCATGTATTAGTGTTTTCTCCCCCCC
>CM022470.1:2938385-2961811 GCA_011952105.1 Coreoperca whiteheadi | reverse complement strand
CCCCACCCCCACCCCAACCTATTTTATGTTTACATGTGGGTCGGTGTGTCTGCACTGCAAATGTCGGTGTTTGGGATTTTTAGCAGCATGCTTACATGAATGTTTCTGCATCAAATACAGTATGTATAATATATTTAGTTTCACCAAAAGCCGTAAAGCTGATAAAGAGCTGAATGTGTTGCTGGTCAGGTGACACCAGTTTGAGACAGGATTTGGCGACATGCACACTGACATTATATACATTTTCAAGCGTCAGAGTCATCATATTGCAAAGGATAAATAGTCAAAGTATTCAAACAGTTTCTCAATCGGTTTCCCAGAGAATGTACTATATCATGATGTATACCAGTATTTGCGCTTTGCGAATATAAGAAGCACTATAAAGATATAGAAATATATTGTGATAGAGGGTTGCCCAATGTAAGCCTATAAGCAATTGTTTTGCAAATGAAGCTTCTTTCGAAGATGTAACAGCACCCGTTCATTCTTTACATGATGAGTTAATGTAACGTAGAAGAGCTTAAGGTCTTATTTTACATTTGTCTTATTGTTAAGGAATCCCATATCTTTTTAAAAATAGATCCAAATCAATGATGCGTTACAAATATCAGACTCTCATACAGGCACAATACGTTGTTGACAGACTTATCCAAGGCTCATAGGTGAGTATATTTGTGGAAATATGACCACAAATCTGGAATGTATTTTGTAAAACATCCATATGTGGTGATGCAGAAGTCGCCAGTGCGTTATCCCCTTGTTCTATGGAAAGCATGGCATCCATGGATTCGAGTAAATTTGGATAAATTTACTTGTCTCCCCGCTCCCTCTGTCATCTCGTTTTCATGGTTTCTGTCGTTTTCACTCCCTTATCGTGCTGAGCTTTCACGTGGGATGAGTCTGCCTTTGCTCTCGCGCAATCCTTCAACATTTGTGGCTTCGGGAGAGTGCTGATCACGTCGCTGTCTCCTTTCAGGTAAACGCAAAGCCCTGAAGCTGAACTTCGCCAACCCCCCGATCAAACCCGCGACCAGATTCACGCTGAACACGGCGGGGCCGCCCTTTCAAAACCCGCACATGTGAGTCAGACCTCCGGGCCCTCCACACGGGACGACGACGTGCGTCCTGCAGAAATAAAAATCCAGGATTGCTACATTTGAGGTTGTTTCGCATGTTTCTGGCGCTCTTAACGCGCGCACACGTTCGCCTGTGGTTTCCCCCGGCAGAGAGCGGCTGAGGACACACAGCATCGAGTCGTCAGGGAAGTTGAAGATCTCCGCGGAGCAGCACTGGGACTTCACGGCCGAGGATCTCAAAGATTTGGGCGAGATCGGCCGCGGGGCTTACGGCTCCGTCAACAAGATGGTGCACAAGCCGAGCAACCAGATCATGGCGGTCAAGGTGATTTACCTCGGACGCGTCGGCGTCCAGACGCGGGCGAATAACTTGTCAGCTGCGTGTCTTTGATTGTACTGTGTGTTTTTTCTTTTTCGTAGAGGATTCGCTCAACGGTTGACGAGAAGGAACAGAAGCAGCTGCTGATGGACTTGGACGTGGTCGTGAGAAGCAGCGATTGTCCGTACATCGTGCAGTTCTACGGCGCTCTGTTCAGAGAGGTGAAATGAGCTCCCAGCTCCAGCTTCTGGTTAATAAAGTGATGACGCGTTTGCCGTCACTCCGTATTGTTTCTCACACGCTGCCGTTCTTGTGTTTCAGGGTGACTGTTGGATCTGTATGGAACTTATGGCTACCTCGTTAGACAAATTTTACAAATTTGTATATTGCTCATTAGACGACGTGATTCCAGAGGAAATATTAGGAAAAATAACGTTAGCTGTAAGTCCCTCTGAGGATCGAGCCCCGCTTCTCAGAAATAAAGAAGCCAAAGTTTGTTTGTTTTTTTGACTCCCGCTGCTTAACCTTTTCTTTCTCTCGCAGACTGTGAAGGCACTTAACCACTTAAAAGAAAACTTGAAAATAATACACAGAGGTAAGACGATACCAGACGCTTTCCCACTCTTATTGCGCACCTTCAGGGCGTCGTCTCCTCATCACCCGTTTCTCTTCCCGCTCCCCGCAGACATTAAGCCGTCGAACATCCTCCTGGACAGGAACGGCAACATCAAGCTGTGCGACTTTGGCATCAGTGGCCAGCTGGTGGACTCCATCGCCAAAACCAGAGATGCAGGCTGCAGGCCCTACATGGCGGTAAGTGACGCTCGCGGCGACGTGAACGCTCACGCCAGGTTTGAGCGGAGACGGGAAGTGAGAGCTGACGTTATTGGCAACTCGACCAAACAAACACAACAATTCAATTGTGGGAGCTCCGTTGACACCTTAAAGATCTTGTACCGTAAAAGGAGAGTGGTGGAGGTTTGATCAGCCGAGCACACATGCGTCAAAGCAAAGCGATTACCTTTTGTGTCCCACAATTCAGTAGAAGAGGATCGGGATACGAATCAGGGCAGGCGTCTGACTCGTCTGCTGACACAAGACCGATAAGATCATTCCTGTTGAATCAGTATAGCTGGTTTAAATGGTGCTGAAGAGCCAGACTGAAGGCTGGAGCCTGGACTAAGACCCGTTAGAAAGGTGACATCAAGTTGTGTTTGACCTTAATAGGTCCAGTAGATGGTTGTAACGCACCAATGAGGATTTGCTATATTTCCATTTGGGGGTTTTTAGCCTTTTGCAGTTATATCTTCTGAGGCCAGTCACTGGTAGCACCCTCCTCTGTCGTTACCTTGGGAAATGCAAAAAGTTATTAGTGTCGTGTAGTGAGTATTTGAAGTCGGAGGCAGGAAGTGAGCTGCGAAAGCTCCCAGATATCTCCGTACCTGATCAGCGAACCCCATCAACAACCTGCAAGGTGCCTTCAGTGCCGTGGAGATGATATCATCTTATTACCCATTGCATCTTTGTTCCATTAACTGACCTGATGTGTGGCATTGGAAGAGAAAACGATACTCACAACAGTGACAGACTGGTAAATGACTTCACTTAGATTTGACATCACTATTTAGGGCTGCAACTAACGGTACTTTTCGTTATTGATTGAAGGCGGGCTACTTCCGTATAGTTTGGTACTGGTGAGAGATGGGGAAAAAAACATGGTCAAAGTTGAAGCAGCAGAGGCCGAGATATCCGGACTTGTAGTCCCAAGCTCCAAAAACACTTCCTACGTTTCCCACAATGCAGCTCGACACACGCTTTGCATTCGAACGTCCCTGCCTGGTAATAAATGCCCATTTCTTTCAAACGCCGCGCCGCCAGATTGTAACACAGACTTCTTGTCTAGGCCCACGCTAAGATAACCATGATGACTTCACTCTGACATCATCAGGGTTAGTTTTTTTTTGTTTGTTTGTTTGTTTTCAGATTTCAGGAAGCTCCTCCACATCCACAGAAGAAATTATACAACCGTTTTCACAGGCTGAGTGGGGGCTCTCTCTGTAATGATGACAACTCTTGCTGCATAAAATCTGTGGAGTTCCCCTTTTTAATAGAAATATCAATAGATTAATTGATTAAATGCCCATCACAATTTCCCTAGAGCCCAAGCTGCAAATCGCTTGCTTTGACCAAGATCCAAATATAATTCAATTACAATGACATCAAATGGTGAATGTTTGGTATTTTTACAAAGTAAAATAATTAAACGATCAATTGGTTGTCGCTATCTCTTCTGCTTGTTAATGAGACCATGTTTTTAGTGTGTGTGTGTGCTCTTGTTTTACTATATTCATGGGGTCCAAAAACCAGGTGCCCACTATACTTGTGGGGGCCGACCTCCTTTGTGGGGCCAAAATGCTGGACCCCACAAGTTTAAAGGGCTTTTTGAGGGTTAAGACTTGGTTTTAGGGTAAATGTTAGAATTAGGTTAAGGTTAGAGTAAGGGTTAGGTTTAGGGTAAGGGGCCGGGCCGGGGCATGCATTATGTCAATGACGGGTCCCTACGAAGATAGTGCCGCAAACCTGTGTGTGTGTGAGGATATGTACGTGATCACACAGAGGAGGAGCAGCATATCTTTGGCAGTTCAAAGAGGTGATCTCACCGCGGCGTCATCACACACTTATTATCTGTTCCGGGGCTTACGTCAGCTGCGGACACCTCGCCCCCCAGGCTTCTTCACAGCAGTTTCCATTCTAAATTTGGTTCGGCGCTATCAGGACACAGCGACACGCGCCCTCTGCCCTCTGAAAGGCCCGAGGCCGGGAGCTTCATTCACGAGGCGCCGTGAGCGGAGTCACCCGGGAGCTTCCCGCGGCCGTGAGCTCAGGCGGCAGGAATCCCAGCTCCGGCTTCTTGTTTCCAGCTGGCAGACTCTCCAGGTGTTTGATCACTGCGGTGCTGGTTACAGCAGGCTTAATGACACTAAAAAACTGACCTCAGCACAGCTGCGGAGCCAGACTTGTTGTTTGGATATGTGGCTACGATAGAGTTTAAACAACATGCGCTTTTACCTCGGGCAACATTCAGGGTGGTGGACGTAGATTTTACAGAACCAGTAGCTCTTGTTGAAAGCCTTTGGTGGTCATGGTAATGACAAAAGCTGCTGTACTCACTCTTACACCGCTGTGGCAGGGCTTGTTTTTTAGTTACACACATTTCTCTCTGCTGAGTTCACTTCTTCAGAACTCCTCACACGGTTCTCTTTCCCAGCGTGCAGCTCGGCACAACAGCCCACCTCGCAACCAAAACGCGCCGACGACACCAACATCTGGACGGTAGCCCCGGCTGCATTTGTCTCCCAACAAGAGAACCTTGTCACCCAGAACACAATGACCTATAAACACGCTAACAACCTGTTGGCTGCAGTATGCTTCAGGAGGCGTTAGTTTCCTTAACGGAAGTCAGTCCGGTAATGCAGAACGCAACAAACGTGAGCATGTTCACTGCACGTCCATGTCCTGTATGCGGGACAGCGGCAGATGTAGGTAAACAGCGGTGCCAGTCAACCCTGTCTTCTCAGCCACATCACCTGGACTTGTGTTGCGTTGACTGTGTGAAGAGCTTTTCGGAAAAGCGGACCACGTGCAACCGATTGTAAAAACTGTGACGCCGTTTACGGCTGCAACCAAAGAATATTTTCACCATTCTGATTAAACAGTTAATCGTTTAGCCTATGAAAGGAGAACCGAGCCCATCAGGAGTTCCCAGAGCCCGAAGTGTCACCTTCTGGTTGCTTATATTGATTGAACAACCATTCTAAAAAAAATAAAACCCCCACAGGGATTCAGTTTACAATGTTCAGAGATAGAAAACATCCAAATCCATCCTACAAATGTTGGACATTTTCATTCAAAAGATAACTTTACAATGAAGTGCTTTAATAAAATAGTTGTCCGATCGTTTCCCCGCTAATGCCGTTTGTATTTCAGACCATTTATTTGCCGTGATTGCAGAGACTAAACGCTTGAGTCTTGGCAGATGTGAGTGGGCTCTATGCGGCAGTCAGCTGCTGTTGCAGAAAACCCATCAGCGCTGCGGCACAGACTGTCCCGCTCTGCTGGGTGACATCAGCATCTAAATCAGGCCTGTAAATGGGCCAGCGAGGTGCTTCCTCCCCTCTGCACCGCGGCAGCAGAGCTCCGCAGCCTTCGGGGCACACTTTATTGCCACGTCTGTTCTGTGGAGCGCGGCACGATCATTGGAGATAGTATCCAAATCGCAATATGGAAATCACAGAAGCTGCAGTTTGTTTTCCTTTGTTTTTTTGATCAAGGTAAAGTGTGTGACAGAACAGCATTGTAACGGGGTGCTGCAGAGATGCCGGCCGGCCTGCAAATCCTGCTTATCTGGCGCGGACCCCGACAAATGTCACGTCGTCGGGATTTTTAACAGATTCATCAGCGAAGGTGGAAATTGTGATGCAAAAAAAATGGTCATTCCCGCTGATCGTGAATCCTATCGCAGTCGTTATGTCTGTCAAAGTAATCGCAATGTGACAAATCGCGCAGCCCCAGTTCTGTGGTTTGCGATGAGGAGGTTGGCGCGAGTGACGTGACGTGGCCTCGTCAGGCATGCAGAGAGAGGCCGTCCCGGGGGAGCGTGCTGCCTATACCTGAGCGGGAGAGCTGATGGCAGCCCGTTGTGCAGGTGAAGGCTTGCCCACAGGTGATGAGCTGGTTTGGTATTTTTCAGGGGCGCGTTCGTCCAGCAGCAGATTTGGGCACGAACACCTGCTTCTTTCTTATCATCTGGTCTGGAACTCTCTCTCCCTCTCTCTCTCACACACACACACACACACACACACTTTTTTACATCGTAAACTCCTATTCATGATAAGTTGTTTAGATGCACTGTCGAACTGTTTTCTAGTGATGGGCAGACGACGCCTGGAAGGGTCGGGGCTTTCTTTCTGTTAATGCTGAGGGAAGATTTGAAGCTGCCCGGGGCTTTAAGTCCAGCACACGCACAGTGACATCTGGTGGTTTGCAAAACGTACTGCAGCAGCAGCAGCAGCAGCAGCAGCAGCAGCAGCAGCCCTTCCAGAAAGGAGCCAAAGCACTACAAGCCCCCGCTGCTCTCAAAGAGTCAGTCTCATTGATGGGCAACAAAAGTCCGAGAAGCGTTACTTCTGAAATCTCCGATACTCTTGTTTAGAAGTAGCGCTGCACAATTCATCTGCAATATGGCCAAGTGCAAAGGTCCAACAAAAATGTCCAAATTGTGATTCAAAAAGTGATCGTTCCCACTAATCGTGAATCCTATCGCAGTCATAATGTCCGTCAAAATAATCGCAATATGATTATTTTTACCATCTCGCGCAGCCCTGTTCGGAAGTGCTGCAGTAAATGCACATGCTACTGTAAAATAACTAGGGAATACGTTGTTCAATAAGCCTATAACCTGATATTTATCTACCTTATTTATGTGGCGTTGTCCCGGTGTCCACTGTTATGTGACATTTTAGATGAGTCACAGTATAATGTGATTTGGAGATTGATATTCATTAAAAAAAAAATCACTCTTCTTGTTACTTGGTAACAGGTGTGAATGTTTACCATACTTCTGTCTTTCTAGTGCACATCGCCACATTTTCCGCTTGCTCTTCTCCCGCCTTATCCCACTAACGTGCGTATCACTACAGCGCGTAGTTCAGCCGCGAAACTGCCCCAGCTGAAGCGCTTTCTGAAGCCCCGGCGACGTCGGGAGCTTCTGACGTCATCAGCCACGCCCGCATCTTTCGTTTGGCGCAAGCTCCGCCACGACGAATCGAGCCAGCGGGACTCCCCGGGAGCGAAACGAGCTTTGGCGCTTCGCCGCCTCCCGCCCGAGTTTCCGCGAGTAGCACAAGCGATGCATTCAAGTCGGTTCAAGGCTACATTCATGCTTTTCATATCCGTGTGAGCCGGGCGTCCCATCCGGGTTTCTCCTAATCGGAAAATGAGCTCGCGCAGGGAGTTTATGCACGCTGTGTCCTGGTTACCAAAGGATACGTGAAACGCTCACAGTCACTTTCTTTGAAACAAGGTCTGGATGTTTAGCCGTCTTAGTATTCGTTTCTAAACCCGACCTTGAATCTGTTTCCTGTTTAATTTTCAGCCGGAGCGAATAGACCCCAGCGCGTCCAGGCAAGGCTACGACGTCCGCTCCGATGTTTGGAGTTTGGGAATCACACTGGTGAGTCTGAACTTGACACTGATGGCTAAAAAACCCCACAAATCTCCCACAAAGAAAAACAAAAGCCAACTAAGTGCCGCCATCCAAGGTGCCCCGCACACTCGAATATTCACAGGTCCTTAAAGAGTGTGGAGAAATTGTTTAAAATGTGTACATTTAAAGTTAATAAAAAGTATTGAAGTATCTAAAATGCCGCCCCCATGTTTCAAGATTTACATTTGAATTATTTGCGTTTTATAGCACATGACGTTTGTTCCCGTGGTGCTACACAGTTGGACGTCACACACCATGAAAGCCCTCCAGATCCTGACGTATCATGATCAACTTAGTTATATTAGTTACTTAGCTCTTTGAAATGTAAACACACTCCGTAATGAATGAGTGAATGAATGACGGCATTAACTGTGGGTGGGGGCTTTTTAGGTTCTTGGGGGTTTTTTTGGTGGTTTTTTTCACACCTGATTTTCAGTTTTAGAACGTCAGCGTGGCCTGGTCACGTTGTATGTGCGTACGTCATGTGTTTCAGTACGAGCTGGCCACCGGGCGGTTTCCCTACCCAAAGTGGAACAGTGTGTTCGACCAGTTGACCCAGGTGGTGAGGGGAGACCCGCCGCAACTCAGCAACTCGGAGGAGAGGCGCTTCTCTCCCAAGTTCATCTCCTTTGTCAACGTGTGGTAAGGAAACGCCGCTGTGAATGCACGTGGCAGCAGTATGGCGCGGGCGTTAATGTTTTGGATTTAAATTATGTTCTAATGTCTGGAAATGAGACCTGTTAGAGGCTGGCCGTGACAGACGTTGTCAGTTGTTTCATGGAGTACAAACTCCAGCTGCTGCCTGCGCTTCTTGTCCCCCTGGTGGACCAATGGCCCGAACTGCACCCTCCTCCTTTTAACACTTTTTATTTTTCATCCCGTCTCAAGCCTTACGAAGGACGAGTCGAAAAGGCCAAAGTACAAGGAGCTACTGGTGAGTTACATGCAATGACATTCTCTTATTCTGTAGGCGTTTGTATTTACGTATAAATCTTCTCCTTTTTTTTTTTTTTTTTTTTTTCTTCTTCCAATTCCAGAAAGACCCGTTCATCCAGATGTACGAGGAGCGCTCGGTCGACGTAGCCGGTTACGTCTGCAGGCTCCTGGATCAGATGCCGGCGTCTCCCAGCTCACCTATGTATATGGACTGAAAGCAGGACAAGACAGAAATGCATCAATAAATATACAAAAGTCTGCAACGGTAAAGACATTTAAAAAAAAAAAAAAAAAAAAAAGACAACAACGTAAAGAAAACAAATCCTCGTGTACATTTGCTTGGTCCCCTTATTGCAGTGTTAAAAGAGAATTGTAAAGCCTCAACAAAAAGACAACAACCACCATTTGCAATAAAAAGTGGTGTTCATTTCAGTCATGTCTGTATAATATAGCAACGTTAAACACTTCTGTTTCTCTCTCATTCACGAACACACACACACAGACGCACAGTCATGTAAGTATAATAGCAGCTGAATCGATCAATCACGGTCTTGGCTCATCTTGATGAGGACGCATCTCAGTGGTTAGTGCAGTGATTTAAGACACGAAACAAAGAAAAAAACAACAAACAACAACAGAAAATAACCTGGAACTTGTGTTTATAGAACCAGAATCATGTGGAGTAGTCGATTTGGAGCTTCTTCAGCATACTGGAATCATGCTCTTTGTGATTTGTCCCACCTCTTCCATGTACGTAAACGAAAGCATTGTGTTTGGTATCTTAATGGAACTTTGCTTCTCTGGGTATAAAGCCGTTTAAAGTGTCGGTGGTCGGAATCATGTTAGACCCGCAGTCCGGTCAGGGCCCGAGGGAGGCCGCTGCCCTCGCTGCGCTATGGACTATTATGCTGATATATGAATAAAGGAAGAGAAAGGAAAAGTGTGTCCCGTCTCTTTTTCTGAGTGCGTTGAACGTAACCCACGCGGGGGGGTTTTGGGTCTGCGTGTTCTGAAACCGAATACCGCTTCAGGAGCAGATAAGATGCCCGGGAGGTGTTGCAGCGGCACAAAGGCAGAAATAAGTACAGATGAATAGAGAAAAGTAAACAAATAAATAACAACAGGCATATAAAGTAAGAAGGGAAGTGACATAGTGGTGTGAAAGTAGCATCAAAGTAAAAAACATGTAAGAGTAATATGAGACCATCGAATAATATAAGTAAAGTAATTATACTCTTTGTTTGTCTGTATTCATATGGTAATATGCTGTAATAAAACAGTATAACATACTAACACAATATGGTATAATACAGTGCAGTAGAATATAGTATATAATAAAATATAAGATGAAATGTAGTAATATAGTATAACAATGTACAGTATAGTACAGCAATATAGCATAGAATAATAAATAAATAAATATAGCATTCTGTATAATATAATCTAGTACTGCATGTATTTGGTGCTGCATGCCGTCCCGATGTGAATCTGGTAGTACAGCGCGTGTCCAAGCGTACGCATTTGGTCCCTCAGCCAAGGCCGCTCGTTTGCTGAACTCTTAAGTATGACGAGGCATTCGGCACGAACCCTCATGTGGCCACATGTCTATGGAGAAGGGGCACAGCTGAGGACTCATAATGTGTTGCTATGCTACTAGGAGGGTATACTAGGCCCCGAGTATGTGGACACGCTTCCATTGAGTGCAATCTCGAGGTGCTTGTACTTTAAATTTGGTACCTGAAGTATATTTTGATGCTCATACCTTTACTTAAGTAAGAGTTTGAATGCACCGAAATGGGGGCTGTTTTCCCCAAATCTGTCTAGAATTGACCGTTACCACTGTCAGAGAAGAGGCAGTCCACACGCTTAACATTGCAAACCCCCCCCAAAAAAGCTTCGTGAGGCATCTTTTCAAACCAGCAAGGCCTTCACCAGGCAGAAACAAACCACAGTGCAGCGCAGCGTGTGCATAAACCAAATGACAGCTTCACATTGAGTAGGTGATGACGTGATACAAAAAAAGTCCCAAAGGTGACCCACTTTGGACATAAAAACCCCTTATTGATGATCCTAAAACAGACTGTAGCATATGCAGGATATAATGAAAAAATATATTTTATTTGTATGTACAATGGGCATGTATTCACATTTTTTCTCACTGTACATTTGGTAAAATGTGTATTGCATATGCTGCATAGGCTCCTGCGTATTTCAAGACAGTTTGCGGGGTCTTTTTTATTTACACAGCAGATGATTTTTGGGCTAATGGGAGTTGTCAAATCAACAAACCTCCTAATTGTAAAAGTGTAGATGCCATTTGTTTTATGTATAGCCTGCTTGTTTTTCCTTCCGATGAATGTTCAACGGATGACCGAGACCTTACGGGTCAAAATAGTGCTGATTAGTGTGCGGACTGCTTCTTTTTTCTTCCTGAGAAGAATGACTCGGCAATTTAATCTGCATACAAGGAACTCTAAAAAACTCTAATTTTTTTTAATTTTTAAAATTTTTTTTGTTATGTTTTTATATTTATACTGTCACATTGTTTGATTTGATTTGGATTTGATTGAAGTTTATTTCGAGCAAAAAAAATAAATAATAAAAAATAAACAATAATATATAATAACTTATCTCCCATATATACATATATATCCATACATACATCATAAACATTCAAAAATACCCTCTTTAAACCCTCTTCTAATTACACAAGCATGGTGTTTGGAGTTATTCGACATCTAAGATACTTTATAAGAGCTGAACACAATTAAAATATTATTACAATATTATTTTAGGTGTTTTATTTTGTAGGAGCCTGTTGCTCTGCAAGAGGACGTTCTATCCCCGCCTCCCGCTCTCGAAACCCTGTGATTGGTCCGCAGACCTGCTCAACAACTCTTCACGCCAATGAGCGGCAAGACTGGGGCCAACGTCATCATTACTGGCCGGAGGAAGGGTCACATGTGTCAACCAGCCTCCGAAGTCCCTGCTGAGTGTGCACCCAGCTGCTATTAGGTAACTCGTTCTTTTAGAAAAGCGCGTGGAAATGTATAAAGAAGCATTAACTGGGCGCTTTTAGATGCAGTCCACCGGCGCTGGTTGTTTAAACGTGTGGGTGCCGTATCTATTATGAATAGGGTCCCTGTGAAGCTCTGGTCCTTCACGCTCCTGGTGGTTAACGGCGGCGCGCTCCGGGCGGCTCCTCCGGCTGTGGCGCGCTGTGATTTCCCGTCCCCTCGGACTGCTTTCCAGTGTTTCCGAACCATGGCCTCCAGTAATAACAACAACAAAAACAGCAACAGCAACAACTCAGAGGCGAGGCAGCCGAAGAGGCCCGCCAGGCCGAAGGAGCCGCTGCGGCGCGTGAAAACCAAGGAGAACCGGAGCCGACGGGGGGACGCCCACGGGCCGTCCACGGTGTACCTGCAGGTGGTCGGCGCCGGCAGCAGGGACAACGCCGCGTCGCTGTACGTCTTCTCCGAGTACAACAGGTAAGGTGCGCAGGCGTCTGGCCTGAGGCTCAGGGCGGGGCGGGACTCTCTCACCTAGAAACGTGAGGCAGAAAGGGTTGCGGGGTCATTTAAAGCACCTTTCTTTTTAAAAGTAAAGATCGGCACTAGTATTAAGACATTGTAGGAATAGCAGCAGCAGCTGAAGGGTTCGTGTTTGCTGACCTCCAGTGGTTTAACGTGGCACCTTTGCTGCAGTGATGTCCAGGGGCTTCTTACCGACCTCGACCTTTTATTTATTTATTTACTTAACCTTTATCTATCCAGGTAATCTGTTTACGAGAGGCTACAGAGATGCCTTAGAAACATGCGTAGTCACACACAGAGCAAGCAATGAGATTAAAAGACGTAGGAAGCAAAGAAGAAGGGAGGAAACAAGTGCTTAAGTAAGGGGCGTTTTCACACCTGCCTTGTTTGGTCCGGACTTTCAGACTATTCAGTTTGGTCCGAATCCAAATTACAGGTGTGAAACCTCGCTCCGGCGAAAAGAGGCGGTCTCGGTCCGGATCAAGCTGAACAAAGGTTTGGTGGGTTGCGAGTGGGAGGGCGTCGTCTGTTGGGTTCGGACGTTCTGACCATTTACAGGAAGTTCCCGTGGTTCCCGCGTAGCCCAAACCACAGAAGAAGACAGAACTACCAGATGCGGAGAGGAGGGAGACGCGGTTTTTAATCCGAATATGGTCTGAGGACAGAATAAGAAGCACAAGAATTCAGGGTTGCTTGCAGTCTTCCCCTCCTCTCCTGTTCGCACGACGAGGACGTTCATTTGGCGAATTTGAACTAGTCTCAAATATAGTTGGCCCTCATCTTGTCAAAGCCGCCCGCTGAACTGGCAACACGCTGCCGCCAGACGCACGGCCGCTAACAAACCAATCAGCGTCAAGATGCGGCCCGCATCACTGACGGCGACAGGACGCAAGTACGTGGTGTAAAGTCCTTCAGTGTGTGTTAATACGGTTCAGGATTATCAGCAGGAGTCGACTGTGGTGTTTTGGAGGTTCTGCTTAAAGGTGGAATCAGAGACGTAAGTTTCAGAGTATTTTGTGGTGTGTGTCCCAGTCGTGTACTGCTGCAAAGCGGAAGGCAACCTAAATACTGAGCAAGTAGCAAAGCCGCAGTAAGTCTGGTCGAACCTGTCGAGGCGTGAAACACTGCGCTACACTAGCTCAAACCCGAGATAACCCCCGATGATGTCATCAGGGTTTTAAAAAGCCACAGAAGACACTGAGACACTTGGGGTGCTTTCAGGAGGCGGTCCGCCAATTAAACGAGGTTTAGCATGATTTAAAAATAACTGATGAACAACTTAGTTTAGCGCCTTCACATGTGCTACCCGGTATAGACACACAAAAAAGCCAGTTACATGCAGCAAAAATAATCTCCAGCGGGTCTCACGTGAAACATATGGGCCCGCAAAACGCCTAGTTTGGGGACTCCCGTCCGACCTGATCCGTATGGAATACCCCCAATGAAAAGCAAGCCCTATTTGTGAACTCTATTGTTGAGGACATAACCATCACAAAGCTCCCTCCTCTCTGCTGCAGATACCTGTTCAACTGTGGCGAAGGAACACAGAGACTCATGCAGGAACACAAGTGAGCTGGTCTGAACGCACATTGTTGTCCTCGCAGGCGGTGCTCGTGGCCAAAGGCAAGAGGGGTAATATTCTCGTGTTTTTTCCCCCATGACAGACTGAAAGCGGCTCAACTGGACAACATCTTCCTGACCAGACTGAGCTGGGAGAACGTGGGAGGCCTGTCAGGTCGGTAACACCTGTCGGATAAATTGGGAGGAGCCCAAATGACCCATGTCATTGACTGTTGCGGTCCATGGTAACGCCCTGTTTGTGCACTCTGCGTTCAATGAAGGCGCTTTTCTTAAAACGGATAGAATCTGTACTCTGGTTCACCCTGTCCGCCCTCAGAGCGTCGCTTTTGGCCGCGGCAGGCTGCCGTTTTGAGCAATAAAAAGCTGTAAAACCCCGCAGTACTCTTCCTGCGCAGCAGCAGTAAACTGCAGACGGAGTAAATAGCAAAATCTGACCTTCTAAAAGATACTGAGGATGTTAGATCGACAGGCGGATCGGTGCATCCTCTGCAGTGATGCGGTCGATGTACCGGTCTGTTATTAAAATCATTAGAACGGGAATCATTACAACTAGAATCCTACTGATAAAAGTAGAATATTTGAGGCTTTAGAAAGAAACAGTGGAGTATTTAGACCACGTATATGTTACACAAATCACTAGAAGATTTATATTATAAAAAAAAAACCAAGCTAATAAGCTTTTATTAACAGATTTGGATCGAAACTCTTAGTGAGCTCTGCTGACACATTCATTAAACCAAGTCTAAAATTGAATGCTATGATTTAGTGTATTATTATCTTCGTGCATGAAGTGAATGTAGCTATTAGCTATACAGGCGGGCTTATTTTTGGAAGTATGGCTGCTACTGAAGAGGATTTTCATTACTGATTTTGATTGTTAGGTTTTCATTTACATTGAGGCATTCAGCAGACGCTTTTATCCAAAGCGACTTACATAGCAGGAAGACAATGGAAGTCTTCTGGAGCTTTTTAAAGGTGGCTGCAGAATCTGCTGATCCAATGTGGAACGGATCCAGAGAAGGATGCGTGTGAGGGATTTTGTTCCTTGTTGCCACAGTACCACCAGACGCTGTTCGTCTGCGCAGCGCAGGGACCTGGCAGGAGCGCAGGTCTGTATTGGCGAGTGGAGATATGACGGTGCAGAACCAGCGGTGGTCCTGTAGGCCAGGAGCATCGGGCGACAACAGGGAGCCAGTGTGACCTGATGAAGAGAGGGGTTACGTGCGCTCTCCTCGGTTCATTGAAGACCACTCTCGCCGCCGCAAGAAACCCCAAACACTCACCCAAGTGTTGTGTTTCCTCTGCAGGGATGATACTGACCTTGAAGGACACCGGTGTTCCAGAGTGTGTTCTCTCCGGACCGCCGCAGCTGGTGAGAAACTCAGCCTCGCCGCATGAACGCGTTCTGCAGCAGGTCGTTACTGTAGCGCGCATTCACTTTACGTCTACTGAGTCTCTTCTTCTCTGCCTCTTTTTCATCAAAGGAGAACTATCTGAATGCCATCAAGTCGTTTTCTGGACCACTGGAAGACATCAAACTGTGTATGTTGAATTTGTTGAACTGAATTAAATAGCTGCATTATGTCTTTTCGTATCAGTCTCGTGTGATATTTGCTGTGTCATACGCTCACAGCGGTTCGGCCGCACACTGCAGAGACGTACACGGACGACACAATGACAGTTTATCAAGTGCCAATATCCGGTGAGTGCAAAAATTAATGCTTTTTGGTCTTCACGTCTTTAAAGTGTTTTGGTTCACAGCTGACTCCGTCCTGTTTTCGCCCTCTAGCCCAGCTGAGGGGTGATGGCGGAAAGCTCTCCCCCAAGTCAGGCAGCAGCAGCAGCAGCAGCAGCCCCTCTCGAATAGCTGCCTCTCCCACGAGAGACGGCGGCCCAGGTGAGTCCACGAGCCGAGCGCCCTTGTAAGCCTGGGAGCCGCTGGAGGAAAAGTTTGCGTGTGTCACAAACCGAACGGGGAATCCTGAAGCTCGGGTCATAATCACAGTTTGTGCAAATGATCTGGTAGTTTGAGGAGTTCACAGATTCATTCGTTCAACCATATATTTTCAACGTGGCAGCTGCACGATAGTGTCTATCAGCCAACGAGAGCCTCGTCCAATAAAGTTCATATATTCGTGCTTCTTTGACCTAGAAGGAATCAAATCCTTTATCCCGGTTTCATTCCATAGGTTTAATGTTCAGCATCCTAGTGTAGCACTCACATTTGCTAATTACCACAAAACACAAAGTGCAGCTGAGGCTGATGGGAACGCCATCCGTTTTGCGGGTGTTTGGTCATAAACACATAAGAGTTGGGACACATTTAGATTTTTGACCTCATGATGGCCCAGGGCGAAGGGTTAAGGGATCACTGTTATTACAGATCGTCCTGAGGGGAACATGACTGTGCGTCGGCAATTTCCTGACAATCCATCCAATAGTTGTTGGACAGAGTTCACTCAAAACCACAAATGTCAACCTCCAAAGTCACGGATTCTTCGTCCGGAGACCACCGACATCTGTACAAATTGTCAATCCATCTAATTGTTGTTGAGATATTTCAGCGTGGCCCAAAGTGTTGGACCGACAGATGTTGCCATCCCATAAGCTGCTGGTATGGCTAAAGTCAAACTGAGGTATGACTAAGAATGCCAGCCTGCTGCCTAAAATCACTTAATTTTTTGAGTGGGGCGTTGATGGACACTGGTGCACAGTGGAAATAAAGGAGCTACATGCAGCTGGAATTAAGTGGGCAAAATGACATTTGTCATAGACAGCCGTGTTTTCAGCGACTGACCGAGTAACGTTGCCATGTCCACTTTAAAAAAAACAACAACCAGTAGTTTGTTTCTAATATCTTGTAGGTGAACGACGAAAAGCAACTAGAGACACGTCTTTGGTGGTTTCCTTCATATGCAAGGTAGGAAACTTTATACGATCCTGTATATGATGCACACATACAGGAACTTTGTATCTGACGTTGTTCTTCTCTACTTTTTACAGCTTCACCCCAAGAAAGGAAATTTCTTGGTGGCTCAGGCCAAGGAGCTCGGTTTGCCTGTGTAAGTGGATTTTTAACACGTGGCAGTTATTGATCTTTAGGATAAGGATAAGATGCATCTGCTATGGTGCATTTTTCTGAATTCCCTGATTTAATTGATAGCAATATTAACACAAGCACACAAGACTGATGTGGCATTTTCACAGATCCATACAGCTGTTGTATTAGTTTAATCAGTTATGTTATTATTGTTGTTGTTTGTGCTGAATGTATCTGTAATCTGTTGACTTAGGTGGAACCAGCGGTTATCTTTTTTTTATTTTTTATTTTTTATTTTTTTGACCAATCATTTCAGCACTACATCAGTTTGTTGTAGCGTTTTAAACGTTTTGCAATAGTGCTGTAGTTCAAACTAAATTTTCTCCATTATGAAACCTTTTTTCCCCCCACAGAGGCACCGCGGCAATCGGTCCACTCATAGCAGCTTTGAAGGACGGGAAAAGTATCACGTATGAAGGAAAAGAGGTGCCGTATGAAGATAAAGAAGTCGGATATGACCGCCGTTGTTAGGCTCTGAGCTGTATTTGTTGACACTATTTCCGTTGTCCTGTAGATCCGGCCTGAGCAGGTTTGTACTCCCACTGACCCAGGACCAGTCTTTATTATCGTCGAGTGTCCGTCTGAGGAGTTTGTTGACGCTTTTTGCAGCAATCGGCAGCTGAGAAGGTAGAGCGGTTTGATCATGATTTCAAAGAACTCAGTAATGCTTGTTTCTTTATCTGAACTAAATTGAACGTATGTTTATTACAAAATTAAATTTAGTCTGTCATCCCCTCTAGATACCAAGCAGGAGGGACAGAGGTCTGTGCCGCGTTGGTAGTCCACATGACTCCAGAGTCTGTTTTGAAAACAGATCGATACAAAAAGTGGATGGAGAGGTTTGCATTTCCCCACTTTGTAACCAGACTCCATAGAGAATCCTGCTTGTTTTTACATTGAGTGTAACATACTGAGGCTGAGCGTTTTTCTCTGTGATTTTTTTGTAGCTTTCCATCCACAACTGAACACCTGATCCTTAATGAGCACGTCTGTACGGTCCACAACATCCGGAGTCACAAGATCCAGGCCCAGCTGAACATGATTCACCCAGAGATCTTTCCAGAACTCAAGTCTTACAAAACAAAGGTGACACTGATGTAATCCTCTCAGTGATAGGAACACTTATTGTTAGTATACCTTTTTAAGAACTGTTCACATCCCTCCATATCATTTTATTTTTGTAAATTCAAGATGTATACAAGGTGAAAAGTCTGACTGTACATGTTGAAATGAATCAGGCTGTAAACTGTAAGTTCTCCGTAGTTTTCTGCATATTATGTCCTTCTCATTCCTTGTGTGCTGACATTTTTTGTCAATAACTCGACAATCTATTAATTGTTTTAAACATTCACGGGTTCCAGCTTCTCCAGTATTTGGATTTACTGATTTCTCTGTTTTGTACCGTTTTATAAACTAAATATGTTTGGATTTTGGACTGTTGGTGAGACAAAACAAGATATTGTCCTTATGGGCATTTTTCACAATTTTCTGCCATTTCATCGTGACATTAATTGGATATAATACAATAATCAGTTGATTTCACATTTTTGGTAAAATTCTACGCGTATAATATTAAATATATAATACATTTTCTCTTCTTAGTTAACGTGTAAATTATTTATATATTATTCCCATTTGCTCTATTATGTTTTATGTACTTTTTAAAAAAAATGTCTAGTACGGTATTGATCGCAGTGGCTCACAAAGTATGAAGTATGGTTCATGAAGAGTCGTTATGAGAAAACATTTCTGTGTGTGTTAATCCCCAGGAGCCTCAGGCTGCCCTGCACGTCCCCAACGTCAGAGCCGAGTGTCTGCTCAAGTTCCAGCTCAGACCTGTAATGGAGTGGCAAAGGTTAGTTTGTCCTTCAACCCCCCCCAATTTAGCCAACATTACTCTGCTGCTCCGAGCGCTGCCTTGTCACGGAAAACAATCTGGAATGGACCATTGCACTCAGCCGCTTTCTTCTTTTTAACCTCGTCTTACAAGCGCCAGTGTTTCTGTCAAGTACTGTAAGAGGCGCGTCAGGGTCGGATGTGGGAAGAATCCCCGCCAGTGTTTTTGCAGGCAGTGGTGTGTGTCTTCTTCTTGACTCTGAATCTCATTCGTTAGAGATGCCATCCCCTCCTGCAACACGGAGGAGTTTGTGAAAGAGGCTTCTGAGGTCCCAAACTTTCTGGAAGAAGTGGACGAGTGCAGGAAGATCTGCTCCAGTAATGCTGCGGAGCTTTCTGGTGCGTTCTCTGGGAACCCAGAGGGATTTAATTTTTTTAGTTTCAAAGCCAAAACAACCAAAACGTTTCTTACTTTTAAGTGGACGCCCCTTCAGTGATGCTTTAATGTGAACAGGGTGTATATATATATTACTTGTAGAAATATGGTTCTGTTTTCTGCTGCAGGGCAAGGACAAAAATACCCAGAGGTGGTTTTCTTGGGAACAGGGTCAGCGCTTCCAATGAAGATCAGGAACGTCAGTGGCACTTTGGTTAATATCAGGTACGGCTCGCAGGTTTCCACACAGCCCTACAGATAGATTGTAAAGAGGTCATTTTAAAATGTGTTATTTAGTTTCCATAACACATAAGTGGACAATAATCCGGGTTATAAAACTCCCATTTGCAACACAACTCATTTTACAGTTTATTGTCTGGTCTTAGTTTTATTATCACTTGAAATTGACACGTTTTCAATGTCTTTTTTTTTTTTTTTTTTTTTCCAATCACCTCGGTGTGCACTGAACTCAACATTTTGCACAAAAAACAAGCTGCAATCTGTACCATAAAACAAATGCCATGATCAAAAAGGAGCAGGGAGAAGAGAACTCGTGTGGCTCTTCAGGGGCCCTTTGCATGTTTGGAGCAACCGGAAGCATACGGCGAGCTGTCCGTGGACAGTGTGCAGTTTCCAGGGAACTGCACCGAATAGCGTACTCTGTCTTCTTGTAGCAGGAAAGGGAGAAATGTTTTAAAATGATCTGCTCTTTTTCTTAAAATAGAAGAGAGAGCACACACATGTTCGATGTCTTTAGAAAGACACAAAACAGTTTTCCTACTAAATGACAGTATCACTTAGTAAACCTTTTGTTTTGCATTTGATGCTGAATGAACTATATTTAAACCCAAGATTGAATATGTTTTGTCTTATGGCTGCATTAATAATCCCATGGAAGTACAGTTGCCAGTTTATTAGGTACACCTAGCTAAAACTAATGCAGTCTGATACAACAGTCCTGCAATAAATCCTCCCATCATGAAGGTTAGAATGTCCAGGTTTTTTTGAAACTGTCCAGAGTCAACAGTATGATCATTTTGAAGGCTACAGTTTGCGTTTCCGTTGGAGTGTGTTGCATAATGCCGGAAGGTGTTTCTGTTCTTCAGCCTTCCCTCGTTGACATAAACGGGGTAGGTTAAAGCTGTACAGTTCAGCAGCACCACAAACCGCAGCCCCCAAGTGGGGAAAAAACCGTTTTGATCGAAACGTGACCAAAAAATAAATTGGCACCGGAGTGTATTCTATCTGTCCTTTGCGTCGTATCCCCAAACCTCACTCCATCTTTGGGATCTTCACTAGAATCAGTGGCTCCAGTAGAGTTAAAGGGGTTTAAAACGTCGGTGTGTGTGTTTTGGTTTTTTGGTGCAGATCTGTAAAAAGTGAAACAGTGACCCTTCATAAAGAATGATGCATATCGTTGGATGGCACCCAGAAATCCTTTTCTGTCCAAATGTAGCTAAAGCACATTAGCGGGCGGTGACAAGAAAGAACACACCGTGCATTTTGTGCTTTTTTATTTATTTTTTCGAAATGCATTCATTCAGTGTATGTGCCGCAATGACTTCCTCTGAGGTCCATGTTCTGCGTGTACCCACATGTAGCCCGAGTCAGTCGGTACTGTTGGACTGCGGCGAGGGCACCTTCGGGCAGCTCTGCAGGCACTACGGCGACGGCGTGGACGACGCGCTGTCCAAGATCTCAACTGTCTTCATCTCACACATGCATGCTGACCACCACACAGTAAGCAGCTGGTGATGATGCCTTGTTCAGTGGTTTAATATAGGACCTAGCAGATGAGCTCAGTATATAGTGAGCTGCAGGAAACCACGATCCTGACGTCCGTGTGTTTGTCTCAGGGGCTGCTAATGCTGCTGTATCAGAGGGAGAGAGCCCTGGTATGTAAAAAGAAAAGATTCCGTCAGTCCTGATACATCGATTCCTTTGGTCGTTTGATGTTTGAAAACCACGTGAAAATAATGAATGTATTCATTAAGCAGTGTAAGTGAAATTAAATGTTTTGTCTCCTAGGCAACGCTGGGAAAGGCGTTCAGCCCCGTCTGCCTGGTGGCTCCGGTCCAAATCATGACCTGGCTCAACCAGTATCACGACTACTGCGAGGAGATCCTCAACCATATCAAGTATGTGAACACGAAGACATCTTAAGATAAATGTGTGTGTGTGTGTGTGCTCAGGTTGAAAATAATGTAAATCTAATTTGAAGTTCAGCTTGATCTCTGACGTTTTGGTACCAGCATTGTCTTGTGAGCAAACCTTACTAATTAAAACTGATGTGTGTTTAGCATATCGATTCAAAGTACTTGCTGTAACCCGCAGAGAGCATAAAGACCTGATTTAGAGTTTTCAAATGATTTCAGTGTTAATCAGGAACACACATTAATCGCTGTGTATTAGGGATGAACTGTACAACCGTTGATATCATGGGCGGATTTTTGTCGGCCGTCAGAGATCGTGGCCTTACTGTTAATACCAAGGTAGCAACCCTTTTAGCAGTCTCTGCTTGTATTGAGCCAGTGTGAGCGACGTTGCTAAATCGATGAGCAGATGTGCTTTGTGGCAATACTGGATTTGCAGGATTTTCACGTGAACGTAATGAAGTTCTGTGATTTATCTTGTTGATTGACCAGAGACAGACAGACCCATCTAGTTATTACTTAATCTACAATTTCCCAACAGAGTTTAGAGAAAATGTGCTACATCACGGCACACATACAGGGATAAAATATTTATCTACATCGTCCACCACTTGACTGACGTTTGTTGAGTCCTTTACTTCACATCCCAAAACATGCTTAAAGCCACACTAGCAGCAGACACCAGCGATGTCAAAATGCTAACACGATAATGTTTGTGTTACTTTTAGCTTTTTTTTTTTTTTTTAGCTCAAAACACAGCTTAGTCTAAGTAAAAACCGAGGCTGACAAGCTCCGGCTTCGAACTGATAAAGAACTCTGAGCTGATCCTGACCGAGTCCGAGATGTACCAGTACACCAAAACAAAAATGCTCCGCTACACATAAAACTGCTGGATCCTAAAAGTACAAGCGCATTATCAGCAAATATGCAAAAGTAGATTAGAGGGTAAATGTGTGGGAGTTTTCCTTATCTGAATAGAGGGTCTAAGGATGGAAGGTATCGCGTGCTGAACGATTGGGCTATATAAATAAAATTGACTTGACTTGGCATGGGGCTCGTACTAAAGACTGCTTATTTGTAAGGAGTCACAAGCCAAGCTTTCAGAAAATTATCACACGTTGTTTCTGGTGAAACGTTTATCTGCAAAGCAACTAAAGCTGTCAGGAAAATGCGGTGGAGTAAAACCTACAATCTGGAATGTCGTGGAGTAGAGTTATCAAGTAGCTGCAGGTTTCTTTTTGTTTTCTGTGGGCTTGACGCCGTCGTCTTTAACGTCGCCTGTTTTGCGTTCCAGCTTTATCCCGAACAAGCTCCTATGTGATGGTGCTGAGCTGCCCAAGCGGAGGACAAAGTCGTTCATCCAAGCGCTGCTGAACAAGAACGATCTGGAAAAGGTGCGCAGCCGTTTCTACGTCGCATCCGTCAAAGTGTAAAGGCTTCAGTTTAAAAAAAAAAAAAAAAAAAAAAAAGTTACTCATCATATTGTTTCTGTGTGTGCCTTAGTTCCAGACGTGCACCGTGCGGCACTGTATGAACGCCTTTGCCTGCAGCTTCACTCACCGGTCAGGCTGGAAACTGGCCTTCTCTGGTGACACCATGCCCTGCGACGCGTTCGTGCACATCGGTTAGTACCGCTCGGCGTGATTAAAGTCCACGTTTCACTGAAGGGTATCTAGACAGACGCACTGTACGCGGTAGCAAATTGAGCGTGCGCTTTCCGTATTCCTAGTTTCATATAAAGTCATCTAAGTGTAGCTTGACTACACGGGTCGTTCTGAATAATTTATCCAATGTTTCTTAATGCTTTCGATCACTCTCGTAGCTGGCAGGCTCTTCTAATGGTTCCTGTGGGGATCCCACTTCATTGACTCTTCTTAAATTGCTTGACTGGATTCTGTCCAAGCAAGGCCCTCCCAGAGACAGCGAGAGTATCCCATGACTGTTCATTATAGATGGCCCAGCTCACCAGACAATCAGGGCGTGCCGATTCTTGATCACGCCGGCTACCTGATTGATTTCCTGTGGGACCGGAAGAGGCCGTAAGTGCTTGTCTGTGATTCTGGCCTCTGATTCGGCTTTTTTTTTTTTTTTTTTTTTTTTTTTTTTTTTTTTAATTTTTTAATTTTTTTTTTTTATTTGGTTACTCTTGTAGTTGGCTTTGTGGTGGGTGTTGTTTTTAAAATGCTCA
>CM022470.1:2887250-2937000 GCA_011952105.1 Coreoperca whiteheadi | reverse complement strand
TGTGTGTGCCTTAGTTCCAGACGTGCACCGTGCGGCACTGTATGAACGCCTTTGCCTGCAGCTTCACTCACCGGTCAGGCTGGAAACTGGCCTTCACTGTATGAACGCCTTTGCCTGCAGCTTCACTCACCGGTCAGGCTGGAAACTGGCCTTCTCTGGTGACACCAGTCCACGTTTCACTGAAGGGTATCTAGACAGACGCACTGTACGCGGTAGCAAATTGAGCGTGCGCTTTCCGTATTCCTAGTTTCATATAAAGTCATCTAAGTGTAGCTTGACTACACGGGTCGTTCTGAATAATTTATCCAATGTTTCTTAATGCTTTCGATCACTCTCGTAGCTGGCAGGCTCTTCTAATGGTTCCTGTGGGGATCCCACTTCATTGACTCTTCTTAAATTGCTTGACTGGATTCTGTCCAAGCAAGGCCCTCCCAGAGACAGCGAGAGTATCCCATGACTGTTCATTATAGATGGCCCAGCTCACCAGACAATCAGGGCGTGCCGATTCTTGATCACGCCGGCTACCTGATTGATTTCCTGTGGGACCGGAAGAGGCCGTAAGTGCTTTTTTTTTTTTTTTTTTTTTTTTTTTTTTTTTTTTTTTTTTTTTTTTTTTTTTCTTCTCTTCAGGAAATCGTGCAACCTTACTTATCCATGAGGCCACGCTGGAAGACGGCCTGGAGGAGGAAGCTGTAGAGAAAAGGCACAGGTGGGTAAAACAAACTAGCTCTGCAGGGCTTTAATGTCGTTTATGCAAATTAGCGGAATGCGTGAAGAGAAAAAATCACCCAGCAAAATAAATGCAATTTGTTGGCTGCTTGAGGTTGCAGTTATGTTTGAGTGCGTTGTTACATTTCTTGAGTCTCCACAGATATTGACATTGATTCCGCCCCCCCCTTTTTATGGTGTCAGAGTGAGCGTCTGTCTACACAGAAACATCTTTTATGACCGTAGAAAGCAATAATTCCCATTGAAAGTTTCTCTCAGGTTTAGTGGGAAGGCAGTGTGACGTAAATCTCCCGACTTTCTGCTCTCTGACAGCACGACCTCCCAGGCCATCGGCATCGGCATGAGGATGAACGCGGAGTTCATCATGCTGAACCACTTCAGCCAGCGTTACGCCAAGATCCCTCTTTTCAGTGAAGACCTCAACGACAGAGTGGGGATATCATTCGACCACATGAGAGTAAGTCTCCCTGCGGACGTGATGACTTCACGTGGCGACGTTCAGCCACATGTAATATCTTCAGCACTGCTGATTTGGATGTTTGACAAATGATGTGTCTCACCTCTGCTTTGTGACCTGACGGCCATCTGCTGCTGCCTTGCATTCACAAATTAACTTCTGAATAGGTTAGTCTTTTTCTTGTCTATACGATTGCACCTGAAGGCACCATTTGAACACCTTTTCAGCCGTTCTACTCCAATGCTAGGTCTATCTATCGATCTGGGGCTTTTAGTAGAGAGCGTAAAGTGCCTGTGGCATCAGTATCGAAAACTGTTAAGTATCAGAAGCTGGGAAGATTCTTGTTTTGTGTGTTCTTCTTTTATTTATTCTTTAATGAACTAATTCCTGATCTAAATACGGACACTTGCTACATTTAGATGATAATGAATTTAAATATCCAGTTTTATGTTCCTCAAACTAAGATAGTGAAAAAAAGTATGCATATATTGGCACCAGTCGACGCTGTCAGCTGTGTTTAAAGGAGCAACACACCAATTCAGGATCGGGCCTCCGCGGCGGCGGCCAAGTGCTTCTTCCTCGGTCACGTCCAGGCGCCAGTCATTCCACACATTCAGCTATAGTTTGATATTTGATAGGAATGGATAATAAATACAAAAACGTAGATGGTGGTGGCAAATCCCTTCGAGTGGGCAACATGCGTGAAATCAATTAATGGAAAAACTCTGGTTGCGCTTTTCCTTTTAATCTGGCTTCACAATTTCGCCACCATAACTTTACCGCAATCGTTTGGCCCAAAGAGCGAATCACTTATGCAATCAACTCATACGAGGCGCCATAAATTACCAACAAGTGTAAATCAGCGTTCAATACAAATCATCCAAAGGGGATATACAGTACTTTGATTTGACGAAGGTACAGTTGCGGGCTTTCTGCTTTACGGTGATCTGGTGATGAAGACGGAGAGATATGGTTTAAAGCTCCGGGAAAAAGCTTGTAAGTTGACCTACTACTTCCAAGGTCTGTACTTAACTTACAGTTTATATATTTATAAGGAGAGGGAGCATTTCAAACTTTATATAGGCGAAGAAAAAAAAATTGATTGTTTTTTGAATGTCATTCTAACCAATTAAGATGGAATGAAATAAGATTTTTAAAAATGAGATCAAATGATAACAAATACATGCAATGAAATAAAACACAAACGGAAATAGTTGCAGTGCCATAATAAGCTGTACTCAGGCTTTCCTCCTTGTTTTCAAACGGGATGATAATGATTTTAGAATGATCTAAAATTGAATAAATGGTACAGAGAGATGGAGTAGTTCTAAAAGTAATTTAATAAAAGACAAACAAAAAGAAAAGCAGTTCAGACCAGAATTTAGACATCACTGAAAAGTGGGCAGGTGGACGGCAACACACACTGAATGTTGTGGTGTCTTCAGAGTGAACACGTCGGAGACTTCAGTGATTCAGGACGGATTTCTGTGCTGTTGTGTTAATATGAGGGCTGGAAGTGGAGCCTCAGACTGCAGGACAGTACGTTTGCCTGAACAGCTGCATCTGCTGTGATTTAGATTGTTGTGGTTCACTGCTGATTCCCCTTCTGAAGTGTGTGTGTGTGTGTATAAAGATTCTTTCCATTTTAGGTTTAAGAGAAGACTACTTCAGGAGTTCTAATTCACCTACCTGGTACAGTCACTTGACCATTTTCTCCGTTTCCTCTTGCACAGATTTGCTTTGGGGACTTTAAAATCCTCCCCAGGCTCATCCCCGCACTTAAAACCCTTTTCGCCGAGGATATCGGCGAGATGGAGGGGAGAAGAGAGAGGAGGGAGCTGAGGCACCCGAGAGGAAGCGGCTCTGAGGGGAACAGCGAGCGGACGACGAGCGGCACGAGCCGGGGCGCCAAAAGAGACCAGGAGGAGGCAGCGACGCACAAAGTAGAAACAAAGAGACTGAAAACCAGCTGAGGCCTGCGCGAACAGTGTTGGATTTAAACATGAGCTCAGAGAAAAGGACTTTAACTGAGAGCACCCTGAGTTAGTTTATTTAAATGAATTTGAGAGTTTTGTTTGGTTTAAGAAAACTGCTTGTATGTTTCTTACATTGCTGTGTACAAAGCTAAGCTATGAATATAGTTATTGTTTTTCATTAAACAGAATAAAGCAATACCAAACCCAGTCTGGACATGAAATCTGACTATGAAACTGCAATCTATTTATATTTTTATTTTGCAGTAGGCCTATATTTTGTCACTGGACGTGTGACTCCGTGGTACCCAACCTTTTTTTTTGTAAAAAGTAACCTCACAACACCATTACATGACCTCAGTTGACACCAGCTGTCATGTTCTATTTTTGATGGCAGTATCGGTCAGTCGGTCCACCACTTTGCTCCAGAAAGAAATATCTCAACATCTAATTCAGGTATTTCTCTTAACATCTAGTGCCATTATCAGGTAAAAAATTTATATTTTTCAAATTAATTTATTTGTTAGGTTATTTAATACAGTGTACATTAACACTGTTACATAAGGAGGAGCAATGCAACCTGTGTGTGTGTGTGTATCTATATTATATATATATATATATATATAGGGCATCTAGCTGAGGCTAATTTGCAGCTGCCGTCCCTGGTTAGACTTAAATGCAGGTTAAAACCGCTCAACAAATAATCAGATGAAAGTTTCCCGTCAGCCTCGGCTGTACATGAGTTTTGTGCTAACAGCTAAACCTAATATGGTGAACTTGGGTAAATAACTTGCTGAACATCAGTTAGCATCCAGCTCCATAAATGCTAACGTACAGCCTCACAGCGCCACCAGCGTGGCTGCTTCAGTAGGTTCAGTGGAGCTCGCATCGGCACCACCAGCACTTGACAGAAGCTAGAGTCAGATTGCCCCCCCACCACACACACACACACACACAGTGAAGCATGATTTATTCTGGGCTTTTCCAGCACCAGAATCTGTTCAAACATGTGTGTGCATTGATGTATTGGAATTTTTTATTTTATTTTTTTTTTATCTCTGAGCTGCAGTAGAGACCGAAGACCACAGTAGCACCGTTGATGTTGAAAATGTCCACCTTAGTCCACATGGGGGCTTCAGTGAGCCATCAGAGCTTACATCAACCAGTTACTGGGGCCTAAAGGGAGCAGAAAAATAACCAGCCAACATGGGGATAATTCTCCTGAAGAGTGACTTGTTATCTTTTGAGGGAGCGGTGGCTGCAGGAGTCTCCTGTGTTCACAGCACCAACGAGGAGAGGACTGAGGACTTCAGGGGTCGGGGTGTTCGTAAATGTGAAAACCATCAGGAGATATTGGCTCAGTATGGCGATTGCTGTTGTGTGGTTCGATAATGTAGCCTCTTGATTCGACATGTGACACATATGCCATCCACATACAGTGTCTGCGGGCACGAATGAACTTTGATTTCAGAGGCTGACCTTTCAATTATAGAGGCGAAGAAGCAGCCCTCGGATGAAACGCTTACCACCCCCTTTGTTTTCCAGCACGTTTCTCGCATCATGATTTCAACCCCCTGTTTGTGTTAAAATGGTCAGTTTTACTATGCGCTATGGTTCTACTCTGCACTCAAGGCCAAAGGTTAAACTGACTTCTACACTGAGAGGATCCCCCTCTCCCTTCAGATAAGACGGGTGCCAGGACTCTGAAGTAAATGTGAGTTTTCAGAGATTAGTGGCTTGAGCGGTGGGCCGGCGATTAGCCTATTTTCTGGAGTGTGAAGCAGTGAGATGAGGATGCATTGCTCCGGAGCCGGGAGTCCATTTAGGGGCCTTTGCTTCCGCCAAGGCCGCCTCTCTCGCAGGAGGCGTGGATGATAAGCAGGAGGGGGGCAGAAATGGGTTTTCACGCGAGCACTGCAATCAAAATGGTGGATTGATGTACCTAATCATCAACGGACAGCCGCAAATGAATATTGAAGGCACAATTCAAATGTTTTGATCGGGCTACATTTGAGAAAACCACCTGAGGCTTCATTTTCGAGTGCACAACTCACTCGAAAATGAAGTTTTCATTCGAGTTTCCATTCAACAATGAACAATTACCTCTGGTCTATTACAATTTAAGGGCGTTATTTTTGTAGCCTGGGCCATCATTTCTATTAAGTTATGACTGACATTATACTCGCCAAAGAAATAGCTGAGCTCTGGGAACATGGCGTCATTGCTAAAACTAAGTCGGACGTGGCAAGAAACGCAAGCAGTCAGACATCAGACACGTTTTAAACAAGCAGCTTATCCAGATAATCTCAAACTGAAACTGTCGAGTCAAAGCTGAACTAAGAAGTGGGCCTCTAAACTGTGATGGCAGTTTACAACAGACAGTTTAGGGCATCCTTTTACTGTTTGCCTCCATCAAGTCAAGTCTGACTAGCCTGGGTGTTTGTTTAATCCCTGTCTGATTGTTTTTTTAGAAAAGTCACCATGCCAGCAATTCACTCGGTGAGTGTTGCTCATCCATTGTGAACAATGAAGAGCGTTCATCATCAGGGCATTCTGCTTGGTTAGCGATGGGTTCGCAGATGGCTCATGGGGCCTACGTTGGCTCGATGCAGTGATAGCCGCGTGACACCAGAGCTCATAGATCGTCGGCAGTTCTTGCCATGCTGGCCCATCGCTCGTCTCTCGGCTGTTTGAGAGTCTTTTTTCCAATGACGCTTCGCCGCGTCGCTCAATCAGAAGCTCGCTAGCTTCTCCCGTGTATCAACAGAAGTTCCCCCAAAGTGTTTTAAGCTGTCTTTAAACAGCAGCTTTGGACAAACGACGAGACACCCCGTTCACCCCAAGTCCAATACCCCGCAGTGTTGGCTGGTCCGGACTGAAATAACTATTGGATGGATTGCCATGACAGAAACGTATGGTCCCCAGAGGACGAATTCAACTGACTTTGGCGATCCTTTAAGCTTTTCCTCAAGCGCCACCAGCAGGTCAAACTATTCACTTATTCAGAATGCATAATAGAGCAGGAAATGACAAGTCTGTGGCTTTCTCGGCCTTCAAATACATTCTTAACCAGGGTGTAACATACATACTCTGTATCACAGCTCTGCTCACAGTGACACTTTCTGCAGTGAGGGGAGCTCCACTGCTAAAAGCTGCTGATGCAGTCAGTACCAACGATGATTCAGTATACTGTAGTTTGAAGATAAGTTTGTACGTGTAGCCTTTTGAACTCCTCTACGGTAGAAAGTAGCACCAATGAAAACTGTTGATGGGGGGCATTGTTTCTGGCAAGAGGTGTTGCAGTTGAAATGCTGTCAGCTCCACAAATGAAACTCCATTGTATTGGTTTTGCGGCAGATATCGCAAAACCTGGACGATATCACTAGAGGTGAGAGAGAAAATGTGACGTTTTGTAATATGGATGAATGGGGGCTTTAGCATCAGCAGGCTGCCAACCCTGGGATGGTGAAGTATCTTTCCCTGGAAAAAACACCATTTACACTGCTTTGTATTGTTTCCTCTATTGCAGATATTTTTGAATATGGTTTAGCTCCTCTTTTTCAAAATTAAGGCCAATAAAAAAAAAAGACACTCTGCTGCCATCCCTGGGTTCACCATCTAGTTCACCATCCGAGACTGACTACCAGAAATAACTGAGATGAGATGAGATGAGAGTGGAAGTCATTAAAATATAACATCATCAAACTAACTGGCACCTGCGTTATTCATGTTTGTCATTGTTTATTTGGTGTGGAATGAAGGGCGACAGATCTGAACAGAGCGGGACGCCACCAATCAGATACACCTCCTCCACCTGAATCCCCCGCTTCAATCCAAAGTCAATTATGCAGCCTGCTCGCCTCTCTTCGCATTTTCTGCCTGGCTGCTGATTCAGAGAGCCGAGCCCCGTTCTGCTCTGGCAGGAATCAAAGTGTGAGGTAATCTGAGGGGACTTGTGTGGGGGGAGGGGGAAAGGAGGCACCGGGGGCCCCTGAGCCTCTCGGATTGGAGGTCACAGTCATGGCCGGCGCAGCGCTGTCACGCGGACAGGTCGGTGATTGTGGGCAGACGAGCCATCCCTGCTGATCGGACCAGGATTCCTGCATTACTGTCCGTCAGCTGTCACCTCACATCGAGATCTTCATCGAGCTGCTCCAACACCTTTAACCACCTTCTGTAGAGCACCAAAAAGACTATAAAATTGAGATCAAAGATCCAAGCCAGACCTTTGATAACTTAGAATACTGTGAAAATGGCTTTTTTCAAAGCAGCTTTTGTGTAAGGAAAGGAGAGGCGGTGCGACACGGGGCATTAATATTCCATGTAGCTCTGCCTGGGTTAGGCTGCCCCCCCCCACCTCCATGGCTGCTTCTGCATTAACAGACTGTCTGAGAGAGAAACCTCAGGAGGCTCGGAAAGCACTGGCACTCACCTGGCCCTGCATGTGAATGAGGTAAAGATCTTCCACCACCTGAGAAAACAATCAGCTGCTCTGATATTCACAGGCAGCCACCGCACAAATCACACCTGCTTGCTGCTTCGTTAAAACCCCCCCCCAATAAACTGGAGACGGAGAGAAGAACGGAGGCAGCACTGAACATCTTTGTGAGCTGGATAAACTAACATTGATTTTTCTTTTCTCTTGTTTGTTATTTTGACATCCAGATAAAGACTCACTGAGGATTAAGGAGCCCGTAGTGCAACAGTAAAAGATGCTTGATATGCATTATTCTTAAACTTCTGAAATCAAGGTCCCATGAGAGTATGTATTGCAATGCAATCTGGGGAAATTCTCCTCAAAATATCACTCAAACCGAGGATTAGAAGGCAGTTTTTTTTTTGGGTCAAGCGTCTCATTTTTTTGACGCTTTGTTCGGGGAGGAAAACATTGTGGCTGCCGCTCCAGAATCTCCCAGTTTAGCGTTTGCGATGTGGTGACTGACACAGATTTGGCTCGTGGTTCATTCTGCAGGGAATGCTGGTGAGTTTCAGCAATTGTACAACTCCTATACACCTCAGGACAACGCGTAGTACTGGAGCGAAATGGCAAAGAGGAAGATGTAACGGCCTCATGCTGTACACCTCCACAGAGGTGACCGGAAGGTGAGGTGCCGCTTTATGTTTCAAGTGTCGGGAGATAAACGCTGATGGTCCAAAAACAACATGTGAGCTTTTAATTTGAATGACGCACTTGAACCCCTTTAACATAATTACAAACCTATCAGGCACCACTCGTGCCCATGCAGATGGAGGAGAAGAGGCCTCTCTTGTCAGGACAGGGATGATCTAACAGGATATAAGTGATCATTGTATTATCAGCATTGAGCCGCTGAACCACAGTTTTCAACATATTTTACATCCCTCATTAAGGCGGACTTTTATTTTAGTGGTTCCCGAGATTACCCATTGCCTGCTGGTCTTCCTGCATAATTCACGTCTTGCATTTTCATCGTGTTACACAACACTTACTGTCATACCAAAAGAAAGTACATCGCAAAATCATATGGGACATGCTCATTCCGCTGAGCCACCTATTGCATCAGAATCAGAATCAGCTTCATTGCCACGCAGGTTTGCACATACACGGAATTTGCGTTGGCATTTTGGTGCAAAAACCATACGCACAAGTGGAAATGTGAAAGAGAGACAAAGCATGTGCTGAAGGTCAAGAATCAGGACCACTGGCGCAATAATGAGCATCGTGCATAGATGTCTGTTTAAAAAAGGTAATTGACTTCCTGCTGCAGCCAGTCATTAATTATAAGTGTTGTGAAATGTCATTTAAGCCTGAATCAGGTCACAGTGACTCATTCCTATAGCATGTCTCTGTTGTTGCAAGAAACGCTCAACTCCAATTTAGATGGTTTTCCCATTGAATTACGCCTCTGTATCTGTTAATGAAAATCCATAATGCTCCTCATGAAATCATCTTTAATCCCGCCGAATAAACCTCCAGGTATTTCTAGTTGTTTGTCACTTAGAGTGAGCTTGCAGCCCAGTTCAACAAGGATCTACACTTACATTTGTTTGTTGCATCACAAGTCCAAATTCCTATTTCAACAGCAAAGCAATCAACATATGAATAACGTGGACACCGTTCCAAAGAAGAATAGCTTGGCCGTCCTGGCAGCTTAGTGGTTAAAACCAACCGGGCACCTTTGTCGCATGCCCATAAAGGGTTGGTAAACAGAAACAGTCAATTAGGTGTTTGCAGCCATGCTGGCAACTTTGTTGCACCTTTACCATGTTCACCATCTTAGTTTTGTGTGCTAGAGACATGCTAGAGTCTCACAGCTCTGATGCGCTATCTTTACGCCATGAGAAAATAACTCTGGATTTGGCTATTAGACAATTTTAGGACTTTTTAAGTGTTCATATGGGAAAGTTGATGTATCTACAAAAAATGCATCCGCTGATTTACAGACGTCCCTCTCACAAGTCTATAGGAAAACGTCTTTTTGGGGCAGCGTGCGTCACCTGACGGACCCGGAAGTTGTAAGCACACGGTTTGGGCACTATGTTAAATTGACTTCAAAGCGCGACGCACTTCCTGGGGGGGCTTGGAAAAAACTTCCACCTGGGTGACGTCATCCGTGATGGACTGTGGTGGCCGGTAGCAACGGGTCAAACCTCCAGCTGTTCAACAAGCATAAAAACATCATACATACAGGTGCTCACACATACTGCACATACATGTAATGGGACATTTAAATGCACAGAACGCACACATTCCGATCCTCAGCATCAACTCTAGTAACACTCAATTGGTAGCGACGTACAGTAATTGGGCAAAGTTGTCAGGCTGTCAGAGAAGACAGAGATAGGAAAATGTAGCAGAAAAGGCAAGAAATGTGCAGTAAGGCCACACAGAAAAGTGTCCTGCTGGAGAATCAGCGAGGAGTCAGGGGATCTGAGAGTGTGTGAAGGTTGCATCATGTGTGAGAACCTCTTCACAGGCCGTTGGCTTTGAGATGAACTGTGGAAAACAAAAGTTGACCACGGTGGTCTAAAGACACAACTTTCAGGGGTGAAAGATTCCTTCAAATTCGCTTTTGTTACAGCCTACAGAAACAACGGGTGGATGTAATACAATGCACAAAGGTACATTCAGCTGCAAAACCTTCCTGTGGTTTACGATTCCATAACAGTGGGGCTTTGAAAACCAGGATGAAGACACAGGCTGCACACGGCTGCCAGCGCCCGACTGCCTACTTAGGCTTGTAGCAATTAACTGGAGCATTGTGGACGTGGGTCTGTGAACTGAAATCAGACAGGAGTTGAATAATGGCAAATTGCACATCAAAACACTCAGTCCATCTGCACTCGATCCAGGCGTCCTGAGCAGAGAAAATGTCAGTCTGTCCATCCTGAGAGAACAACCTGCACCAGTGAAGAGAAAACAGAGAATACATCTGCAGAACAAAAACAAATTATGTGAGAACGGGCCTTTTTATCACAGCAGACATTTTGACTTGACAGGCGTAATTAATTACAAATCATGATGGCTGCGCTCTATTTAGATTTTCCCAGTGAAAAGGTCCCGCTTTTGTTCAGCAAATTCAGATGTGCCAACGTCCTGGCACATGTGAACGAAACAGAGCCCTCTGTCATTAGTTACACCTGTGCTGTTCCTGCTATGACGAGACAAGATGTCTGTCGGGAAGAAGAGGAAATGGCTTTAACCATGGGGCTGAAGACCCTCGTTTGAAAGGATAAGACAGGTGTTATTCCATATTTTCCTTAAAGTCAACAAATTCCAAGAGAAGAAGCCGTCGCTCAATGCTTTCTGACTTCTCTACCCTGTCTGTGGCTCTCAGCCTGAAGCCTATTGGTTACTCAAAACAGTAGCAAACAGTACATTTGTTGGGGACTATTTTCAGCTGTGGACTAATCCACATTTGGTGCTCTAGTGACTATTTGGACGATGTATGTGGGACTGAGTCAAAATAAACTACAGTGTTTCCACTTGTCCAGCACCCTACGCTCAGCGGGGCCCCAGGCTGTTAGGGGGCCCTCGAGGGCTGACGAACTTCACTCCACAGCAAACGCAGTGACCGCAACCCCCCCAAAACAACCAATGGACAATTTGTAATGACATCTCAGCAGGAAGACTCCCTAAAGGACCCCCATGAACTTGCGTGATTCGTGTACGATTCTGATTGGTGGAATTGGTGGTGTTACAATTACCTGGTTCACCAAACTCAGATCAGACTGTCAAACTCGGAAGTGCTGATCAGATTTGAATCCAGATTCTGTTACTGCATTGCCTATTTCCCGCCTCATATATTTTCAGAAACACATTTTAGTGTACTGTTTGGCTGTAATTTGAGAAAGTTTGCGACAGGCCAGCCATTTTTCCCTGCTTGAAGACGGACCAAGCACCGCCGCAACTTACATGCGCCGCTTAGTACGTTTCGTTGCTCTGATTGGTTGTAGGTCTGGTTGGTTGCATCCAGAGGCATTTTGGTGCGCGCCCATTGATAACGCCCCTTGAAAATGAACAGAGAAGTTCCAGACTAATACGCATTTGCGAATTAGTCTGATGATGCCAGGCTAGTGTTACAACTCTCCCCATGGTTCAACCATACCCAGTCTCCCCTACTTAGGTCTCAGTTATGGTCAAAGCCTACCCAGGACTAAATGATGGCTTAAATTAAACCCACAAGGAGGCAGATTTAAGGCTGCATTCATGTGGGTACAAATTAGGTCCTGACTGGGTAAATTCCAATGAACATCAGTGTTGGAATAAATGCAGACTAAGGACACACCTGGATTATTTGCATCAATTTATTCAAGACCAACAGCCAGACAAGTTAACTTTACTGATGACAATGATGACTGATGTTTCTGAGACAATTTAGATATAAAATTACATTTAAAGATTTCATTGTTTTTTCACTATCTGGTTTTATTTTCAGATTTTGTGTCATTTGTTTCAGTTTCTACGAGCAGCCTTAGCACACTGCTGTATGCACAAACTATTCTAGTCTCAAGATCTGGACACACCGGGATTTAAAGCGGCAAAGTGAGCTCGAGGAGGCGCAATTAATCTGCGCAAACTTGACACAGGAATTTGTGCTGTTGACCATTAGCGATCTGTCTCGATAGTGCTGACCTTTAAGGAGACGGAGCACCGGAGAGTCCAAAGTAGAGGGAACTATCGTAGCTTATTGGTTGTCTTGCACCATCCGCTGTCATTTAACCGCCTCTGTCGGAGTAAAACCAGTTCCGCAGGCATGCAGTGGTTTGAGACAGTTATGAGACAGGAGTTTTAAATAACCTGTGTGAGCTTATTGTCCTGTCAGAGCTTTATTTTCATTCGTCAATAACTTTTTATGGGTGTACAATAGTGAACAAATTGCATGGGAAAGGAAAACAACAGTACGGAGAAAATAGATAATATAGAAAGTATAGCTATTGGGACTGAGCTAATGGTTAGCTCGCCAGCTACGGCGGGTCACCACTGCGAGGAATCACAGTGTCACCGAGCGTACGGCCCCCACCTATTTCACGTGGATGGAGTGAATGCCACTTTGTGGTGTGGCCGTATAAAGCCTGCTGGTCTAATTTATACCCTGTCTGGGAAAGTTGGAACTTTTAAACAACTTGGCAAACAACAAAGATTTTGCCATGAATGTTCACCAAACTGCATATGCTTTGTGACAAATTTATCTCTGTGTTCTTAAAAGCGTCTGCTCCCTCATTGTGCATTATTAGCTTGACAAACAGCTGAATTGGTTTTCTGTTGTACTCATTAGGAAACACCTGAGTTTTGTGTTCTCCCAGGCAACAATGAGTCATATGGGAGGTGTTTGCTGTTTCTTCGCCCCTGTGTTCGAACATAAACTAATGTCCAGAGTCCAGCGTTGTCTGCCGTTGGTGAGGTTCATCTGATGCGTTAAACCGATCGACAGGGAAAACTGAGACGAGGCTCAGCAGAAAGAGACGACCGCAAAACTGTTGTCAGGGCTATTTCACCAAATGAAGAGCTTTTTGAGTCACTGTTTCCTTCACTACGTATAATGAAAACATCCATTACGCTTAGAAGTGAGTGAGAATGTAGAGAAGCTTGTCAGCAGGTGTGACACTAGAGACATGAAGGCATCGCCCACCACGGGGGTTTCACCCACTCAGTCATTGTGATAACATCTGTGACAATTTTCACAAATGAATGGGCTCATTTTAGGGTTTTTAACTGTTTCATTCCTGTGATTCCAACAAACTACAGACAGACAGTCGTTTGTTTCAGTTTCCTCAAGCAGTTTTAAGATGTTTTCCCCACTACAGAAAGTTGTGGAATTGAAGGAAAAGTTGACATTGACACAAACTCACCAACCACAACAGTTTGTTTTAGCAAATTAGATGAGCTAGATTCGATTGGTTTGAAGGATTAAAAGAGAATTCAGTTTTAAGGTCGACAAGTTGAGTTTTGTGGGAGGTAAGAAAAGCTCCCGTGCTTTAGTTGGATGACCCTGCATATTTGGCATTATTAAGGGTCTTTTATGAGCCTATCAGCATTGGTCCACAGAGGAGCCTGTAATCTTGAAATGATTAAATTCCCCTAAATTGGCGATGCAACGTCTTTACCTGACTTAATGAGATGCGATGTGGTCATTTTAAAAATGAATTCCAAAGGTGACCTAAAAGCGCGCACCTGCTTGGAAAAGTGCGCGTCCACAGAAACCTCTCAAACCAGAGCAGTGTAGTAGTATACTATTGGTATAATAGGCCCTATAGTAGTATAACAGTGGCGGTATAATATAGTTCTCTGCTCTCCATCTGTATACTTAATACCAGGAGCGTTTCTAGGAGTTGACAAGGTCAAAGCCCAGACCATCTGGGGCTGAGGTCTGGGTGTCGAATTATTTTGGTCCCTGCTGTTTTTCCTGTTACACTACTGATTTAATTTAAATTTAAATTTAATGTTTAATAGTAATGTTAATACAATTGCTCTGGAGAAAAACCTGCAGGGCATGAGAATTCTCAAACCTAAACCTTAATTGCTACTTTACTTTTCTTTAATTCTGTTTTTAAATGTTTATTTGACTGCTGTAATGTTTGGCACTTTGTGTTCTACAAATAAAATAAACGTGACGCTTCTAGACGTTTTTTCCTCTGTCAGAAAGATTGGGGGCTAGTCAAAAAACATTCCCGGCTAAAGCCCCCGAAAAGCCCGATGTTGGCGACGTCGATGCTGAATACACAATTTTACACAATTTCTGTTTTACGTGACAGTAAATTGTGCTATTTCTGGAAAACCGTGGTGCCTGAACTCAGTTTTTAAGTTTAAACGTAAGATGACCTGCCTTAAAATGTTGACTGTTTGGGAACCAGGTAAAACCTCATTGTTTAAATTACATGGCACTGATTTGGGACATTATTAAGAGCACTGGCAGGCTTTCATGAACCCATTGGGGTTTAAAATGTTGTCTAAGTCTATGTGGAGCCATGTGATTATTGAGATTATTTGAAAGCATGGAAGTCTCCAGCACTGGAGGCAAAATATTTTCACACAACATGATAATTATTTTAGGCCTAAAAAAAAGAAGAATTTAGCTCCAACATATAATTTTGTTTTACTAGCTAAGAAAGAAGTCAGTATTTTGGTTGGATGACACTGCGTTTTTGCCATGATTGAGGGGTTTTGATAGTGTTGCACGAAGGAGCATATACAACTTCAAATGGTTTTATTAGAGTGAAAAAATGTGCTTTGCTGTTGAGATAAATTGCTTTGAAGATAATTTGTTGTGTTGATTATTAAGATGTTGAAGTACTTTTGTGTAGTTAGACAGTTTCCTTTAAAGTAATGATTGCCAAATTGCTGATGATAGGAAAAAGATGTGTTTGGGTGCTGTGTGCCAAAAGGCCAACAGGAAATGCAGGAAGCATGAAGCTAGGTGATTTGTGTGTGTGTGTGTTGTGTGCTCAGAGTTCAACAGGAAGTGGCGAAGAACGTCTCTAAGCTGACAGTTCGAGCGTGGTTTCAACTGATGCCTCAAAGATAAGAAAAAAAAAACCCTTTGAGTGAGCAAAATAGAGATAGCCAGTAGAGACCAGCTGTCAGGCAAAGCACTCATTATCTAGGGGATATGTCGCAACGTGACACGTGGGGTAAATGTTTTACTGTTAAGAAGGTTGTTCTTTAGGGCCGGATGAAGATGACGTCGCCATGCTGCGAACCAACTGGGAGACCTAAGCCTAAAGCCGAGGCTACTCCCCACCTGATATAGACCAATTAGATAGCAGCACATTTCCATATAAAACCTCTGTGTATTGCTAAGCTAGTCACCTCTCTTGGGGTGAGGGGTTGCAGCTAACTGCTTTGCGCACTGCGACTTCCGGAACTGAGAGAGAGCCGTGTACGCGCATAATTTTTGATCTTCTAATTGTAATAAATCATTGTTACATTTGAGAATTAAGCTTCAGTTCGTTTTCTGCAAATAAAAAACACGCTCACAGTTTCAAAGAATAAAATTTACCAATGTTAGTGAAACAGTGTTTTCACGCCATCCTGTGTTCATTTTTAGGCATTAAGAAGTTGACTTTTTGGGAAGTAAGAAAATATTCCTTATTATTTTGGATGACGCTGCATTTTTTAAATTATTAAGCGTGTTGAGAGGCTTTAGTGAGCCCATTAAAGTTTTGTTTCAGTGCATGAGGAACTGCACAAATATATTTATTGTAAAGAAAACTGTAGTTTAAAGTTAAAGGCTAATGTCTGTTAAGGAAGTTAATTTGTCATCATTTAGCATATTATATTTTATTGTATTTTTTGACAGGTGGTCAAATTGTGCTTTGGCATGACTGCAGACTCCTTGTCTAAATATCCAAAAAACTCTAATTGTCAAAGTTTTTTGTGGATCGGATTCATCTTTCTTTGAATCACATTAAACGCAGCGAAAGTGCATCTAAATGAGGATCCTGTAACCATCCTTCCTTAAGCACATTGTCGAGGAGCTCCAATTACCAGCCCGACGCGTCTCTTCGTGCCAAATCTCAAACGTTTTCGAGCACGCTAGCCTTCAGCTTCCACGTCCACCTCCGCAGCTTTGATTTCCCCGCGGGCCGGCGAGCCCGTCCTGCTGCGTTCATGCTTCGGAGGCAGGCGTCGCTCGCTTCTTGACGTCGCCTCACACCTGTAATAAGAAGAAGGAAAACCCATGCTTCATCACACTGTGTCCTTGTTGTGCCAAGTTTGTGGAACGTTCCCACCCTTCTGACATAAGAGGACTGTGATCTCGAATTCTTCAGTTTGGATGAATCAGGATGAAATCCTGTCCTTCAGTAATAGGCTCTCCAGAAGGAGGAATCTGAAAAATGTCTCTTTTTCTTTCACAAATGCTAATCAACATGAAGTGAGCGGCTCAGATTGTCGTCGTCTGTGAAGCCGGGGAAAGAGGGCGACAACATTTCTTTGCTGCTGAGCAGAAAAGAAAAGGATAATCACACTCTGCGGTGGCTTCGGTGTGGAGATGCAGTGAGGAGATAAACACAGCCCCCTCGGGGAAGGTACTCAGACGAAGAGGGATTCGCTTATTCAACAGCGACATGTGTGAGCGGTTGATTGAAGAAGTCCTGAGATGATCAAGACCTCGGCCCTATGTCAGCCCCTTTCCTTTCCTGTCACAGGACGCTGAGGGACAGATACCTGAAATCCTGAACATTCACACCTTTTTATATGTTTCATTCGATTGATTGTGGAGCAGCATGTCTGTGTTCTGGATCATTCTCAGCTGTGGCACAAGCACAGCCGTGCTTGAGTCGTTCTGAGTGTGTTTGCAAACCTGATCTGACACACTATTTCAGAGTAAAGACTGCGATTCGGTGCTGTTGTCAGACAAGAAGAGATTACCACAGGGATTTAGTGTGCCAGTGTTTTCAGATGACAAGTGTGAAAACTGAAGCATGAAAAAGGGTTTAAAACACTGCTAACTTGCCGCCTTTATGGCAGGTTTTGAAACCAAAGAGTATAATGATGATGTTTGTTGCTATTTCACAGTGTAGATGACATTTAAAGTGCCTTTTCTGATGTTTATTCAATGACCAAAAAGTTTATATTTTCTTCTAAGTGGCCTATGGTTCACAATGGTAATACATTCAAATTCACTTTGCAACAATCTCGCATCCATTAGTGACCACAGGTAAACATTAGACACTGAGGTTTGAAACAGAAACCTTATTTTATGGTTTGAGAAGGTTCTTTTGCAATTTTTTAACGCTTTTAAAAAAAATGTTTTAATAAAAAACTGGTCATTTTGGGAACTGATTGTTTATGGTTTCAAGGCGACCACAGCTGCAGTTCTCTGTGGAGGAACAAACTACAAACATTTTAAAGGCACCTTAAAATCCACAGGAGGTGAGAGTTTGATACTCAAACGATGTGTGTCCGTGTCCCAATTCAGTACGCAACATATACTTATTTTCATTGTCGTATATATTTTTTAAGGAATAAATGCACTTGATTGAAGGCCAATGTCCTGTACTCATGGCTGGAGCAACCTGATTAGGGGCCCTGGCCACAAATGAGCTGCTACGTCCCTATTAACCCCATTTTGATTAGATACAAATGTAAAAATATGCGTGTAAGCACGATATTATGTAAAATACGGAAGCTCTAAAAACTACATTTTTCCACAGGGCCTCAAGGCCCCTTATTATGTCAGCTGATATCATGCTTTAGTGCTGCCATTACCATGTGTGGCAGTGTGGGCGTGGTTTGGCATCAGCTGCAGGTGAGGAAAGGTTGAGGCACCTGTGTGTGTTTTGTACTGATCGTCAATCTGCCAGCTTGGGAGGCAAGTGACGTGTGCTTGAATACTGCAGTGAAGCTGGGTCCGCAGGGTAGAAGTGACACACAAGCTGGCGGAGGCAACCGGCGAGAAGAGACTCATAGTATATACAAGTAAAATACCTTTCCTAATAGGGTGTGTGTATAAGCCCCTTAATTCCTATTTATCGCATTTGAACACATTTTGGGTTTATCATATCCACAGTAATCAATTCTTGCCCGTACTTGACAATTTTGAACCAAAAGGAAATGATACAAGGAATGACATTGTGAATTAAACTTAAAACATTTGTTTTTAGATATTTATACCCCCCCTAAGTTCCTTGGTCTGCTTTACCACCATGTGCAATTTGTTTTTCAGTTTTTGCAGTTCAGGATCTTGAGGAACTATTTCCATATTGTAGGATTCCACACATGATTTACAACCAGTGCGAACACTTGGTGGCAGTATACCTTTTTAAGTAGAGATGGTTCGGGATGCTGTATGGGCAAAATCTTTAAAAACACGTTGACGTTGACACCCTAAATTTTTGACGCTTTTCCGATGTGAACAAACTGAAAAGCTGTTGAATTAGAAATGTACGGCGCAGAATTGGGGAAAACCTCTGGTCTTGTCTGCGCTGTCATTTCCCCTTTTTACAAGATAGAAGAGAAGACCATCAGCAGGCACAGCTGACTCCTCTGCTGGCTGATCCTAATAAACGGGTCACTCCTGGTGTGCGGTTGGTACTTCTGGTTGGGTTTACGCTTCTGTTTTCCCACACTCCCATTGCAAACTATTGATATTCTCATACTTCACATTATGTTTGTTCATCTCCTGTTTTGTCTAATAAACGTTCAGTTGATGAGCGTCTCCCTTTCGTCCCTGCTGCAATGTGACAATGCATTATCTTGTTGGGAGTATTTGTTCCGAAAGGAAACGCTCAGTCATTGGAAGATTCGAGAGTTGGTCCATTTTTTGTTTTCAGCCTTCACCTTTCACTCGTGTGTCTGTCAATATAACCCGAAGGAAAGACGAAAAATTACCCGATAACAGCATTGAGATCACATTGTTTTAAGTGAATACAATTCAGAGTGGCTTGCTGTTTGCGTCTGGTGAATGAGAAATGTGAGCTTACAGTACAAATGAACGAGCCCAGCCAAATGATTCTGAAAAGACAGACAAATCCACGGGGAAGCCAACTGTTTCCGACCTGGGGAAGTTTTCATTTATCAAGGGGAAGAATCAGAAATGGAAAAAAAAAAAAAAAGAGTAAAAAACGGGATGTGAGACTGTTTCTATTGAGGAGAAATGAATGGAGACTTTAGCTGAGGTAAGGGTTCCTAGCTGGGGTGATGAATCGGTGGAGGCTTATTATCATCGTACAGTGTGGTGATATAATCTCAGCCTTTCCATATATCCCTGGCTGTGTCCTTGGTTTAAATTTACTATATGCTACAAAAACTTTTACTGCTGCCGAGTGACAGGGTGGTTTTTATTCGGAGGGGATTTTGCATGTACAAGTCAAGTTCAGCAACATTTAGCCTCCTGCATAGGCTTTACAATGGACGTACACAGTCATGAGAACCTCAGAGCTGTTTGATTATGAATGCCTTAATTTGACTCAAATCTACCTGGCGATGCGGGATGGCCTGGAGGCACAGCCAACCAAACACTCCAAGGGCTTTCTGGTCCCCAGCACTGACTGGCAGGTGGGCTTGTAGCTGGAGGCTGGCTGGTTGTTACACCTGCAGTGTAAATGGTAAATGCACTGTCCTTGTATAGCGCCTTTCTAGTCCTCCGACCACTCAAAGAGCTTCACATTTACCCCATTCGCGGACATTCACAGGCAAATCGAGGCAACGCAAGTTTATTTGTATAGCAAATTTCAACAATGGCAATTCAAAGTGCTTTACATAAAACAAGAGAGTAAGAGTTACAGTGCAGTTTAAGCAATTAATTATTTTTGATTTTAATAAAAGGCGGCGGCAAACAGACAAGTCTTCAGCCTTGATTTAAAAGAACTAAGAGTTGCCGCAGACCTGGAGTTTTCTGGGAGTTTGTTCCCGATATCTGGAGAATAAAATCGAAACGCTGCTTCTCCATGTTTAGTTAGAAATCAGACCCCTCCCCAGACGACCTGAGGGGTCTGGATGGTTCACAACGTAGCAGAAGATCAGAAATGTACTTTGGCCCTAAACCATTCAGTGCTTTATAAACCAACAGTAGTACTTTAAAATCAATTCTCTGACAGACAGGAAGCCAGCGTACAAGGAAACCAATCGTTCCACACAGTCACCGAAGGCGCAGCCCTCGGGAGCAATTTGGGGTTCAGCGTCTCGCCCAAGGACACTTCGACGTGTGGGATCGAACCGCCGACCTTCCGATTAGTGGACGACCCGATCCAGGTGCCCTTGAGCAAAATGTATAAACTTCGAAGTTGCTCCCTGTGCTCTGACCCCCTCGAATAAAATCCATATGTATGGAAATTAGTTTATGTATAACCAAGGAACAGGAAAAAAGATTGTGTTGCTTCGTGCAGGTTGACAGTAACATTATTAATCAAAGTAAATCAAACCAGAAATGTTGGTCAGACACAATAAGCATATTTGGACTCTGGTAACTTGTGATTGGGGCTTTTCATTATTTTTGACATTTTTGTGACCAAAGCCCCTGTTGTATGGGATTCCCAAGAGGTAAATCTGGATTATGTTTAGTTTATGTTCAAAAAGATACATGTATAGTTTAAACTTGTGGAATGTTAGTCGGCTAGCCATGCTAGCTCCTGCAGTTTATGCTTACAACCCCACAACCCAAGTCAAATCCTAACTCACAAACATGAACACATGTTGATATAATTCAGTGTGACTTCTGAGAGGATGTCATTATCTCTGAGGTCCATAGAGAATAAAAGTCTACAAATCCGCTTAGAAATCATCGAATAAAGACACTTCAGAACTGGCCTGAGAATCCTCACATTTGTAAGTTTTCCTCAGTGTCAAAGTAATCCATTGATAGTTATCTGCACATCCATGGGGACACTGCGAACAGGAACTGCCAGTAGCTAATTCAGCATACTTTTCATGGTGCCAGTTTGTCAAAATGTAACAAATATGTAGGCAGAAAAACTGAGAGAGGATTAGTTTTGCTCATGTGAGTGCTTCTCAGTACTCTCCTACTGGAGATGATAACTAAGGACAAGCCACCTTGATTTCCTGGGAAGTTCCTGGGTGCGTTTTTGAAAATGGTTTTCAAGACCAATCAGAGGAATTATAGGAAAATAAGTGGAAATACTCGTGTCCTATTGGCGGACAGGTCTGTCAAATCTTCATTGAATATGCCAAACGCTAGCTGGACATTTTAAACGGGTATAAACAGGTTAAAGCTGAAACCTCCTCTTATGCTGAGCCAGGGAAGCGAGGCGTATAAACGTCTCCATGAGTTCCAAGTTACATGAACAAGATATGAGCAGAGCGTAAATAATTATGTTTGTGTCGCGTTTGAATGAAGTGGGCTTCAGGATGAGTCAACAGGGCAATTAGTTTGCTGCAAGAGAGAAACGGCTGTATTTTTCTGTTTGACAAGGAAAACAGGTGTAAGAATATTTCCTTTCCTGACGTGTTGTGAGTTTGTTGTGTTTTATTTATTAGACTAAAAAAGCCAAGTCCTCCTCTGGTCCACTGAGCCAGTGAGTGAAGGAAGAGAGGGAGCCTAGTTAGCAAGAAGCAGTAAACCAGAGAAAATAAAATGATATTTTTCAACGATTAAGAACGTTGAATGTAAATGTAGATACCCCGGACCCCCCCTACAGAGGTCAGGGCTCGTCCCCAGAGTGTCCTCCAATCCAAGAAACGCCCCAGTTTTTTTAATATCTTCAATGGCAAGGGCTTTATTCCCCCATTGCATACAACAGTGACAGTACTGCCATGACTGGTTTCTGTGATTGACAGGATCCGACTCCACCAGATCAAACGTGACAAACCTGCCAAACGGAAGGCAACTCCAGGTTTTAGCCTCTTCCCGAAGTTGTACCTGTTTAAATGCAGCAGCAGTAACAGCCCGAGAACCACAACTGGCAAGATTATGTAGAACTAAGAAATTGCGGTTGGGAGAGACTCGGAGCTTTAAAGGATTTAGACAAATGGAAACCGTTCCAATTTTGTGAATACAGAGAGATAGATGAGTCCATTTAATCTCGTGACACATTATTGAAACAATATTTGCTGAAACAGCAATTTGATGCCTCAGGTTCTTACTAGAAGTAACCTCTAACTTGGGAAGTTAGGGTGAATATTTTCTCCGCTTCAAAACAGGAATATAAAGAGATGCTGTATCAGGTTGCAAATACTGAAAACTCGGAGGAGGTGAGCTGTGGCAGCAAACAAGCTGTTGTGTTATGTCCTTTTTTGCAACTTTAACGCGTCTTCTCTTTGTGATATTGTGAGGGCGACTATATTCATTTCTGTGTGCAAAGCCGCACAAAAGACTTGGACCTAGGTAGTTTGCTGAAGAACGGAGACAGCGGATGTCTACAAACCACTGATTATTTGTCTTCACCCACTGTTTGGATGGGAAAACGTGCAACACTATGGGACAAGGCTACCGACATTAAAACCAGGATTTTATTCTCAGTTTGCGACACAGCGGAACAGGAGACATCAATACAGGCTGGTATATACACCATCAGAGACACTCTGTTGGAAATATGCTGAGCACGGTGAACACGAACAAAACAAACTAGTTGGGGGAGGGGAAAGAACGGCGGTCTGAGGCAGCAGCTGAAAAAAGCCCTTGGAAATGAACTCTCGTGGTGTAGTAAACTGGATGAACTACAGGCGAATATCTACCACCTGCAAGAGTACAGGAACGCGTGTATCTTGGCCTCATGGCCCCTGACTCGGGTCTGCATACTAAAAAACTTTGCATACACAGAAATAAAGTGTCTGCTTATACATCAACCAAAAGTGGTGTTAGGACTGTAGTAGGACGTGAGAAAGTATGCAAGTCCTACAGCTTGTATGCGCGGAAGAGTACATCAATGGAAACAATGCAGTTATATTGCACGTGGTTAACAAGACGGACACGCTATCTACTTCAACCGCTGTCCGCTGGAGGGTGTTTTACCTGCATATCATCCGCGCAGTGACTGTTCTACCCGACTCGTTGAGTTACTGGGCAAGCGTTACGGTTCTGTTCCCAGAGCATACAGATCTTTCCCCCTGCCGGGCCTTGGAACCACTGACCACAACTCTGCTTTGCTGGCTGCTGCATACCCAACCAGTTAATCAAAGAGAGAACTAAACATTACTAAAACATCTAAGGTCTGGTCAGAGAATAACAGAGGCCCTTAGAGGCGGTTTTGAATGTAGCGCGTGGGATGCCCTGAGCCAGACTCAGATATGAATCGGCAAGTAAATGTTATATCTTCGTATATTATATAAGAAATATCTATGAGATATGATTATCAATGACCCCACACATGTTTTCTATGACTACTTTAAGCTGCTGCCGTCAGGAATGTGTTTTTAGATCGCCTGTATGTAAAACAAAGAGAAGGAATTTTTGGTTTTATTTCACACATTATTAGACTTGTGAACAGCCACAGTACAAGAAACTGTCTGTTTACCTTGTGTCTCTGCTCATAAGTGCACTTTCTTTTTGCCATTAAATGTGCCTTCATGGTGTTGGTGGATATTGTTGGCTAGTTATGGACTGGCCACTGCCATTCATCCTTTGGTTTATTTCAACTCTCTCTCTTTCTATATCTGTATTTAATGTATTTTTCCGCATGTAAACGAATAGCTGTCTAGAGCTAACAATACCTGGAATAGAAATCTGCTACTGAGGCTGATGTATTCTGCGTTTAGTAAATGTAAATGTTTTCATTTAAGGAGATCAGTGGGCAAACCAACAGAATGTAAGGAAATGTAAAAATAATGTTCATACTCTTTAGTCCTATGTGTGGAAGGAGCAGTTTGATGCTGAATACAGAGTACTGAAATTCCATACTGTAAGTTGGTTGTGTTTTTCAGTTATCTGAATATTTGTTCTTCACTGACCAGGGGCTATAAAAAACAGTTTCATTTTATTTGATTAAAATCCTCCGTTTCCTCCCTGCACAGCCCACAGGGTAACCATGATCGTTCTGCCTCATTGCCTCATCTGCCTCACAATCCAAATCAAATCGTAGACCCTTAATATTGCTACAGTCCAAATTGTTGTTGTTGCTGCTGTCCCCGAAGGGATGTATCACACACTCGGCACACAGTAGAAACAGAATAAAACTACAAAAAAAAAAACAAAAAAAAAGGGAGATGGGACTTTGGAGGGAGCAGAGAGATCAGTGCTCTGGACTGTCAGCTGTTCATTTATTTATTTATTTAAGAGGAAAAGGGGACATTGCATTTAAATGAACATTAAAACAAATGTAAATATGCCAGGTTACAGCCTTAGGCTAATTTCCACCTGCAGACCCCCTGGCAGGTAGATGTTACACGCAGAAAGGAGAAAAAAAGACTGTATACAAGTGCAAGTACAAACACCTCGATACAACAAAGTCACAATTAGTACAGACAATAGAACAACAACAAGTTAATGAAAAGAAGGGACAAAACATGATTTACAATCAGATCTGTACTGCACTGAATCAAAGAGGGTGCACAAGTTTGAGTAAATATAAATTAGGAATATTGCAGGGGCCCATCTTACAAATTTGCGAATAAGTAAAGTACAGGTCACATATGATCGCATGTTTGAGTGTCTCTCCACCACAGTTTCAAATGTGTTTTAAAAGTATGGAACGTTGTCGATTCCATCACTGAGCGTGGCATGCTATTTCCCAACCGTTTATCTAGTTCATCTCTGTGCTGTCTGATGTGATCGTCTTTAGGTTAGTTGTTTGGCGCCAGGGTCCGACTCCGGCTGTTAAAACGGAGGAAGAAAAACGGTTCAGACGGGTTCAGCTGCGTAATCCCTGGAGACAGCCGGCTGACACAGTAGGTCACCCTTTTACTATCTCTAATCTCGACTCTATGAGTGTGAAATCCTACCTGTAGATCTGATAGTTTCTTTTATTACAAATTATTTCTGGTCTTTTCCTCTGTGGCGGGGAGACCTGGGGGACCTGAGCTTGACCGAGCGGGGACGTTAATTTCCCTCCAGTAGGCCTACGAAGCCGGCAAGTTGTTCCATTTACGCGACTGTGTGAGTAACCCCGGCAGAGATCTTTAAATTGGACTGTCCAAATCTTCCACCACAGCGGAATACCCTCAGTTTGCATCATGAGATGACAGCGTGGGGACACAATAGGCGTGATGGAGTTTCATGCTGATTCGGAGAGTTTCAAGCATTAGCGTGCTGGGATCTAACTCTCGTTAGCTCCTCTTAGGTTTGGTAAAGACCTCAAAGAAAAAGGAGCTGAAATTGTTCTGCATGTCTCCATGCTTGAGGCAGTGTTCATCTGTTGATAGCGTTTTCCAAAACTCAAGTCATTTTAAGGCTTTCTCACAACAACAATTACAACCAAATCTGTGTACTGCTTTTAGCCAAACCAGCGGTGACCCTTTCAGATTTGGTTCAGAAGCCCGAATGCAATGTTGTGACCCTGGGTCTAGATTTGTTTGGAGGTTTGTTTTTGTGTGACAGATCAGGGTACGTCTCAAGTCTCTTACTTGTCATTTCCTCCCTCCTCGATCCGCTCTTGACGCGTGCGAGCAGCCTCCTCGGGACGTCTTCTACTGGCCGACACGCCTCCTTATTGGATATCCGGTGTTGATTGGACGCTGCAGCTCCTCTGATACGGCACATCATCAACAGATTAAACCAAAGTGTATCACTCCCAGCTTTTATATTTGATTTGTTTTCTGATTCACCATCTAGTGTAAAACGCTGCGGTAATTGTAGGTCTGAACAACAAAACCACAAACCACAAACAACTTTCTTCATTTAGTAGAAAGATTTTTCGGTTATTTCCCCCATTACCTTTTTATTATGGATGCAATTAATGTCAGAGAGAGTAGGCGAGTCTGTCTGATAGCAAGAAACACTTGAGCTCCTGAGCGTCGGGTTTGATATGAGTGACATCATTTTAATTTTCCCTGAAACATTTAGCCTAATAAATTATTTCCAGTGTTCAAAAGACGCCATATTCTGGGTTATTCAATAATGAATTAACAATCAGAATATCATTAAATACAGATGCAAATAATGAATAAAAAATATAAAGGCATTCTGCCAGCAGAAATGATTCCTGTGCCTCGGAGCACACAAGAACAGTGAGTATAAATACAGAATGCCGGCTACAGAGAGAAAGCACTGCTGCTCCGGCAGGGGTAACCTCGTGCCGTTTTATTAGTATCAGCCCAGCGCAGATGTGTGCAGACACACACGCCATCAAAAGGCTCTACAGCTGTTAAAAGCCGACTGACACCTCATCCAGCTGGGATCCGCTGCCGGCGTCAGCAGAAAACGATGGCCGGCGCTTCACGTGACGCTTCAGTGTCGTTTCCCTCAAAACATGTTTCCTCGTGTCTTCTCTCCTCGCGGGGTTTCATGGAAAAAGCGCAAGTGAAGGACATGTGGACGCGATTAAGAGGCTTGAGGTGTACCCTAAAATATCGCCACATCTACGGGACGGATTGACATGTAATTTTCGACAGACATCCATGGTCCCCAGAGGCTGAATCGGCCCATCAGCACGTCAAGATTTCCCTTTGTTTATTATTTTGTTTTATGACCCAATCCTGCAAAAGTCTCCACTTTTGTGTTTAGTGCTAGTCAGCAAATGTTAGCATGCTAACACACTAAACTAAGATGGTGAAAAATAACCTTAAGCACCACTGTGCCTAAGAACATCTCCGCAGAGCGGCTAGCATGGCTGTAGACTCTTGGTCTTAAACTTCCCCGTAACAGCACTTTAATTTGGTCAGCATTAGTTGTTTTTTAAAATGTGCTTGATGCAACTTTCCTCTGGCACCATCGGGCCAAACTTGACTTATTTTGCCCCCACTAATGGTAAGACTGCAAGAACAACACAGTTTTCTCCACTTTTCCAGCATTTTCCCGGTATGTAATGAGCGTTACGACTTCACAGTGTCTTAAATTCCCCAGGCGATGCTGTAGGTGTAATGAGTGTGTATGCAATATGATGCCTTATGTTTTGCTGTATAGGGCCCTTGATTAAAATCGCTGATTGGGCTCCTGCAGAGCACATAGATCAGGGCGAGCGAGCGAAAGAACAACTTCCGCAGAGACAAGTGAAGTAAATCACCTCGGCTACGAGTCTCTTCTTCTCGCCTCTCACAATCAACAGCTCGGCACACGCCGAGTATTGCCTGTCCAGTGTAATCACAGAGCTGTCTCCAAGCACGGGAGGCCTGGATGTGCACTGGAGGCTGAATATGACAGACACCTTCCAGATAGATTGCAGCCGAGTTCCAACAGAAGAAGAAGAGAACAGGGGGGGGGGGGTTGAGCATCCCCACGCAGTAAGTTGTGCGGCGCGAGGGTGAAGATGCACACTGAAAAATATTCAAACCCAAATCCGTAGACTGGACCGTTTTTGTGACTGCACCATTCCATCAAATATCATTTTATGCACATTTCTCACAAATTCAGCTACCAACCTTAGTAGCTTTGGAAACTAGAATTCAACATACAGATCTGTGAGTTTGACTGCACAGCATGAGTTTGTGCTGCCTGACCCACTGGCGGGTAAAGGATGTGTGAGGGGTTTGAACTCGAGGTCTAGGTTTGAGCAGAAAACATCGAGCCCTTCCAAATCCTCAATCATCTTTACTCGCCATGTTTTTTTTAAATTTTGCGTTGCATTATTTTTCAAGGGAAGGGTACAGAACACAGACGCTTCACCTCATCAAACCGTACCCTGCTGCCTCAGAGACCTCATTTACACGCCGTCACTCCATGCGTCTTGGCCACATCCAATTCCATAAAAGCTCAGTGGTAATGCATCCAAGAAGCATTAGAGTTGGATTGAAATCACATTCCTTGTCCGAGACTCGTTCTAGCCAGATGTTGGGGATGGCTGTGGCTTGGTGGCACAGTGGTCGCCTGCCAGTCAGCGGTTCGATCCCCCAGCCATGCGTCGAAGTATCCTTGAGCAAGATACTGAACCCCAAAAATGCTGCACCTTCGGTTTGTGAATGTTCTCATATGTAAAAGCGTCTGCTAAATGATGTAAATGTATCTTTCTCTCCAAGTTGCATATGTAATCTTCACTCCTCCCTAAGTGTAACTACGTCAGTCAGGACTCTGTGGGTAGCTTCTACAGGGTCTGTAGACACATACAATTATACAGAAGATGCACTGAGCTGTTGAAGCATTTATCTGATTCCTACGGAGCCCCCGAAGGGTCATGGTAGGACTTTTATCTGAACTACTTTTGCGTTCCCTCGCAATACTTTTACATTCCCAAAGGAACAGTGTTAGTTTGTTGATCCAGTCCAGTTATGCAGCCAGTTTAGGGAAACGCTCTCCAGATACTAGAAAAAGGGGAGATGATATGTCACTTTACACGATTGCATTTAATGCTCATTGCTCCTTTCGAACGGCTGCGCTCTGACAGTATACAGCCACTGGCTGTGAGCACATCTGCAGCTGCTTTGCCTGGCTGTGCTGGGTGAAGCTGCTGAAGCCGTGGATCTGGCTTTTGCTCGGACTACGGCTGCAGCTGCGATAGAATCCATGATGCTATGGATATTGCTATGGTAGCTATACTGTGGCTACTCTTCACTGCCCCTATTAACATTAGCAGAGAAAGCAACGTTAATGCCACACAGGATTTGAAGCCGCAGATGTTACAGATGTCTTACCAATAACACCACAGGAGTTCAGGAATGCAGTATCTTCAATACAAACGCTCAGGCAACACAACCCACTGCACACACACAACCCTTGCATGTAGTTGTGTTACACTCATTTTAAACCAAAGACTGCAAAGAATATCCCGGATACGGGAACTGACATCTTGCGCTGGAGACGTCATTTGGAGGCAGAGTCTGCGCAGTAGTGAACGGGGGTTGAAGCCGCGGTATCAAGGTCCCTCCCACACACCTTGTCTCAGCTGTCTGACCTATAGTGCAGCCAGCCACCAGGGGGCGATCATGTTGTCAATCTTTATTTACAGTCTATGTTATAAACCAAAGCACACCCATGGCTATAGCCACAATCACGGCTACAGGGTGCCAGAATCAGCCTCGGCAGCAGTCGGTGAGAGAGCGAGGTTAACGAGCCGTGCTAGTTATCTATCTAGCAATGGGACAGACTTGTGCCTGAGTCAGCAACCAGGGAATAGTGTATCATAATATAGCTCAGCCTATCTCTGTGGATCAGAGGGAATGCAAAATGTATTGCGAGGCGACGCAAACGTAGTTCAGAAAAAGAAATCCCACTGTGACCCTTCGGGGTCTCCGTAGATCCCAGATCAGTTTCACCACTGAATGGTCAGCAGAGGAAGCAGCATGGACTGTGAAGTCAATACAACTTTTGTCTCCCTCATACATCATAAATATGATTCATTCATGTGTTTGTGAGTTTATGGACAGTTGCTAACTAGCTAGCTGCTATTGCTAAGAGTTAAGTGTTGTAACTAAACTGCTAAAGGTTTTGGCAGTCCACCAAACAGCTTCAAACAGCCCCTGGGCTGGAGGAAGGCTTCCCCTCCAATGAAACCAAAGCAGGAGGACTGAAAATGGTACATTTTTATAAACGTGTTTCAGCTGACATGTTTGGGTTAACCGCCACTTAGTTCGACCACTAGTGAGTTTAAACATTAACATGAGGTAAAGCATCAGTGCTGTTGCCATGGATACATGTAGTCTAATATAAGGTGAGCACAAACCTTTCACACATTTTAAGGTGTCCCGTTATACAATTTAAACAATTTAAACCTAAATTTAGCAACCTGACAACCAATTAGCATTAAGAGTTTATGACTAGGATGAAGATGCATTTTTAAGAAATTGTTTCTTTTAACAGTTTTGCTTCTTCTTGTTGTTGCCTTTATTTGCAGGAGACTTAACAAGACAGACTACTGCTGCATAATTTGTTTGCTACACGTGATTACATATTCTCAAATCGAGAGAACTCTGTACTTCAGTCCCCCTTTTTTTTTGGCCTGTTTCAGAGCCAGCCTCGTCTCTTATTGTAGAATCACTCACTTCACATTATAGAGCAAGAAGCCAGGGAGAGCTGGGAAACCATGTTGTAAAAAGTCTATTTGAAAGCTATTACTGACACTGCATCCCACTCAGGAATATCATTTCCCATCCTCAATAACTCGCTGTTTCTCTGGTGTCCTAATTTGGGGTGTGGGGATATTGCTTGTTTTCTCAGTATAATAGGCCATACAGACGAGTAATAGCCACACTGCTGTATAGTTGCATTCTTTCTCTTCTCATCCTTCACTCATTATTTCTCCTGTATGTGCGACAATGCCAGGTCTCCCTTCATTGCTGGTCAAATGGCTTCTCTCTCTTTCTCTCGGTCTCCTTCTCATCGTGGGAGTCGGGGATAGAGAGCGACTCTCCCGGGGAAACAGAATCTAGACCGAAGGCTTCCTGTGCGCTGGCCTCATAATTAAATTGGCAGATTAAATTCTTTCTTATTGTGGAGGATTTAATGAATATTCACTAGGCTTTGGACCGTCTGGGTGATGTGAGCTTCGCTTTAGTTATCACATTGACCCCATCAGGCTTCAGCCTTCCCTCTGCTCATCAGCTCAGCACACGCCGAAGACACACTTTTGACTTAACTGATCTCCACTGTAACACTTTGGTTTCGACTTATATGGGTTTGCAAGACCAACATCCAGTAACTTTGGCTTGAAGGTGCCAATGAATGATATTTTGCAGAACTGTTCAATACCATCCAACAATTTTCAATGCGAAAGAAATGACAAGTTTGTGGTGAGCCCGGGTTGGAAATGACCATAAAGGCAATGCTGTTTATGGCGGCTGTGGCTTGATGGCAGAACCGTTGCCCGCCAATTGGAAGGTCATCGGTTCGATCCCCCAGCCATGCGTTGAAGTATCCTTGAGCAAGATATTGAACCCCAAAATGCTCCTGAAGCTGTGCCTTCTGTTTGTGAATGTTCTCATACGTAAGTCGCTTTGGATGAAAGCGTCTGCTAAATGTTTGTGCTAGAAAAATGACAGCATTGGTTAAAGTTTCTCTGACAAGTGTAACAGCTGTCCTCTCTAGATGTCACGTGGTGGTATACCATTGCAAAACATCTCTAGGGAGGAGGTTGGGCTGGATGGTTGGGTCTCCAAAGCGTGCGACTTTGACGGAGGTCATTGGGGCTCACATCCTGTCTCGTACCACCAGTCATCACTGGTCTCTTTTGACCACGACGGTCAATATTTTTCCTGACCATAACCAAGCCGTTTTTAGTAGCCTCGAAGTAAGCAAAATCAGATCAGATGAGGCTCATACAAGGTGTTTTATGGTGGTTTTGTTAAGGCACTGACAAATTGTTGTTGATAAAGGTGCTCTCACATTAGCACTTGTGTCCAAATCCAGGAGCGATTCGATGAACACCTTTGGAAATATATGACAGCTATTTCCGACAACTGCAACTTCTCCTGTGGGCCTGGTGTGTAAACAGATAATAAATGGCAATTTAGTAAAACACAGACTGAAATAATATAAAATATGTCATCATAGGAGAAGTTAGAATTGCTGACAAATACAGGACATTAATAAACGCTTTAAAAAGTCCTTATTTCTGCTTATAACCACATCATTGTCTGTTGTAAACCATTCATTAAATGTTTATGTCGTGCATAAACTGCTCACTGAGGAAACAGGATTTGAGTTAACAAGTGCCGAAGCAGACCGGCAGCGTTAGACGTATGCTGTGTCCCAAATCCATAGCGCTGCAAGAGTTTACAGTATGCACTGTTATCCTACTGTAATTGTAATGATGGAATACATGCACAGACAAGCACCAAACAAACTGTGACCTTGGAATGCAGATACTGCTAATTACATTTTTTCTTCAAGTCCTTTTAGGGTGTGAATGCACTACATGCTTAAAACCTGAATTAAATGGAATTGGGATGTGGGAGCATCACACTTTGCATTGTTTGTATTACTCAGTGTAAAGTGTCACATTGTCTGGCTATGACTTCTCATAGTAAAGGTATACTCAAACTGTAGCATTATAACCATCATATCAGAGGGGGACGACATTGACTGATACATCGTTTCCTTGGAAAGGCCTTTACAACCACCCTGTAGTGACAGTGTTGTGATTTGGTAACAGTGTGACAGGTGAGTGTGTGTTACCTGCTGCCCTGAGGAGCAGGAGGAGAAGGAGGACGGGCGGAGGAGAGCTGGGGATATTTTGGGACACTCCTTCCACGCCATTATCACTGTCATTTTGATGGTTAGGCATTCATTAGGCTTGTCCGGCCGCTTGCCCTGAACCCTTCCACAGTGGCAGTTAATATGGTGGTATCCGCAGTGTGAATTTGATTACGCTGGCGTGACAGACAGCGGAGGGCAGGATGCAAGGGCAGGTGCAAGCAAACAGGGAGGAGGTCGTGCATAATGAGGAGAAGGGCTGGCCTCTCGTCCCGCCCCGAGAGAACATCAGTGCTGACAGAAACACGATTTGAGCAGTTCAGGCGAAACAGAAATGTCATGAGGAGCCATGCAACGGCATCAGAGAGATTCTGCATGTGTGAACTGGTGTCTCAGAGCAGGAAGATGAAACTTACAGCAGGTTCTCCTGTCTGGTGTTGCTGACATGTTGGGGGAGCACACTGCTGTTTCGTCTCAGCTGCTCACTCCAGGCTGGAAGATACCAGTGTGAGTGTGACAAAACCTGGGAACATGGGCATCTTGCTGCTGCATTAAAAGTGTTTTCCAGCACAACTGATCGACTCATTAGTACAAATTGGGTCAATAGTATCTGTTTGGTGGTGGAGAGCTCCTGCCTCAAGTGGAGGAGTTTAAGTATCTTGGGGTCTTGTTCACAAGTGAGGGAAGGACGGAGCGGGAGATCGACAGGCGGATCGGTGTATTTTTTCCGCAGCGATGCGGTCGATGTACCGGTCTGTTGTGGTGAAGAAGGAGCTGAGCTGCAAGGCAGAGCTCTCTATTTACCGGTCGATCTACGGTCCTACTCTCCCCTATGGTCATGAGTTTTGGGTCGTGACCAGAAGGGCAAGATCCCGGATACAGGCGGCCGAAATGAGTTTCCTCCGCAGGGCAGCTGGGCGCTCCCTTAGAGATAGGGTGAGGTGTTCGGTCACTCGGGAGGAGCTCAGGGTAGAGCCGCTGCTCCTCCACATCGAGAGGAGTCAGCTGAGGTGGCTCGGGCATCTGTCCTGGACGCCTCCTGGACGCCTCCCTGGGGAGGTGTTCCGGGCATGTCCAACCGGGAGGAGGCCCCGGGGAAGACCTAGGACACGCTGGAGGGACTATGTCTCTCGGCTGGCCTGGGAACGCCTCGGTGTTCCCCCGGAAGAGCTGGAGGAAGTGTTCTGGGGAGAGGGAAGTCTGGGCGTCTCTGCTCAGACTGCTGCCCCCGCGACCCGGCCCCGGATAAGAGGGAGAAGATGGATGGATGGATGGATGGAATCTGTTTGATTATTCATTCGTCATGTATAATACAAGGTTTCACCGGATTGTTTATACGTGGGTATCCGACCACTTTTTTCAGTAACGGGTAATCTAACGCGTTACTATTTTAAAACCAGTAATCAGATTAAAGTCACTGTGCGTTAATATGTTTTTCATTTCCCTTAATTAAAACATATTTTTTCTTCCTTCTCGCATCTCGAGGAGTAAAGTCACGTACGCGACAAGTCACGTTTTCAGCGTGAGGACAGTTCACGTCACGTGTAATAACACATATCACGCAGCGACACAAACGGAAACGACAACGGAGGGAGGAGAGAGAAGCGTTTTCTCGCTGGAAATACAGGCGCTATTTTGAGTTTGTGTCAACTGAAGATGGCAATATTGGCAGAGGCTGAATGTAACTAATAAAGTAACTTGTAATCTAACTTAGTTACTTTTAAAATCAAGAAATCTGTAAAGTAACAAAGTTACTTTTTAAAGGCGTAATCAGTAATCAGTAATTAGATTACTTTTTCAAAGTAACTGTGGCAACACTGGTCACAAACCATGCCAAAGGTCCGTGTACGGAGGAGGTCGTGGTGGATGGACATGGGTCAACTAAGCATCGGACAGTTTTTTTAAAGCGGCATCACGACCGTTCCCTAACCATATCCATGTGTTATTGTAACCACGACGATGACGCTCCCCTAACCGCAGCGAAGTAGTCATTTTAGCCCAAACCATGATCTTTCCCTAAACCAGAGACAAATCACGTCGTGCTTGATCGGGGCTTCAGAGCATCTATGTGTCGTTCTAGAGGGCATCAACTCACAACGTATTCTGTTGAATTTGGAGGACCCACACCTTTCTGCTGTTGGATTAGGAGGTCCTGTAGGTATCTGAAACGGAAAATCCGACATGGTGACTGGCCGGCTGTGTGGAGGTGAGAAAGGGTGCAGGGCTTGAACTTCTCTCTCAAACGCTTTTTTTTTTTTTTTTTTTTTCTCCCATTCATCATCACAACTGCTTCTGTCATCTTTCATGTGTAAAAACGACTGCGACGCCAGCGATGGACTCTATACCATACGTGTGTTGATTAGTTTTCCAGCGCATTCCTCGTTGCTGCTCGGATTCTTTGAGAGCGCCATCAAACAAAAAAAACGGAGCCCTTTCTGTTCTGTGCAACCATTTGAAAGAAACGGTCAATTGCTCGACGGGAGTGTCTCTAACCGAACTGTAGTATTGATTTTGCACAAATGATTCCTGTCTGTTATTTTGCTTCCGAAATTTGATTTCTTACTTACTCTCTTACACATGCAACAATGGGTAGTCTTTGCTGGAGAGCGGTAACAGTATACGGTATGCTAACATCTCAAAACAGCTGAGATAGTTGGGGGGAAAAATCTAAATATAGCCATTAATGCTGTTCTGCCATTTTTCAAAATTATACTAATCACCCCAAGTGAGGTGCCTCACCTTTTGCTTTTTAATATGTTTATTTTTGACGCAGGCCACTCTGCTGATCCAATTGTGTCGAAATGATGGGTCTCTCCATTGCAACCTATGATACCTTAATAATCACGCCGATTGTCCTGAGGGATGCAGTGCAGTGCCATCTGACAATCAAGGTGCAGCGCTTGTTCGGTTGACCCAGCGGAGTGCTGCATTATACATGAGGCGCGGTATGTTCACTGTGCCTTGGTTTTGTGCAGCTGCAGTTGTGGATTTGTATCGTGTCAACCACTCCGGTCCACGCGGCAGACCATTAAAGAAAGCCCAGAGTCAGAGAATCGAATGTTCCCACATAAATCATACAGTGTTATGAGTGGAAACAGCTCGGGCAAAGTTGAGCAACTGTGGTGAACACCGAGGAAAATAAATCATTTATCACCTCTAACTGCACCACTGAACCAAGCAGCGGTGAAATAGAGGAGGTGGGCCCGGGAGTGCTTTGTCACCGAGTATAAAAACAACTCCAGTCTACCCGCGCTGGACGGATACTAGAAGGCGCTCGGCTACGAATCGTGAGCGTGAGTTGCAATTCAAATGAAGGTTATGAGTGTGCTGCGTGGCCGAGCTGTCACTGCAATTTAAAGAGCTCGTTGTTGGTCGATCGTCCCTCTTAAAAGGCATTTAATGTTTTATTCCACCTGCAACTTGTCTTGTAGAAGAAAATAACGATATTTAGTCACCATTGTCAGTGGTCCTCAGTGAAACCAGTTTGCTGTAGTGAGCGGCATCCCGGTGGATTTGGTTTCAATTAAGGCTGCTGAAGGTGTTAAAAGGCATTTCGTGGAGGTCATCAGTATGGGAACCTAATCCCCACTGTGGCTGATGGCATAAAATGGGCTTCATTTGGAATATGTTCATTTTAGAACATATTCCGCAGCCCCATGTGCCTACAGCGCCTAGTGTTTGCCCTGAAATCTAACTTTTCACATGATTTTCAACATAAATTCCTTAGCCTGCTCTGCCCTGAAGGAAAAAAAAACAGTGACAAGTCAGCAGCTTCCTCACCATACTCATTTCCCTCGGTTATATCTGAGGGATCAGAAGGTGCTGCAGATTTATGGCTCCCTAGACTCGCGGTGACCAATCTGATCCAGCAGATAATTGCTGAGTATGAGCTGTTATCAAGTGGACAACCAAGGTGCCTTGATTTATTACCCAGATTCTCAGGTTAACTTCATCAGGCGAGCTGTCAGAGCAAGAGGGAACAAGAGGAGGAGAACAAGGGACTGTAGTCGAGTTCGGCTATAACTGCGCAGGAATGTAGAAGTAACTGGTGCCAGGGGAGGCTGTGCAACTCTCAGGGGTTGTAAAGCAATTAATTATATGGATACATGCCAGACAGCATGAAAAAAGCTGGCGGAATTTCAATGTGACGGCATAACAACAAATAAAGGTCTGGTCTTGTTAAAGTCTAAAGGAAATAAGTAAGTAAATGAACCTTTGTGAACTCTGATTGGTGAATAACCTCAGAAATTAATCCTGCATTTTGAGATTTAGTTCCATGTACAGTCAGCTTAAGTAAAAAGGTATTCACTTGGTAATTAATCGCATCCCGTGAATAATACGTTAAAAACAGCAACACAAACAGGTCTCAAGTCCACGAGTTGTGAACATAATGCAGGACAGTGAGATTTCAATCTGAGTGCTTACATTTATAACTCAGTGAGCTTCAGGCCAATTCTCCATTTCACACTATTGCATTGATGCCATGAGCACTGCCCATCTCTACATATTCAGTGTCGTCATGCGTAAACATGTAGCCATAAATACATGTGCATGCATCTCAGCCAAGTATGCTATGCATGTCCCCTATTGGTGATTCACAAGGGCTGAGCTGTGCCTTTTAAAGAACCGCACTGAGGAAAGCCCAACATGGACTGAAATGTTTGCACTTCTGCACTCTATGGACTCTTGCAAGTGTTTTCACTGTCTGTACAGCCCTGTAACGTATCAAATAGAAATATTTAACTCTCCAGTCTGAATCCCTTTTTTCTTCTGTGTGCGAGTCCTCCCTTGCTGTCATAATCCCTATTCACATATTTACAGTACCTCCTGCTTTGTACATGCTTTTTGCTCTGTGTTTTCTTCTCTTCTCTCCCAGAATTGCTCTTTTATAATGTTCCTAATTTGTTTGAGGTTCATGTATTTCTTTTTCCTATTTAAGGATTGCAATATACACAGTCTACGCTGAAGGCAACCTTCACTGCACAGTGTAACGTGTACAATTATGTATGTGATGAACAAACCTGCAAATCTCTCGAATCTTTGAGTATTCCAACTAGAAAGCCCGAGAGAGCTCACGCTTCTGCCAAAGCTGCACAATCTTTGAAATCTATCGTTTTGGTAACAGAAAATGTTTGCAAATCGGCGTCTAAATACAAAATGTACTTCGTTTTTGAGAATATGAAGCTTTCATTTAAATGCATCTCGTTGCTGTAGTAGCATCTAGACATGAAATGTTACAGAACCAAAAATTCATTCTGATTTATGCAAGTGTCATTTAAATTGGGTTGCACAATGAGTTTCAGTTGTTCATATTGAGTCGGTTTCACTTAGAAAAATTTTGCAACAAATTGTAGGAAAAAAGGATGTGGATATTGAGAACAAATGAATGACTTTTTTTCAGGGTCATTAAAATATGTACAACATTTGATAAAGATTTAAAACATTTATCTGCACCAAAGACTAATAGGTCTTCAGTTCTTCTGTGGCCTGTAGCCCAAACTAACAGACTGGACTGACATCATAACCAAAGTATAACCTTAGTATTAATAAAATTCAGAAGGTTAATTTGTAGGTTTGAGAAAGTGGAGAGCATAATGTATTTTACCCTTTTTTCTCAGTGTGTGGGTCGATTGTGTGCATGTGTAATTTTGCAGGAAGAAGAGGACGGCTAAAGGGAACTGATGTTTGTGTGGGTGGAAACTGACACCAACAGTCTCTTCAAGGACATCCTAAGGTAACCAGGGAGCCCACACTCTTCTGTACATCACTGCTCCATTTGCCATAGGCCACGGCGGAGTGCTCTCCCACCATTATCCGTCTCCTTCCACTGTGACGACAGGCTCTTTCAAAATGCCACCCACAAGGGCCAAAAGATGATTGCTGGAATGCGATTGGCTCTGCCGGGCTTCATGGTTGCTATGCAGCAGTCAGGTTTGCAAAAAGCTGATTTTCATACGTCTCAAGAGGACGTGGCGCCGCCTATATGGAAAGACTGGTAGGTGATTTGTCATATGTCTCTTAAATTAGAGGCAGATCAGATGAAACTTTAATGAATTTTAATGATCGCTGTGAAGTAAATGGGTCACTTCAGCTGCAAATAGTCAGAAGACACAGCAAAATGGGAAAAAAGGATATTAATAGCAAACAGAGCTTGTGTTCTATTAACTTACAGTGTTGACAATGGAAATGCTAAAATCTGTGTGGATGAGTTATGGTTGAAGCATCAAAGGGGTCTGCAAAGTAATATCCAAACTTGCCCAGACAAAGACAAAATGATTGAGAAACATAACACCACAAATAAAGAAACAATGTACATTATGAAATAGTCTTGAATATTTTACAAAAAGTTAATACTGGAAATGAAAATGAATAAACGATAAGTGGACAAGGACATCCTTAATGTAGTTTTGTGTTGTTTTTGTGCGGCGAGTTCCAGCAAAAGCCTTATTTTATTTACAGCCTCCTGCTGAGGCTGGTTAGTGGTGCGTGGCTTGATACCTCAAGAAGTAACTGGAAAAAGATTATTGGGATGTAGGTGAACTGACCCTTTTAAAGATGCAGTCTGTGCACGGGTGCATTGGTTTTTCACCAATAATAGTTTATCGTCTTCAGTTTGGTTGACTCCACCAAACCCCCCATGTTTGTTCTATTTCCCAGCATGAGTATCTAGTGTCTTCAGGCATGATCCAAAGGCAACGGGCATGTAACTTAATGTCAGACACTAGAAAACAGGAAGAGCTAATTCCAGGGTAATTCCAGGCAGTAATGACTAACGTGACTGCCGACAGACATTAGGCCACTAAACTAACTCAAACTCGTAAACGAGCAAGGGCGTGATGAACCTTTAAACTTTACTACAAAGAGCTCTGCCTCTGTCACCGTCCCAACAACCTCCACCAAAAAGGTAGGCCACCTTGCACGTAGCCTGAAGGGCAAAACCTGGGGTAAAAAACAAAGACAAAGCCACAAATGAGTCGCTACTGCTCGTAAAGCTTAATTGCTTTGAGTGAACGGAAAAGCTGAAGGAGACTCAGATGAGCTTATCAACATTCACCTGGACTGTGGTGACTGGACCGTCAGAGGACGATGTTCAGACAGACTTCAGTGCGAAGATCGACGTGAAAAAACATAAAAAGTGAGGGGGACAAAAATAGCAGGACAGGCAGAAGTGAGAGTCAGTGGCATCGGTGTCTCCAAGACGCAGCAACGTCCCAACATTTGCCTTGGTGGATCCCTCAGTTGGTGGGTTTTCTTGTACACAAACAAGAAGGTAGTTTACACCCAGTGTTACCGACACAACCCCCCGTTTGTGTGTCCTTGAGCTCCAACAAACGTGGTGAATGCATTTCCTTCCTCCATGAAACACGTGTAAAGCTGATTTTTAAGTATTTCATATCATGCATGGTGTACATCCGTGTCTACTCACTGGCAGTCTTCTCCTTCCCCGTAGGTTTTGTAGGGCCTTTTTAATAGCACTGTCAATGTGACTAAGACCCCATTCAGGATAAACATAATGTTGTCTAACATCTCTGAACGGGCTCATCACAAAATGTACGCTGCGCAAATAGTACTGTTGTCCACTTTGAGTGTATTCACACTCTGTATTATGCTCACCCTTGTAAATTAAATCAAATATGTTCAAAGATGCACCTCTCTCTCTCTCTTTCTTGTATTATTTTTGAGCTCTCTCTGCCGTCCTTCTAACTGGCGTGTGTCTCTCAGGGGACCCATCTTTGAATAAGTGATGTTTACTAGTTTTGGGACAAACAGGAGGCCTGCCTCATGTCCAGTAACTCCAGCAGAGGTATATTCCAATAAATTAAAAACCAAAAGTGTGTGTGTGTGTGGGGGGGGGGTGTTGATTGATTACATTTGAAGGATTTTGGAAAATAAAACATATCAATCAGCTTTTACAATGCTGGATACTACAGCTGTGGACATGAATTCCGGATTGTCTGTTGTGGAACTTGAGAGCAAAAAAACCCAGACCCCTTTTTGTATTTAGTGTATTTAGTTTTTTAGGAATATGATCCAAATTACGGCTGAATTAACCAAATGAAGGAGCCAAAGGAAACCACAATAGCTTTATTTTCTCTTCACGTTCAGCATGGTTTGAGGGATGTTGGTACTGCAGAGACTTTCCTTCCTGTGATCCTACAGCTATCTTACATTTAGGGAAATAAGATCATTATTGATAATGAACTGATGACTTTCCATTAACCCTAACCCTATATATATATACACAGAAAGTGACACTTGGAAAAACTATGGTATCTGGTAAATCTCTGAATCTAACCCAGGGTTTTGCAACCCCGTCCAATATTACCAGTATACCAGGGGTTGTCTTGGATGTGACTTGGGCTGCTGATGTTCGTGGAGGATGAAGCTGCAGAGCAAAAGCAGTTCTGAAAGGAAAACGTTGAAATCCAGCTGAACGCCTGCTGTGCCATTGTTAACAGTCAGCATTTGGAGACCAGAAAGACTCAAACACAGCTCTGCTAGGTACCATTTCACTGCGGAGTGTATAAACAGAGCTGGTCAGGCGTGTTAACACTGATTTTGACCTTGCTGCCACTGTCATAAAGTATGAGTGCGCTGTACGACAAGTATCTTCACCATCTGGAAAAAATGTATCCTGAGAAACTGAACTCCGGCCCACTTTGCACTACACTCCTCCACCTTGTAAAATTCATTATACTTGTTGATTATCCACTAATTAGAGCGTAAATGTTGCCTCAGACACTGAGGCGGTAAATATGGACAGTGGTGCCATGCATGTGGAATTGATTTCCTGCTCTCAATTTTCAAAGGATAACAGTGAAGATGAATTATTCAGAAAGTCCACACCTCTCAATGGATGGCTGACCTTTAAGAAGGACTTTAGCTGCGCTTGTTAGTACCTGATAAACTTGGAGCTTTCAGGGCTCCAAAAAAAAAAAAAAAGTAAAAAATCCCAGGGTGAAATTTGAAATGTGAGAGATTATTTCTGAAGCGAGATCGCCCGTCCACGTCTTCGTTCATTCACTTTGGCAGGTTGTGGGAAACTCAATTTGCCATGAAAATCTGCATCACCATGAGAGACATATCACATTAGATCAGACTGATTGTAAAGTCATTACTCAGATGCCAACTGAGGTAAACAAAATGAATTCATCATTATGGTTACGCCTCAATGTTCAGACCAGCAGAATATTTTCACAGATGAAGCCGTGCCGTCATTTGTGTTTAGGCCTTTGAACATTGATCCAGTTGGGGAAACTCATTTGTACGTGATGGAAATGTTCCCATAGATTACAGACTCACTTTCACACTCTGTCTATGAAAACAAACTCAGCACTTACGTTGGACCCATTTGTGTGTTTTTACATTGAAGAGGCTTGTTATTTTATCCCATAAAATCCCCGGCCATGTCAATATGGATTGTATTGTTCAGCAGTCCCTCCATTACTGCTCTAACACTATGCAGGGTAAAAAAGCAGAAGGAAGCTAAAGTGTGTCTCTCTAGATAGCCTGAATTGCAACATTCCAACCATCAATCTGAAAGAGAATAAAACATTTGCCCACTACACATGCTTCCCTTTCCAAATATAATTCCCAGCCTGCTGTATGTATGAAATTCAACAGCACCAGCTTCCTTTCATGCATTTTTGAGAAGAGGAAAAGGATCCAAAGGCCAGTGATACTTTGATCGTTCCGTGGTTTGTTTGTTTGCTTGCTTTGCTGAAGCTTGATTATCTATTTTTCCCTCTTTTGCTTTGAATTGATAAACCATCTGCTCCTGTGACAGTTCAGAGCAGAGTGTCATCAACTGCAGCGCTCAGATTCTCGCAGATGCTGCTGTCAGACTGCCAGCCGGAGAGCCAGACACATGTCCTACTGCACACTGTGTGTATGTGTGTGTGTGTGTGTGTGTGTGTGTGTTTGTGGGGGGGGGGTGTTTACCGGAAAACTGGCATCTTGTGAGAAGATGAACAACTGCAACAAACACAGCCTCTGCACTTCTTGAAGTACCTTTAACTTCTTTAAAAGGTAATTTTGTCTACTGACTTAGATGGACTAACATATTGTTTAATGGGATTGGTTGACAGTAGGGAAAACAGCGTACAAAAAACAAAAAAAACAATGACGAAAATAAGGTAATACAATAAAACATCTATAACATAAATCTTAACTATAAACTGCACTCAAACAAAAAAAACAGGACCATACTCTGAGTTTAAAAGGAGCTGTATGCAACGTTCACTGCCACTAAATGCCGTCCTAGAGCACCAGCATCTCAGACCAAATCAAATGGGTCCTACGACCCACCAGACTCCATTGAGAAAAACAGTAGTTTTACCTCAAATCTGTTGGCGCCACTCTCCCAGTTTGGGGGTCACAGTCCCCAGTGCCCTGACAGGAGCTTCCATGTTGTGCGGAGGCAGGTTATTGGCAGGTAGTTGTATGGAATCGTTCCCTTCTGGGGATCCTTCATGATCAGGACCGCCCGTCCTAGGGTTAACCATTCTGGGTGGGTCCCATCCATCAGCAGCCGGTTTATTTGTGTTGCCAGGCGTTCATGGAGTGCAGTGAGACTACACGTTCGATGGCTCGTTCTAGAACATCCGGTTTATTCTCCCGGCTTCTGCTTCTTCCGTGTATCCCATCAGCTGGGTAGCCAGAGCTGTGAGTCTTTGTTTGGCAGTCTCCAGTGCCTCAGGTAGGTATGGTAGCCCTTTCTTCCTTGCACCTTTCTTTAACTCTGAGAGCTGACTAACGTCTCTTCTTGTTTCCTTGATCATGGCGTCTAAGCCTCCTGCTCAATGGGGGATAATGCTCTTTGTGGCTTATGGTGTTCATCTTATAGCTGAGCATCTCTAGGATCACTGTTGCTCTGGCGCATATTAGCTCATTGGTCTTAGTTATGGCATTAGTAGAGATAGTAAGTAGTGCTGCACTTACATCTTCTAGCAGACTTTCATAGGGTGTTTTGCCACTTAGCCTTGGTAATCGTGATTGTTGTAATTGAGGGGTGCCAGGTGTCCAGCTTGGTCATGATCTTCACTCCCAGGTCAGTCTCCATTGTGTTTAGTGAATCTGTGCTGTAAGGGCTTGTTACTGGGGCTTGGTACCCAAGGCCTCTCTCCTGACCTGTCGTCCTTTTTCAGTGTAGATGTTGGGTTTTCGAAGCTTCCATATATTCCATAGCCTCTGCATATAACCCCTCTCACCACGGTTGCTTTTATAGCATTGCAACATTTCCATATTTTCTGCTCTAGTCCAAGAATGCCTTGTTCCAGTAGTCCATTTCTCATCAGGTCGCCCTGGTTCCCCAAGACCTGACGCGGACCATGTTGACCCGGGTGACGTCACTCTTGCCTGAGGTAGGCAAGTAGCATATATGTACACACAAACACACACACAGTTATGCACAGGTATGTAAAATACAGGACTATGTGTTCATGTGTATAATAAACAGAGAATTTATGTATTTTGTAGCTCTATTGTAGCTCCAGTAATCACTTCTTTCACTTAGGTTGATAGTTTACTCACAAACGTAATTCCTGAGATTTCAAAAGGTTGCAGCATCCATAAAAATAGGTCCAATGGAGCAACAGATAGAATTGCCAGAGAATCGGACATGTTATCATAATTTATAGAACAGATGGATGGAGCAGCTAAATATAACCGTTTGTTTTAATGACGCTCATTTTTTAGCGTAGTGAGGGTCTAATCGAGGTGGTCAGGTTTGTCCATTGCCAGTTTGATGTTTATTTAGTTTGACTGAAGTCCGAGTCTCCATCCTGTCAGTCCATTATACCTTCTGACGTGAAGGATAGATTTTCAGTAGAATATAAGCATATTGTAATACCTCATGCAGAGAAAACTGCATTTTCAAAGCTTCTTGTGCCCACCGCACCCTATGGACATACCTTTTAAAATAACCTATAAAGAATTATAGACATTCTGGGTGATATATTTCATGGAAATAGTGAAAATGCACAGAGACTGAAGACAAAATCCACAAAAACAGAAGAATAACCGCAGCCCTCAGCACTCCCTCCTGTAGTGTAAATTATTTTTTGAAATGCTGTTGAGCTGCAACATGTCTGTCTGATTTGAAAACCCCCTGTTTGGAGGAAGGAGTGACAGAGTTACATGTTGCAGCATGCTGCGAGCTATATAAGACAGTGTTAGAGTGAAGTTGGCTGCTGTGTCCTGGGTTAACTCAGAGCATGTAAAACACAATAGCTGCATTGGGAAATCTCCCTTTTCTTCTATTATTCGACCGCCTTCCTTTGATATTTGGCTTATGTGTGACTGAACAGGGCTTAATTTTAGATTGGATTTTCTGACAAGAGTGCTTGCTATTTTAAGCCCCAACTTCTGTCAGACTAAAGGAATGTATGACATGGGGACAGCTGGTGAATGACATGGTTAATATGCACTCGGTCACCTTAAGAGGAGCTGGCAGTGACTAATGCTGAGGGAAAAGGGGGCTAAGCTGCAGGAAAAAGGATCGATCAAACCCTCAGCATGTGTAAATATTCATGTCAACACAGTGAAACACACTGACAGGGATGACTGTGCCACATACTGTCACATACTGTTTGTTTTTTTTTACACAAATTATAGTTGTAGGTATATAAAAGCTAATCATCATTTCGTCTTTTTGTTGGACAACATTTAGACCTTTTTGTCACCTCTATAAACAACTTAACCATGACTGACGATTGATGATTGACTATTTTTTTCATTTATAGCTTCAACTTCTATTGAAAATTGAAATTGTTTGCCTTGCAGACGTACACAGTGATTTCTAATAACAGGAATGACAGTAACAAAATCTCAAATCTGACTATAATATCATAATGAAACCTAGACTGGGGAGCCCATGTTGTCCAAATCCCTCTTGAAAAAATTGAAAATGCTAAAATTGTTACAGAGAAGTCTCCATCAACATCAACAGTGAAATCATCAAAACAACTGCACTCATAGCATATACTGTATATCAAAATATTCCCTATTACAATGTCACACAGTGAACCTTTGCAGTAGATTTGATGATGTGTGGTGCAGTGCTACAGCTGGATGGGGCCTCAGAGTGAAGGTTCAGTATGACGAAGGTGTTTCTTTGAAAGCTGTGCACTTCAAACAGATGAGGCTGGAGATCTTTGTCTCCCAGGGACATTTTAAAATGTAGTGAAAGACTTTCTCATGAGTATTTTATTTTCATATATTGACGTGCAGGCATCAGATTAAAAAAGTTCATAGACTTTAGAGAATCAAAAGGTTTTTGCAATATAATAGCACATTAAAGCAGCGTTCATTGATTTGTTTCTGGCCACTTGGAGGCCCCACAATAAGCTGTAAACAAAACATTTGGCGCTTTTCCATTACCAGCACCAGCTCAACTCGACTCGACTCGACTCGACTCGACTCGACTCGACTCGCTTTTCGCTCCATTTTCCATCACAGATAGTACCTCCACAATAGTACCTGGTCGTCATAGCGACGCAGCAGGAAACTGCCGCTACACACACCTGCTACCCACACACACGGGACAATGGAGGAATTCGAGTGTGTGCTGTTTTTGATCCTCGGGATGTGGCTGTTTCTCACAGCGAGAAGACAAACGTTGTCTCGTTTGACCGCGGCGTGATCTTCCGAGTTGCCGTAACAGTAACGGGCACATCACGCCATCTCTGGCCAAACTGTTTAATAATGGCGGGGTTATTCAGGATACTCCATCTGGCGCGTGCAATGATGATGTAGTGAATAGTGACTATTCTCTCTGACCAATCAGCAGTCTGCTGTGTTTTCACGTCACATTTTAGTATCCCCTCAGCTCGCCTCAGATCCTCGCCGGAGGTGGTACCAGAAAAAGTACCTGGAAGCAGGTACAGGTAGAACTTTTAGTTGAGTTGAGTCGAGGTGAGCCGCTACTGTGTAGTGGAAAAGCGCCAATTGACAACCTTATAAACATTAGCATTCATTTAGTGTTGTGTTTCTGGCCATTTGATGAATATAAGTACAATATTCACTCTTCTTTAAGCTCTGGTTTTGGTCTCCACCAACTCCCGAGAAGAATATCTGGCTCCTTAGCTGCTAAATGCTCCACTTTGTTCACCAGCTGATTGCTAACTTTTGCTGGCCAGTCGCTCACTTTGTCTATCTATCGTTTAGTGCTGGGCAGGCAGTGTACAGTAAGTTTATCCGAGCCTTTTCACTGCCAGCTGCGGCTGGGCTAATGAGAGCTGTGAGAGTGAACCAAAACAAGCTGAGGGGAGTTAGACCAAAACAATGAGCAAACAAACACTAAAACGCACCGTAGGGCTGAGGGGAACTGCAGTTAGATGATAATTCTCAGGGGGTCGATCACTATGAGCGACAGCTTTCATGTTACTATTTGTCATTTGACCCATTAGTGATATGAACATTTCCATTGTGCAGCTTTAAATATTCATATTAAACACCTTTGATTTTTGACAGTAAATTCAGCCAGGTTTTCAACGCTGGTGGAGAACTTTCATCACTGACTCAAAGTGTAAATGCTTCCTGCGTTAACAAGGAAATGTTGAGGTCAAGTATTTACGCCAACAACTGAGATCTTTTAACCCCATACGATTCTTCTACACATCACCTTTTTCCTTCATAAAATGTCTTCTTAATGAGACAAACATGAAGAGATCGAGACAGTTGCCACTGATTACCTCTGATTTACTACTTTCCTCTGTATTGCAGAGACATGACTTATTTATGATTTCCTGTTTAAGGAGAGGGAAGGAAAATGAGAACCCACTGTTGAATCCCTGAAGCCTCTGACTGCCTCAGAGTAAAAGAAAAGAAAAGAGTGAAACACACCTGTATGCAGGTGGCCTGCAAAGGGCTTAGAGAAGACATGTTCTTAAGCATAGTTTTATGTTTAGCTCTATATTACTGGTTATTGTTGCCTAGTCTTTGTCGTTTTCTTTCCCCGAGTCGTTACAGCACAAACGTGATGCATTAAAATCATTAAAAAGAGGCTGTCCCTTTATCCCACTGTATTATCCATGTGCTGTAGCAAACACAATAGTAAACACTGCGGTTTGTATAAATATAAGGCCACAGTACATAAATCCTCAGGATTAGGCTGGCCCCCAGGATATAAAAAGAAGTGATGGAGGGATTAGAGTTTGGGAGTAAAAATATACCTGTAGGGATATACCAGTGGTTTCATAATACTCATTTATCTTTTATTAAAAATGAGATTCAAGCCAGCCTTTATGGCTGACGATACGGTTCACTGTAGCTACATACTTTGATCGGTCCCTCGGTGTCAGTATAGGAAGCGGTTAGCCAGAGTGGCTTTTAATGAGATATTTTCATCAGATTCCACACAAATGAAAATATCACAACTCTAGAAAATACTCACATGACAGCTCTTGTTTGACAGTAAGCCAATAAAAAAAAAAAGGTTTTGCCTGAAAAAGATTTAATTGCAAGAGAATAAGACTTATCGAATATCCCAAATGAGAAATTGGGTCTGTTATGTGTGTGCGCTCCTCGCTACCAGCAGTATTTAATTCACCCACAGGGTTTTATAAACATAGTATATTTGATGGAAGTCATATTTAGCTAAATGTGGGCTCCGGTAACTCTTTTCTGTAGTTTCTCCCTGGAACAGAGACTTTGTAGGCTGATTTTAGCAAAAAAAATAGCCATATTAGATTCACAATATCCTGATACAGTTTTCACCTGCTGGCTAAAATAAAACTAATTAAAACATTCAAGTAAGGAATGTGGATCAGTCTTTCAAGCATAATCTGTAATCTTCATCATATTCATTATAAACAACACCGAGCCCGCTGGTTTAGTATTTCCAGTCTGCTGAATATGTTAAATAATTTGGAACCTGTTGCAATGAGAACTCTGTGGTGAAAAGTGGATGATTAAAAGCCTTTGTTGCAGCCACACAAGACTTGGCAAGAAGGTCTGAGGTTATGCTTTCAGGGAACAACTCTGGATTGATTTCTGAACCTACCTGAAAATTGGAAATGAATTCTTTTTGACATCCCATTAGCCTGCAGTCCAGGGTGGTGGACATCAGCTATGTTGTTCCTCCACAACCAGTGGACGGATGAGATTTTTTGAAGATGTCACGGTCTCCAGTGGATGAGTTAGGATTATTCTTTTTAATTCTTATTTTTCTAAGCTTATTTGGGGCATTCAATGCCTTTTATTTTTTTTTTTGGCAGTAGTGGAGCGATGGCAGGAAGTGAAGGAGCGAGATCCCCAGCCGGATTTGAACGGGGACAGGATTGGCGTCTTAACCCCTAAACCACGGGGCGCCCTGCAGAGGCTGAATTATTTCCTTTACCCTCTGACCTTTCCTCTTGCTCCTCAATCAGAGGAGGGTAAAGCGAGAAGATGCAAAAAAGCCCCATCAATATTTGTTGGTTAGATTGCTGTAAAAGGCATACGCCACTGAAATGATGTCCTTTCTGTATCGAATACTCAGGGGTAGGCTTGAAACGAAACCTCCTGGATGGCGGCTGTGCTCAGCTTTGATTCACAGCTGTTCCGAAAGGATTCCAATGGTGATCCAGAGTGACAGCAAAAAACATGTTCCTAGAAGCCTGTCAAACAGCTTTGGCAGCCTAATCCACTTCTCTGGTATTGATCCATAGGTTAAATATGTGCCAAACAATTGTTGGTGCGCTTAGACATCACTAAATATGTTGCTTCCAGCAAAGCTTTGGTGAGAGGAGCAGACAAGATTTAGTTAGTTTGTGGAGAAACTATAAAACATTGACTTCCATTCTTGTTTCCATATGGTTTAACCCTACCGGGGTTTCTCCACTTTCTCTGGTGGGGAATGCAGGTTTCCACAGCCTGACCTTGTTGGGGTGGCTTGCTTGGAGGTCCCACACGTTTAGTATTATTACAGTGGATAAGAGTTATTTGATTGTTCCTGCTGTTTTAAACTGTGAAGCGAGGTAAGGACATCCCGGCACAATGAGTTAATCACTGTGGGTAAATACACCCTCGGAAAACACAGCCGATATCTTTTAATCCAACCTGGCAAATCACCAGAAAGGGAAACACGGCAGGAAGCGTTTTCATTTTAGATAGTCATCTTGGCTGTGTTTGCGGTGACCGAGGATTGTCACCCTCATTCTGCAGCCATCACCTGTCAAACACCTCCTCCACGCTGATATCGGCCCCCACTGGGAGTGAGAGATGGTTGAAGATGTTGGGTGGAGGAGATGGGGCTGGGGGGGGGGTTGAACTTTCAAGAGCAGGACTCCTTCTGCCTGGGAGTTATTGTGTGTTTGTGTATTTCTTTCTCTCTTTTTTTTTTTTTTTTTTTTTAAGAGTTTGTTTGTCGAGCGTCCCCCTCAAAAATCCTTTCCACCCCCCTGCATTTGTTTCCCCTCCATCCCTCCCCAGTCCACGCAGAGCAATCAGTCTTTCACTCCTAGAACAAGGGCATCTCACACTTTCAGAGTTAGTCATTTGGGGGATTTTGTGCCAAT
>CM022470.1:2873471-2887225 GCA_011952105.1 Coreoperca whiteheadi | reverse complement strand
GTGGGAGGTGTGTTTTTTTTTTTTTTTTTTTTTTTTTTTTTTTTGTTGGTTTTTTGTTTGCGGCCCCCCCCCCCAAAAACCTCCTCCCCCCCCCCCCCCCCCCCCCCCCCGGAGGACGCTCGGGCGCTGGCATGTTGACAAGAGCAGCTGCCTCAGTCAACCCTGCACGCTGATAAGAAGCAGCACATCTAAAGACTGAATAATGGCCTGCTGTCCTCACGCCTGCAGATCACTCCCGTGCGGCAGGACAGCAGGGGACAGGCAATCAGCGCTCAATCTCTGGGTATCAGGAACAAGGAAAAAAAACATTCCGAGAAAAGCGGTTCATGAAGTCAGCAGGAGACAGGAGGATGATGTGTTTACAATGACATCTGCACAACTGGGAGACACTACACAAACAGCAGTGTATATATATATATATGGCAGTGGTGCCGCTTAGTTCTGAGATATTGTATCCTAAGTATTCATGAGATGCCATACATGACCCGCACATGTGCATCTCTGACCAATTCCAAGTCCATGATTAAACCTGTGCGTTTCACCTTGTTGCACTTTTAAGCACTTTTAAATCCACCTGTATCAAAGCATACTTTTCCTTCTTTTGGCAAGAAAAAGTAAACCCTTTATCTCTGTCCTTCAAATGTCTTGTAAACAGGATTTGATGGACTAAAGCTCTCTGGTCCAGAAAGCAGGAGTGTGGCGAGCACTGATGAGCATCGTTCCTCCTGCTCAGCTGTGCAACTTCTCTCTGGAACTCACTCCCTGCACCAACACGCTCACCTACCTGCCCGTCTGCAAATTATCAGTGGATGACAGTTTTACAATTCAGCAGGGATGATGAGAAATTATGCTTCACAATCCAACTTACGGCTTGTGTGAATATTACATTCCAATATGTTTACATCACAAGTGCCACATTAAGTTAAAGTGACTTTCCGCTGCAGTGCTACAGTTTTCTGCGGCGCAAAACTGCAGGGCATCATACCCAGTTCGGCTTTTGTGGGAGATATAATGTCTAGGATGGAACCATATCTGACATTATGAAGAGTTACAGCGGCAAAAGACAGCAGTTGTGCTTTTGCAGTTACATGTATCCAGTTTTTAAACATTTACCTAATTATGTTATGCGTCAGTGTTTAAACTGACTTCGGTTTTTCTCCCAAAATACAAATGTAGTTTTTTCTTTCTATTGTTGTCCTTTCATTGTCCTTTATGCTAATGTGGGCTTAGATAAACTGGCAAAAATGTCAAAACATTTGTCTCTTATGAGATGTACTTCATGTCACTGGAGTGCACTGCAAATCCTGATTTAAGAGTTCCATGAGTGCCACTGCACTTTTTGTGTTTTACACTGGTTTAGAAAACATCTGATGTGTGGGGAAGGACATATGAGCAACGTTGTGATTTTAAAAATTGAATTGCTCCATTTATTTTTTTGTGCTCATTAAGGAAAAAAAAAATCCTCTAGCATAAAATCCACATAAGGTTTGTTTCCTCAACCTAACTTAAAGGCAGAATAAGTAGGGAGAGAGAGAGAGAGAGAGAGCTAGAGAATGAATGAAGAGAGGGAGCGGCGTTGGCGAGAATAAAACAGTGAGTCAAAGAAATAAAACATTATTTTCTGATTGCTTCAGATTGCTTCCGGTTTCGTTCTAAAGCACAAATAAAATCGGCCACACCTCCGCACAACGCTGCAGGAAGGAGCCACATTGAATGCAGCTGAAGCCAGACTTCATCCTGTCAGACCGACACAGCCCTGTCAGGAGAGTCAGCGACAGCGATGTCGACTGACCTCACACCCTGTGAGCTGTTTTTGGCTGGGGGGCTACACACCAATACCCAAAGGTTGACGCCAAGAAATGCCCCTGAACACAGCGAGCTAATAAGAAACCATGAAAATACAGGCAAAGGGCAGCATCTCTGCAGATACAGACACACGGCCACACACTTCATAAGTGATGATTGAGAGGGATTATTTTGTATGAGTCTGTACATTTAGGAAAATCCTACGTATGTTGTGCCTTTAAAGGTAACAGTTTGGGATATGCTGAGAAAGAAATATATAATAATATATAATCACTATGGGAATTGTTATGAGGTAAACAAAACAGGAAAAAGCAGGGGATCCTCAAAATGATTAAAATTCATCGCCACCATTTTGCTTTGCAAAATGGCATTTCAGTTACTATTTAAATGCATTGGATCTCCAAACTAAAAGAAGTCATTTTTCTTCAGCTGTCCCATTTATCCTGTATCATTTCCAAGATATGGTCAAGGAAATGGGGGTTTTCAAATGAAACGTACATCGGTTTACTTTGGCAAACCAATGTATGTAAACATAATGCACGTTTTATTTGAAACCCCCCCTTAGTTCAAGCTGTGGGGGTCCTTTTGCTTCCCTGTACAGTATGTGGATAAAACCAAAAGCTACGAACAATAAGAACGGCTTCTCTCAGTTTGAGCCTCAGCTCATTCAGAAATGGATTTCCTGGACTTTAACCCAGCCACTGTAACTGGTGCTTCACTGACTATTATGTGCCTTTTTGTGTGCAAGAAAAGTTAATTAACTAAGCTGTAAAAGGCCTTTATAGTTTAGAGCAGCTGGGTGAACCTTTATTGGGCTGACAGAAACAAGTGTATTGTTTGATGAACCTCTTCCTTGTAATTCTTGCTGGATACAGGTGAGACTTTTTCTGAATGTTAATTGCATTGTATAGCATTACTGAAAATGAGATGTTAAAAACATCCTAAACCATTTTGTAGCCAAGCTCACATTTTCTTGTCCCAGTAGCTGCAAAACGTAGGGATAGAAATGTCATCTGAACATCCCACACTTTGGTCCAAAGAAACACATCTCGACAACTCTTAGATTGCCATAAACATTGGGATGGCTATTCGTAGTCAGCAGATGATGCTTTCTAATGGTTCTTGTTACATGTTACATGCACACTAACTAACTTCAGGGTCGTGGTTTAACAATCACAGACACTTTTGTCCCAGACAAGATATCTTGTAGCTAATGGCTGGATATGAAATTTTAAATTGATGTGCATGAAATTTGGACAGTTTTTGGACATTTCATGACCCTGTCTCTCATGCCACCGAAATAGAAAAGAAATATCAAAATCAGATGCTTGGAGTGTTACGAGGATGAACCCTTTCCACTTTAGACACTCGGTTAGCTTTTATCTTGTGCCCCCTTCCGGCAAAAACTTTACACTTTTACACAAAATAAAGCAAATTGCAAGGACATTTACTGAGTATATTCGCACTAAATAATAGAGTAAACCTTTCGATTTTTTACCACCAAGTATATTTATCTGTGGCACCATCCTCAGGACAAACCAAACGTTTGTCAACCAGCTGAAGGGAGATTCAGAGCAGCTCGGTTTTATTTGTCCATTTGTTATTCATAGCATGTTGCCTCACTCACATTAAAAGTTTTGATGGACATTTCAATCTGTAATAGATGCAAAGTTGTGGAGCAAAGTGGAAGAGTTAAGCCCGATGTGCATGAAATGATTGTTCTTTATTTTGGATAGGTCTGTTTGTGTGTGCTTCCGCCGACTAAAGCTGTGGCTTTTGCACCCTCCGTGACGTTCATGAATCCAACGCTGGCGCTGAGATGTGGAGAGAAGTCTGGCGTTCATACATTGTTCTGTGTGTGGATGAAGCCTATGTGACCCTCGCGGCGATATGTCTGTCTGATATGTCTGTTGTAGCTCCCCTTCTTATTTGGCATGAGATTTGCCCCCAACCCCCGCCCCCCCAGCGCCGGCTCGGTCAGCCGAGAGCGAGACAAACTTCTCTCTTTCTTTTAACACTATATTTCCTTTGATTTTTCTGTTTGTTTAAACGTGTGAGATCCTGAACGCAGGTGTCTCACGCCAGAAGCCTGAGAGTTGCACAACCTTGCCTAAAGTAGTAAGACTTAATAGTTTGGTGTGTTTTTCTTTCCGCTCAGCACATTTGTAATAAGGGGCATAGTAAACTTTGCAGACCCTAGAAGCTAGCAAGGCGTTAGACCTTAATCCCCCGCTCAGCAGAAAACAACTGTGTTTCCATTTCCCATTGGAATGGAAACAACGTGATTTGTTGGTCTCCAGTGGTTGTCGTTCGCTAGCATCTGGGCACTTGCTGCGGGCCGACTTTTAAGTCTTGTAGTAGTGCTGGTCGGTGTCAGCATGCGGTTTTGAGTTTCAGTTCACAGTGAATGGCGTCCTGTCGCATATCCACTGTTTGCGTCTTTTTTGTGTGACCAGGGGGTTAGTCACCCAGTAAAAATAAATATTGAAGAGTGGCTGCAAATCTGCTTATCTCAAAGGCAAGGCCCTTCCGTGAATGACAATATGGTGTTGTTACTGAAAGGGAAGAAGAAGAAAAGGGTTGAGTAATGGATTGAACCTGTGAAAGGTAACCCTCAGCTCATTCCTTGTGTAAGGCCCTTGTGGAAACAATTGTGATATTGCGGTGACAAAATGTTTGCTCATTACGGAAAGCCTTTTACACTCCAATACAAGGCAAACAACCCCGCCTTCCCACTTTGCTGCGGTGCATTTCCAATGCAGCGCGATCAATGAAGTGTCACTAAGTATCAGTCAGGTGCAGAAGACGCGATCAAACATTCGCTACGAAATGATTTGGTCCCTCTGATGATATATAGCCAGCTGCCACAGTGGCTGTTTAGTCCTTAATGCATAATTCATTGGAAAAGTATGACCCATAATGCATTCTCTATCCATTAATGAGACAATGCTCATTATTTTCCCTCTGCTTATCACGCAGCCTCACAACAAAACAAAATCAATCTGCATCACTGGCTCCTGTTTAGGTCAGGAAGAAAAGGGGCAAATATTGCTGAGCTCCGTGTCTTCGCTCTGTGTTTAAAAACCAGACGCTCCCTTCTGTTTGGAGCCGAAAAAGCGACCAAGTAATCAATCAGATTTTTAAACAAAGCCAGCCTGTTTGGTAAGTATACGGGGACACCGATCTTCTTCTCCCAAGGCTGGAACGAGGATTTAGATCAATAGCAGATACTAAGAGGCGGCTGCAGCCGAGACAAATGTTGTTTCTTCTGGACTAGTCTCATGCACCATTAAATAATGGAGCATAAATAGCCGGGCTTATGTTTCATCTTCTGAAAACTAAAAAAGAAGAATGTTTTTTTTCCTTTTTTTAAATTACGGCCCAGCCATCACATCAAAGTCCTGCTGATACTCGCATCTCTATTTGGAGGGAAAACACAGCTCATTATGTGAGAGCGAGGGACAGGCGAGACCATTTTATTGGGCAACGCAAGTTTTTTCAAAGGATTTATTTGGCTTTAGTGTGACTGCTACACACACCAAATCTGCTATGCTAGCAATTGTGTTTACTGCATGTAAACACACAAGTGCTAGGTGGTCCTGTTGCACATTCTGCCCCTGGCGATGCTAAATCTGTTCACAGGAGAACGTACAGAATCAATAGACAATCAGGTTATCCAGTTGTTTTCCCTCAGTTTGGTAATTATTGCGTTTAATGCCTTGCAGGCCTCTGACATAGGAGCTTTTATAGTCATCTATCTCTGGAGCCTAGAAATGAAACACTAAGACACAGTGATGTTCCTCCCCAAACTTTATATCTACGTGGACATTTCTTTTGAGCCTTAGCTAAAATCTGGATTGGAACCCGCATCCCCCACCTCTCTGGTAGATAACCTTTCTAGGTGGGGATCCTGACACTTTAAAGACACGCCTGCAGATTTAGTAATAGTGCCCCCAGAATTCAAACTGTGATGAGTTTTAAAATATTAACGGTGAGCTGGGAGGAAATCTGGGGATTTGCGTGCGCCATTAGGTTCTATAACAAAACCAGGGAGTGTATCTTTGGGGGTTGACTTAAGTGTAATTAATGAATGAGTGAAGTCAATTTAGAAAGAATACCACTAAATCAATCAATGATAACTGATAAGGTTGGTGGTGTTGGAGGGCAGGTGGGTCATGTTTCTCCAGAGAAAAATCACTCACCACAGTGTCATGACATTTGGTATGGAAGTTCATAGTCCCCGAAGGATCATTAATGATATTGGTGACCCCCCCTGACCTTTTGACCAGTAAAATTGACCAACACTTAATGAAACCATAACGAGACATCTAGGATTTTTAATATGATTGAATATGTAGGTTTAGCGTATGTTGTTAAGGGGCTGCCATTCTAATTACAAGCACACAAGAACCGAACTTCAGATATTTTACAATGTTATCAACCTTATCTGCAATGCTGGCGGAAGCAGTGGTTGGTGCACACAGGCAGTGGGTGCTGTGGCAGCTGGCCAATGAGAACATTGCTCTCTTTTCAGAGAGAGGAGCCTGAAAGAACCAGGAGCTACAACAGCAAGATATGGGCCAGTATCAGTTAAACTATGTTGTTGTTTTTTGTAACAAGAAAGCATGCAAACGTATGCAAGAAGAGCCCAGAAATGAAAATATGTACCTGTTAATGTGCATAATACGGCCCCTTTAAATTCGATAGTCCCCAGATAATGACTCCTAATATATTTTTGTCCAACACAACCTAAAATTAAACAGCGAATAGGTAATTTGTCCATGTCCTCTAGAACAACACACACTGTAGAGGCGTTTTCTGACATCAGCAGGAGGTCATCGTTTGTCTCACAGATCACCTTCTATGGTGTTACCCAACAATAGTTTAGGTTTGGGCTAAAAAACAACTTGGTTAGGTTTAAGACCTAACCTTCGTTGTCATGGCTACAGTAATAATCGCGCGGTTAAGGAACGACCGTGGACCTGGTTAAAAGTTGCCCCTTTTCCACATCCAGAATGTCAATTTGCACACATGATCGAAAATTTACTGAGCAAATTTATTCTCCCAAGAGGGTAGACCCCTTTTTTATTTTAATAACCTTGTTGCCACAAGCAACATTTTTAGACACGTAACGCCAGGCGGCTTTAGAGGGTAGCACATTTAGAGCTGAATCCATCAGTCAGTTAATCAATTAGTTGAAGGAAAGACAATTAAGCGGCAAATATTTTGATAGTTGATTAATATTAATAATTTTTCAGGCGAATACACCAAACATCCTCTGGCTCCAGTTTTAGACTGCTGGTTGGAAAAAAAAACAAGCAACATCACCTTGGGCTCTGGGGAACTGTGATCGGCCTTTTTCGCTATTTTGACGACCAAACCGTTAATCAACGAATCGAGAAGATAATTGTCATGGATAAGGAAAACAGTCGTGAGTTGCAGACCTAAAGGAATTCAGATCTTTTCATTTATAGGCCAGAATTTCAACAGACAATGCACGTTTGGATTGTAAACATAACGTTTTGCACACACCACCATCAAACAGACACAGAGATGGCGTTAGTGACACTCCTCATGTTGGGCGCATACCGAAACTCAAACTGTCGTGGAATCTCCGAGCGCGCTTCCAGTAACATATGGGCCCCTGTTCACAGAGTCCTTCTCACAATTTTAACCCCTGTTTGAACCCTCTCTCTGCGGGCTGTGACATCTGTCACGCCCCGGGCCTCGTTAGGGAGTGCGTGGGGGTGGGGGTGTTTTTGGAGTGATGGCTGATACGGTAGGTTGATCATTTCCCTAACAGGATGTTCTCCACAAAGTCAAGTCACACTTCAGTTTCCAATTTCCTTCCCTCGTAAATGTGGAGTGATGGCGAGGGCGCGGGAATGTTAATTGAAAGTCAGACTGTGTTTCCGGGCTTTGATTTCAGACCAGAAGGAACCGTCTTATTTTCTCCTTAACCCTACCGCCGCAACTCAGTCTGTATCAGGATACACACTCTTTCAGGGGACCGTCAGGTGGAAAAACCAACTTCCATCTATCTGCCGCCTCTCTAAGGCTGCAGGGGCGCTCTAACAACTCGATCAGCACTATTTGGCCTCACCGGCGATTGTCAAGAACAGAGCATGTGTTGGAGAGGCTTTACATGGACAGGCAGGACACAGTCTTTCACCGTTAGTGATGATTAAAACCTTTTGCCTCAAGTTCCTAGTGAGATCGAGATCAATTCAAAATATGAACAATTCTTTTCATTTTACCCAAATAAAAAAAGACCAAGGTGGCTGCATTAGCCGTCAGAGAGACTGCCAAAGCTCTATTGATCAAAGTATTTTTATACCAGAACTCAGAAGTCCATACCTCCAGATATTTTTCATTTTCCAACGTGTAGTCTTCTGCCCCAACCGACACTGACTCAAGTTACATCACTTGAGGACATCAGACTTCACACAGATCCCTCTGGAGACACTGAAGGCTTTATACAACTTTTTTTTCCACATATGCGGTAGAACTTCCCAACACCTGAAAACAGACTTTGATGTGTAAAATCGGTGGAGTTCCTCTTTAATTAAACTTACCGTAAAATCAGACATGTTCAAGACAGCGAAAATACATACACACAGGAATATTTTAATAGGAATATTATACAGGGCTTGAAATGATAAACTCTGTGAACCAGTGCTCCGATTTTTGTTTAAATGTTTCAGTAATTGTTGATAGGGTTTCCAGTCTGCATGCTGCTTTTGATTTGCATGCACTCCTGCTGAATAATGTAACACATCTCCTTCTGCCTTTATCAACTAGAAAAAAAGTTATTTCACATTTATCTTTTGTTATTCTGATGCAAGCCGAATTATAATTGGTTAAATAAGCCAATCAATGAAATTAGATTACTCATCGCGATGGACACATTTTCTCAAAAATATACGATTTAAGACTGATTAATAAACAGAAATTATATAAAAACCTGGAGGAATTTTGCGGTGAACCGAGTGGACACCCTGTCTCTTCTTAAAATTCAACATCTGACAACTGCAACCATCAAGAAATCATCAATCATTTCTGTCTGCCTGGATTCCTCCTTCTTCCTGCAATCTGCAGCCTCAGCGGATGGCTCGAGCGGCGCCGCTCTCCTCTGGGGGTATTTCTTGGATTCAGCGTATGATAGGCTGCGGCGCTGTAATGACTGTCCCCAGGTGTTTCATGTAGATCTGTCTCATATAGTGCTCCTCTGACGGTGCACGTCGTGCATGCAGCTCTTTGATTGAGGCCTCAAATTCTGCCGGGGACGATTATGTCTGAGGCACAAAGGGACAGCTGCCAACCGACGGAGCCTTCAGCCATAGAAAGAGCAAATGTGGAAAGTGACGATAAAGCCACTCTCCTTTCTACGTGTACATACTTATATCCACACGCCATACCTGCCCATGCGCCGTGTAACATATAACTGCTCGCACAGATGACAGACAAAAGCCTTATCATCTAGGGGAAAAGTTATTTTTTCACCTCATTTGATAAAATCATCCCAACATATGCAGCTGGTTGAGCTGGTGATTAGCACCAGTGATTCAGATTCAGATTATCTCACCAGGATACTGAGATTTCCAACTTTAAAGAAAATGCTAGAAGAAAACGGTGCTAGAAGGAGAACCTTCGCCTACATGGACAAGAAAAAAAACACAGACATGAAAACCGCTCAGGGTACAGCGAAACAGTCCGCAGTTCGAAAATCCAGAAATACTCCCACTGGTTTCAGTCTGTGGTTCACAGTAATCCTTTCGCATTTTGTTTTTGTGATAAAGTACACCTTAATATCTCGACTGCAAACGTGTGTGTTGTCATGTAAATATGGGCAAATTATGTTCATCTGTGAAGAAAAACAAAACATAAATCAGGGTCTGTTTGCAGATGCATTTTTTTCTCTTAACCTAATAAATGACACTGGCATTTTCATGCGAGCTACTTTCTGCTTAAAGGTCCCTCGGTGCCTTTTTAAGGCTATATCCTTCCTGATCATGCATCCCGCCTGGTTTTTCACTACTCTCATGTCATTTAAGACCCAGCCACTCCCTCCTGCCCTCCTATAATCCCTTTTCTCTACTTACTTTTCAGATTGTACCTTTCCTGTCCAGTGAAAACCATGTATGGTCAAATTCTGTGATTTTGATTTGCAAGGTTTCTGATTAACTGAAGGTATAGGTGTGAAGTGTTCTGTTTATGGGTTGAGAAAACACACGGTTCTTAGTTGGCCCCTCCTCCAGCGAGCGAGCAGCGGAGGTCGACCGAGCCGGAGAGTGAAGAGAGGGAGCGGCGTTGGCGACAGAGAAGGAGTGGAACAGATAAATAAAATGCCACCGCCACTTCCGTTTGAATAAAACGTTTTGCTGCGTTTTGTCGGGGCTCAACGCACCCCTGGTCCCTACGTGTTTACAGAGCCTCACAGGCTGCACGCTGTCATTGGCTGGAGGCTACAACACCAGAGGACAGGGTCTCTGCAGATACAGAACACTTGTAGTGGGACATAAGTGATTGAGAGGGATTATTTTTGTGTAAGTCAATACATAGTTGTTGTTTTTTTAGGAAAATCCTATTCATGCTACCTTTTTTAAGCTGAAACCTGGTTGACATTTGGGAGATACGTGGTTCTCACAGGACAGCAACGCTACAATCATGATGATTTTATAGAATATGGTGCATTGCTGTAGATTTAACTACCAAAACAGTATATAAAGTAGTTCAAATGAGCTCAACCTAAACACAAACATCATATATTATAATCGTAAAACACTGACACATTTTAATGCATAATAATTACTTTTACTTTTGATACTTTTGGTACATTTTGCTGATAAAACTTACATATTTTTACTTACGTAAGGATTTGAATGCCATTTCGACCACTGTGTAGGTGAACCAACCCTTTAAAATCCACCGCAGAAAACATTAGGAACCCTTTAAAGCAGCAGCAACATCTAGATCATCATCAATGGCTTACTATCTCATCATTCTTCTAATGTGTTAACACTAATGTGCCTTCCATGGTGTGCGCTTAAACAAGAACCTCCAGCAGAAAAATACAACGCCCACACTCTTCAATATCGCAAAAAAAAGAGGATGTGTTTGTGCAACAGGTTAAATCACCTGAGCCTCGGTGGCGGTGAGAAATTAGGTGAAGGACAAACTGGATTGTGATTCATTGCTTGCCCACACTTCGTCCCTGCTTTGAGCCGGCAGTAGCAGTTAAATCAAAAAAGAAAAAAAAACAACTGCTCCACTAGCTTTCAGGAGCTTGTTCTTACAGCCCTGGTGTCCTACTTAGAATTCGCTGTCAGTCCCGCTGGCTCTGTGTGCAGTCAGCTGCTACCGATCCGGTGCCGGCTAGTCAACCACACACTGTGCTAGTCATTAGTGGAACAATGGCTGAGCCTGATGATTAAGCCGAGTTAAGATTTTCTAAGGAACTTCTACAACCCAGAGTGCAGAGAAGCAGTTTTTTAGCTTCCTGATTAGACAAGGAGCGGGCTCTGTTTGAGTCCGTACACATCCAAAAGGTAATTAAACTGCTTCACTGATTAATGTCAAACAAAAGGCAAGGTGTTTTTTTTTTAAATACCACAAACTTATTTATTTATGACAAGCTGTGATGAGGGGAGCATACACCAAGAACATGGTGAAATATGCAGGTTCAAGAGTCCCTGTGTTGAACTAAGGACTATACTGCATCTTGCTAACACTCACACAACTTGTGGATCTGAGACTGGAAGGGGTTCCAACTGAGAAAATGTTGATTGAGTTGCTCGTGTAATGCCAAGATGAGGGTCTTTTACTCAAGTAAAATATACATACCAAAATGTAAAAATATTACATTGCAGGCAAAACTATGCATTCATACCTAAAGCTGCACTAATCAATATGTTTTATATTAACAATGGATTCAGTGACCATGTGTAATGTGTAAGGGGTTGATCATAGTGACAAACTGAGTTGCCCCCAGTGGCCAAACAATCACTACTGCTTTAAGTAAAAGTATGTAAGTGCAGTCAGCAAAATGTACTTTGAGTACTCAGTATGCCAGCAGAATTGTATTCAGTCAGTGTTATGTTATATGTAATTATTATGCAATACATTATTGAATAATTTTTATTAGTTCGTCTCCATTCTAAGATTATTACAACACTGTAACTGTTGGAAGTTGAATTTACTGTGCAACAATGCTAAATACCTCATATGTTCATTATAGGACTTCAGCGTAACTAATACCCACTGCTATCAAACGGATTACAGAGTTACAATATTTCACTTAGAGGACACATCACAGTGGCAATTTGTACAAAAACCAAAAAGCCCAGAAACGACTGCACTTAACTACTGGGGGCTGATGATGCCTTGATGATGGCTAAACATACTCTGGGTTTCTTGTCGTCACTTGGATGTATTCTGTTTTATGCACCTTAGTGTGCCTAAGTCTCTGTGTGTTCTATGCTTAACTGGCTGCAAGACAAATTTCCCCTCGGGCACAGTAAAGTAAAAGTTGAGCTTAGCTAGTATTAAGTAGCAAAACATTTAGCACCTGAGAACTCTACTCAGGTACAGTATTTACTTTATTTACCTAATTATTTACCCATTTTGTAATGTCTAATCTGTGTACAGTATACGTGTATTGCACTGAATGAAGGGTCTAAGGATTGAGGATGACATATCTTGTACAGATTGTAAAGCCCTTTGAGGCAAACTTCATATAAATAAAACTGACTTAAGTACTTCAGTAAACGTGTTTAGCTGTTTTCCATCACTGTGTTTCAGCATAATGACTGAGGTTAATCACCCAATGTAATCAAAGAATGGAAGAACGGAAAGGAGTCACAGAGCGACACGTCCACCTGCAATGACCCCCGAAAAATCCTAATCTAAACTCCCAGTCACCTCTAGACCATCTCCTGAGGATTTGTCACATCTCCAACCCAATAATCACAAGACATTTACAAATGAGCTTCTTTCTCCAGCATGAATAAAGCCAGCACACACACACACACACACACACACGCACACACACACACACACACACACACACACACACAGTGAGACACATAATTAATTACGGTAACATAACGTCCAGCAGAAAGGAGTGACTTTTAAGGTTGACTGTTTCAGTTACATTGCCATGCTGTGCCGTGCACTTTTCACATTCTCAGACCTTTCTGTTAGAGAACCCCCTTCACAAAGTGTCAAAAGATTTTCCAGCCGAGGCACATTAAAATGAACAAAGTGCTCACCGACTCCCATTAGCTGAAGAATTTCTTTGAATCCATGACCCTCTGGGAGGCCTGTCTGAAGAAGAAATAGCTCCCCTAATTAAGTGAAGGGCTTGTACGCCGAGTCAAGAGTAGCGAAGCGGGTGGACATAAACTTTGACTAAAAAATAAAAGATTTTTGCTGGGGAAGCACTTTCTTTTATGAAACCCAGGGGTGTGACAGAACAGGAAAGTCGTGCAACGTCTCATCGTCCACTGGCCCCATCACAACACCGGAGTGTACAGTTGACAGCCGTGGGACCATAGGGGACTGCTTAGGCGGCCACTGCGAGGCCTGCAGCTGATTAACTCCAATTGAGGACTCATTAACATTCCTGCCAGATCATCACATGCACAGTTGTTGATGAAAATCAGTACTGACACGTCTATAATTATGGGACACTTATGAATTGGTCTGGATGACCGACTCCTTTCAGGATGAGGGCACGGCGGGAAAACCACCAACTCGGAGAGAAGAGGACAAAAATGACATTTGCAAGACGTGGGCCATTTTCCGTTGATTGCTTTGTCAACATGTAATCTCAGTGTGGTATCGCAAGGGGAAGGTCGTCCGAGCGGGGGGTGGCCCAGGGGAGAATTTGAATAACGCAGACAATGCAAGTGAAACGTAATGATGGTTATGGACGGAGGGAACCTATC
>CM022470.1:2838847-2873446 GCA_011952105.1 Coreoperca whiteheadi | reverse complement strand
CCTCTCCTCCCTCTTTGTGGTCCTGCTCCAGTGCCCTTGTCGTCGTCTCTTTCTCCTCTGCGCTATCAGCATGTCCCACTTTAACAATGGGCAAGATTTACCACTTTGCAGACGAGGAGAGCACACTTTCACCGAGACGAAGGCTATTTATTTTCCCACTTCAGCGCGTGGCAGATTGAGAGCTTGATATACAGGTTATCGCTGGTGTATCTAGGTTTCCTCCGCCGAGGATCACACTCGCAGCCACATACTGTACTCTAGCCCAGTTTTATCTGGGGGGTTGCACTGGTGGCTGGTGCCTACATTCTGGTTATCATTGGAGTGTGTGTGTGTGTGTGTGTGTGTGCGGGACTGCGGATGTGAAGCTAGAAAAGAGAAACATGGCAGATAATAAAATATTCAGTCACAGTAATTAGAGGCAACGTCAGGAGCGTTCTGAGTGCTTTCCATTCGCGTTAAGTGGGATGGAGATATTGTTCATTTGGAGCTCCATGATGAACAGATGTTCGCGCGCAGCTTCCCTGGCAGAGGCTGCTGCAGTCGACAGATGCCCTGGACCTTGTTCCACCTTGGACATCGTGATCAACACCACCTGTGTGAATCTCACTGCTAATTGAACATCAACAGCTCACTAATGGCCGCCGCTGCTGCTGTTAACCACCTCCTCATGTCCCCCTGATGTCGAGCAGGCAAAAGCCAGCAGAGCGACCCAGCTGTGGAACACCTCCTGGAGAAGATGTTGTTCCTGTTTTAGCAATCTGATGGCAAAACTCCTTGATATAATTTGCAAATTTGCAGAGGGATGCATGCTACCATTAAACTATGTACATCAGCGCTTTAGAGCAGGGGTTCCCTTCCTGGGGTTTGGTGGATAAACATGGAGAGGTCACAAAAAAATGTTTCTACTACAAAAAAATCTGACTTGGGCCATCTTTTTCAGGCTTTTCTCAAATTGTTTCTTAAAACGTTTTCGTGAAGGGAACATTGCAGTTTGGTTGTACTGTTCATAGACATGATGGATCTGGTGCTGCAAGTACAACCTAAACCACTAAACACATTATTTGTCACTGCCTTTCAAAATGACCCATCAGTGGGGCTACATGTTTGTCAGTGCCTTCCAAAACACATATGACTATTTTCTGATCTTCATGGTTAGATCTGGTTTACTTTAGACTAACTACTACTTAGTTAAAGCTTCGTCCTCTCTCAGCGTCTCTTCTCCCTTTGTGTTAATGGTGTCCTTGAGTTGTTTTTTTCTTTTGTTTTGTCGTCTTTCTAGGCCTTTCGTGGCACAGAGGTTTTCGGGGTACAACATTTCGACTATTTGTTCCCTTTTTTTCAGACTACCCGCCAATCAATCTCATGTTTTACCTGTAAAACCCATGTTTTAATGTTCTTTTTTTGTCATCTGCAATGTGAAAACATCAGATTTCCACACAGTCAGAGAAAATAAAAGTGCGTCCTGCTAATGGTTCAGTTATAAAATCCCAGCGCACCCGGAGCGTCTCTCCTGCCGGACTGCTGACAGCGCTGTCAGCCGAAGATTCAATCAGTGGACGGCAGTAGAGGAGGTTGTACAGCCGCCTGGTTCAAAAGTGGTTAAGCGACTCCACTAAAGCAGGGAGCGTCAGAGCAGCCAGACTGGAGTCACGCTGCCCTGCCACACGCTGTCCGGTGACATGCTGCCCTCCGTTTCTGTCACATTTAGGTTTGTGGTTTGTGGTCGTTTTGAGACTTGGTTTTCTGACTTTTAGGGGGCAGCGCTAGAATGCCACCCGCCAAAGTGGCTAGTAAGAGTGGCTGTGTTACAATAGACAAAAATAACAATAGTAAAAAGGTAGCCAAATTCTACCTATTCTGTATTTTTACTATTGTTATTTATGTCTATGCAGTACACACAACATTTAGTACATGCGTGTCTGTTGTGGAATAGGAATCTGTTTTTGTGGAGTTTTTCCATCATCTGAACCAAGGGTCAAGGTAAATATGCTACAGCAATTAGTAAAGCCCTCTGAGGCAAATTAGTGATTTTGTATATGCATATTTGTATATTTATGTATATGCATGTATATGATTCTGAGGTTAATTATCCAATGTAATAAAACAACAAACGAACACAGAGGAGTCGTGGAGAGACATGTCCATCGGCAATGACATCTGATGAGCTGATCTAGCTGTATAAATATGTCTGTTTTTTTATGATAGTGAACAGTGTTGATAACACCTGTGCTTGTTGTTTGTGCTCTTCCACCAACACAAAGCTGCTAAAAACTGACACGCCATTGGCAAGATATTTTTTTAATGATGATATTAGGATAAACAGTGTGCAGAGTTGCTGCTTGTTATTTCTGCTCGGTAACACTACTTAATAAGCAGAGGATTGTTTGACATCCTATTCAGCTGCACAAGGCATCATTTTAATGTAAAAATGTATCTGCAGTCAATTTCAAATGTTCCTCCTCCTGCTATTTGGGCTTGCTAGCATATGACATTTTGGTGAGGTTCCCTGTACCTTGCTATTGTCATCGTCTGTTTGACGAACCAAAATCGCTACCTTTCAACTGGGGACCTTCTAACGCAGTTAATAAGAAATATGGCAAGAACCCAGGAGTTGATGTGATATATAGTATTCTAGTAGGTGATTTGGTGGCAGTGAGCACAGCTTTTATGGAGGAACCAGCATGTTTTGGTAGGAGTGGTACCTGGGAGTGATCTTGTACTTCTGGCAGATCGGCTCAGAGGTGGCACGGCAGAAATGGGAACGTCGTCGTTGGTGGTTGCGCAGCATATCACATTAATATACCCCCTCAATGCATCATTCTCCGGCCCTCTGGCCTGGACCGCTGCCCAGAACAAAGAGATTGAAAGTCATTTGAATCAGGGGTGCAGAGCAGAGCTTACATGAAATGAAAGCTACCGACTGCAGCTCCGGTGAATACCAATCAGTCGGTGAAGGCCGTCACTGCAATTGGTTAAAAGAGATGGGAGAGGCAACTTACTCAGGTTTAGAAAAAATACAACACATCCAGAATCCATCGTCCAAGTTCTTTACTTTTGCACATATTGTCATGCTACAAAGTTAGTTTACTGTATATTTTTTTGGGGGGGGGGTGTCACCCTGTAGGCGCCCGGTGGAATTTTCTTGTAAACAAACAAAAGTTCATGATTGCATTCAGTCTTATTCGACAAAATGCATTGTGTGTGGCCTTGAGGCCTAACAGATGTGTTAAATGCATCTTCCTCCTCTCAAAGTTTGAACCCCGCGTTGTTTACGTCCATGTTTACTTGCTTTACTTGCAGTCTTCTTCTTCACTGCCTTTGCTGTTGGCACATTTCTGCATTTCTTGGCACATTATCATCGCCTGTAGATAAGTGCAATAGGGTGCAACCATTCAGTATCGCGTCACCCATCCGCGTGCACGTGTGTGTGTGTGTGTGCGTACAACAAAACGGGGAGCCACTTGTAAAATAATTGCTCTAAAGTATTGGTCATAACCTCCACAGAGTACCTTTAAGTTCTTAATTTTATCTGCTTTCTATTTTCTCACCACAGGTTCTCTTTTTTATCAAAGCTTTTATGCTTTTAGACACTTTTAGTGAGTCCTTATAGCATTTTGTATAGCATATTCTGGGAGAGGACCTCCTTTATACCAGCGAGGGCGCCTCCCCCTAGATGCACTTCTCCTGTTTATGGACCAAATATGGTGTCACCCATACCTCTCAAAAGGGACGGCCCTTGCTTACTGATTTAACAATAGGATCGGCCTGAAGCCGCATGACCATCGACCAAACTCCCTCATGTGTGAATACTCCTTTGGCTGTTATTTATGTGTATGCATGGGATTGGTTGTAATTTATATTTTCTTAATTTTTTAAAAATGTTATAGGCTCATGCTCCGCCTACTTAAAGGTTCTTTGTAATGTGTTAAGTGACAGTAAAAATGTTCTTTTATAATACACGTGTTGCTGGAGGGTTGACCTCTTCAGGGTGAATGGGGTATAAATATCTGGTTTAAAAAGTATTTGCACATCACGTGGTGCTAGGCTATCAGAAAACAGCGTCAATGAAAAAAGGTAATGCCTTTAGTGTGGGGGCCGTGCCATTAAGATGATGATGATGATGAATGATGATTAATTCAGTTAAGATGATGATAATAAGATAAGATTACATCAAATAGCTTTTTGTAGCCTGCCGTAGTTCCCTAATGCTGACGGTGACTAGCTAATGTTAGCGTTGGCTAAGCAGTGAGGGACTTAGGTCCATACACCCTTTTATACCCACTTTGTAGTTACCTGTATTATAGTGTATTATATTATTGCTTTTTGCTTAGTACTTCCATTCTTGTGTGCACTGACGTGATAGTGAGCTGCTGTTACAAGAGTTCCCCCTCGGGGATTAATAAAGTATTTCTGATTCTGATATCGTATCCTAATATTATTCAAATCATTCCGTTAATAAAGATGCGTGAAAAGGCTGTATAATAGGTTACATCTGTTACTCGTATACCTCAATTGTATTAAATAATTGGAATTGATACTTCGACTTCTGGTGCACGGTGGCATTGTGGTTAGAGCTCCTGCCTCCCAGCAAGGAGATCGTGGGGGTCGAATCCCAGACCAGGCGTCACACGATCTCTCTGGGTGGAGTCTGCATGTCCTCCCCGCGTCCCCGTGGGTTCTCTCCGGGTTCTCCGGGTTTCCTCCCGCCGTCCAAAGACATGCACGTGTAGGTTAATTGATAACTCTAAAAATTGCCCCTAGTGGATGAATGTGAGTGTGAATGGTTGTCTGTCTCTGTGTCAGCCCTGCGACGAGTGGGCCACTGTCCAGGGTGTACCCCGCCTGAGGCCCAAAGCCACTGGGATAGGCTCCAGTCACCCAACGGGAACAAGCGGTAGAAAATGACTGACTTGACCTCGACTTCTAGCAGAGCTTTTTCTTTGACAATAACTTGTAAGTTACCTCTGCTTGAGTATGGCTGTTCGGTACTCCACAGCCACCTCAGATCACCAGGGAGTCAGTCGAGAGCGAGTGAGTGCACTGGTCCACTCGTCCACGGCACTCAGCTTTGTAGTGGTTTGGGAGAATAGTACAGTGATATACAGTGAATAGTACCAAGGGGAAGGCAAGGATGGTGTAGTGGTGGGTGGTGTTTGCGCGATTGAGATTGTAACCCTGACCCGGTCTGGGCCCGTACTACCGGGGATTTTGTTTGTCCCAGTTTTTTTTGGGCCTACGTGTTATTGGATCACATATGAATGTGATGAGTGGAGCTCGGACGCTTGTGTTTCAGAGGTGCTGCAGTTTCAAACAAAAACGCTGTTCTTGTATCCATAAAGTTTAAGTGCACTTCTCTGGCTGTTTTTAATCGTATCCATCTCTTCAGTGACTTCCCCAACAACAGCAGAGAAGATGAAGTGCGCCGATGCTGTGCTTTTGTTTTATTAGTACACCGAAGAGTAAGTAACTAAATTCTGAGGAGCTAATTGCTCCGCGAGGTCCAAGAAATAATGACTGCTCCAACGCAGACTGCCTCACCAGCTGCAATAGGCTCTTTTGCTTTAGAAACAAACACTAATTACTTACAGTAGACCTGTTGCATTTAGGAGGTGATGAATGTAGATCTTTTTAATTCAACAAATCGCTCGATTGTTTTCTCTATGATTTATTCATTAGGCATTTTCACCACTTCGGTCCTCATCACAGTTTCCGCTTAACATTTTCCACTTAAAGTCTTGCAGGTCCTTCAAGACAGCAGCCACATATTTACTTTAGCAGAAACCTCAAAGGAGCAGTTTAAGAGAAGGAGAAAAAAGGTGTTTGTTTACGCATACTGAGACTGAAACAGCTGTTTATCGAGTAAATCACAGTGTCGGGAAACACTGACGACTTAATTCAAATAAGAAAGAGGCAAATTAAGCTAATGTAATTTCAATAGCTGAACTGCTCCAGGTTTAGTTGCTTTTAGATAAATCCCCAACCCTGTTGAAATAACATGAACCCCATTTAAAGTAAATCAAACTAAATTAGCTTTTTGGAATAGCCATTCATCACAAACTAAATTAGCAAACACTGCATCCGCTTCCACTTTGCACAGAGCGGGTGGTGAGCTTTTATTATCAAATGATTCAATCCAGTGAAATTAAATAGAGACTCAAAAAGAGGCTTGTTCACTTCCACAGACGTTGGAGATAAATGTGCGCCAAAGAAGACTTTTTATACATCAGAGCTCCAAAAGCTCCTTTAAACTTTTCTATATTTTGATCATTTCTGATGTGGGCTCCAGTACGTGATTCGTCTTTCAAAACAGAGCGACAAAAACATGTTTCAGTGCAACTAAAATGGTCTGTTGGCGTCAGAGATATTTTGGTTTTGCCGCCCTTCAGCTGATTGCATCTCTGTTTTTTGGTTTCACAACATGCTCCTGCTCTGATGGTTCTCAGGCCGCCTGCTGTGCATCCTGCTCTGATTTGGTATCACAGAGCGAGGATCCCAAAATTACAAGAGGTTTTATTTATTTATTTATTTATTTATCCAGCCCCTCTGCTATACCGTTGCTTTGTTTTCCCGACATACGTATTAGAGCTAATTGAATATGACCCGCTGACAGCTGTCTGAAATAATGAAGCCTCTTTTCCTCACATTTTCCCCCCGCTGGATGGCCTCTCTCTCCTGCACTTCGGTCCACATCAAAGTGCCTTATCAGTGTGGAATCTGGGGCTGAAGGAATTATTGATCACACTGAGAGCCCTGGCCTCCATATTTACTGCTTCTGCACCGAGGGAGAGATGGTATTATGGAGCCAAAAGCCATGCTTTCAGAGTCAGGAGACAATGGTTGGACAGTCTATCTGGGGTTTTTTGTTATTTTTTTTGTTGTTATTTTAGATAATTGTATCTAAAATTCAGGGTGCATGAAAGGGACTCCAGACGTAACAAGAAATCTGTGAGCAGTAATGGAAATCTGTTTATGATATGATTGCTTGTAAATAGGTTTGATTATCTGGCTCTAAAATGGCCCAAACTGAGACAATTATTTACTCCAAATTGTAGCCCGTACATTACTTGAAAATGAGCAAAAAGGTCTTGAGTTGACATTTTAATTAGAGTAATGGCAGCTCTCTCAGTAAGTCAGTTGATGTAGAGAAGATTTCAGATAGCCAAGAAACTTAGTATGGGTGTTCATGGTCCCCAGAGGATGATTTATTGGCTGTTTTTCCATGGGCCCGGGTTTCGTCCGCTTTAAAGTTGGGGTATGCGAATCTAATTCAATACATGTCTGTTTGTCAAATTCAATGTCAAGTTCAGTGTGTGCACTGAAAAAACAAAAAATCGAGGGTTTGTACTCAGCCCTGGCTCTGGAAACAAATAAAGTTAGCTCGGACCGAGCCACACAACACTATTCCAGCCGTGATTTGTGCGTCGGCTAACGTTAAATGACTTGCCCACGGACATTCAGCTTACTTTCTAGTGTGCCAAGATATGCTGTTTGACACATCGGCATTTTTATCAGTAAGGGGATTTCTAAGGGGGCTGTTGACACAAAAATTCCACCAGATGTAGCCATCAAGCCAAATATTGAATTCATACAAAGAAATCAGAACATTTAAGTATACAAGTTGAGTCATAATAAATAAAATCTTGTTTTTATCTTATGTTTCTATATATGAAATGCCTCCTTAACTTACACGATGTTATCTTGTATTTGTTTGTCATGCATGATTTTTGCCTACTTTTCGTGCTTTCTTTTTTTCTGTTGTATGAAGTATGCTGTATAAATAACCTAAACTTGAGCCACTATGGCTCTATGGCCACTAGCGGTAACACATTTTCAGTTGTACACCAAAAATAATTTTTCCAAAGCACATTCATGCTTCCCAGAGGATGAAACCTCTCCATTGTGATCACTCCATGTGATTTCTCCTTTTCACCACGTCCACTGTAACCCAGGCTAATGAATCTGTTTCTGCATGAGCAGCCCTTTAAGGCAGGGGGACCCCCACCCGTTTAATGGCAGGAACACTCTGGGGACAAACTGCTACCTTTCAATGTGGATTTAATTTGCACAATGTATAAATTGAAAATTCAGTTACTGCAATAGATTATGTAGTATTTCATGGCAGTTTTATGTAGATGTGGTCTCGGCGAAACCTATATTATGAACATTTTTCATGCAAAAGATTTTAAAAAACAGACACACTATTTGTTATTCATTTGGCCATTTGTCTGGATGGTCTTCAGTACGCGCAACACACTCAACATGCAAAACAACTTCAACACTGGGGTCGGTGATCTGTCCATACTCTGTGGTTCACCAGTATATTTATAATGAGGCCGACTCATGCTTCCACGTGTGCTGGATTAATGTGGCCCAGTGTCATTTTCTTTATAAGCGGAGTTTGGCAGAAGAGGCCCTTGACACCAGACATAATGAAAATGTAAATTTGAAGATGATTAGCCATGCTGCTGGCTGACCAGGTGTTATAACGGCCTTCGGATCATAATGAGGTTATGTCAATGGACGGCATTGATTTCAGGCACTTCCTAATATGCTGAAAATATTCCAAACACAGGTTTTATACTTAAATATTTCACTCACTCGATTAATATCACACTGTTTGGTTATTTCTTAATAACTCATTCTTTCTTAATCTGGCGTCACAAACAGGATCCCAATATGGCAATTAATGTCAGAGGAATGCTTGCCCCTGTTTGTGTAAATGCCATTCCAGATCACTGGCAGTTATTGTGACAAGACCCCCTTCCATTTTGTTTTGTTTGAGTGAAACCACACTTCTGATGAACGCCTAGAAAAGCGCTGCCAGGTGCCAAAAATCCAAAAATCATACTAAGACTCCAGCATTATCATATTTCAGGGAAAACATCCAAATCCAATCCTGACAACGTACCAGAGATGCTTGCAGAATACATCCACGGGTTCACCAAGTTGATAGCGTTGGACTAGTGACCAGTGTTCATTACGCAGGCCACAGGACACACTATGCATCCTTTGTAAGCAAATAGACTAAAAGCACAGCATTTTTGTACCGTAATCCATACCAATCAGAGCTTGAGAAGAACCATACCAAACGAGATGGTTTGACACGCCAACGTTCATATAACTAAACTTGTGAAATACAATCACAAAGAGTTGTGAGTGGCCGTGGATGTCAGTGGATGTCTCTTGAGATTTTAGCTAAGGTGTGATTAAATCATTTGTGGCAGATCCAGGATCAATGCTCTGTAATAAATTGTTGACGTAAGTAACATATGACGAAAGAACAGGCTGACACCAAATCAGTTAATTTCACCATTTCAATATTGTGGACTGAAAGATTGAGACTATGACATGCCAAAAGTATCATATATCACATATATATCATATACGTATCATATTTTACAATCAATAATTGTATGAGGAACAGTTGTTGATTGTGCATGATATAAAGGCTAAATCATCGTAAAAGTAATATAATTATCATGCACCTGGCAACACTGCCCTACAACCAGGGAGAGAAAGATCAGACTAAAGCGGGGTCTGCAGAAAATTCACTGTATGATCCGGCTGATCTGAACTCCATATCTATGTGTTCTCTGTGTGAGAGGTGATGTGGCTCAGAAACCCCTGATATGTCAGCTGGTTGAGAAGCAGGACTGGTAACGGTCCGAAAGGGTTCTGGGTAAAATGCTGTCTGCATCTGGGAACAATCTCTTGTCTGCGTCCAACCAAAAACCAGGAAACTTTTATGTTCTTGGGTGATATTTATATCCACATTAAACATGGGCATTTATATATATATATATATATATGTTCAGTTTTATCATGCATGTAGTAATTTGTATTTCAGCTTTTCATTATTTATGTATTTGATTAAGAATATTTTTGTCAATCAGTTTGGTCATTGATTTGTCAGTAATTATATCCAGGAATTTTTAGATTTTTGTCGTCAGGTTTTGTGTTTCTATTTTTGTACCATTTTATCAATTTGTATAGTTGTTTATTTTATTGTCCCTGCAACATCAGGACTCAATATAAGCGGGAACAAAAGTGGAACCCAGGATTGCACATGACTGCAAAAGGGCAGAGTGGGCTACAGCAGACGAGCATGTTTTTTTTAGCCAAGGTGGAGTTGCCCGATGCACTGAAGATGGGGGAAGAGGAACTGGCAGAGGCTGCACAGCTGTATGGAAAGCCTTGGGTTGAGGAAGCAAGTGAGGGCCTGGAGAACATAAGAGGGACTCTATAGGAGCCATTCAAGTATGTATTATCAAACACTGAAGATGTGGAAGTTATGTGAAGGAATTAAAGATAGATTTTTTGTTTTTGCTTTGTTTTGTTTTTTAATGATGCACTTAATAATTCACTTTGATTGCACCATGAAGAACACAGAGTTATGTATTTTGTGTATTTTAACATAAGCCTGTAAATTGACCCTCACCCTCCCCCAAGGGCACATGTAGGTGTTCCAGCAGAACAAAGACAGAAATAGCACAGACAATTAGAACCAAATATAACAAATAAATGGTTGTTAAGAATAAAAATAAAACTACACTAGGGCAGCTAAAATAAAATAAAAATTCAAAAGTCAGTCAACATACATAAACTTAAGCCAATAGCGCAGTAAAGTCTAAAAGTATTTAATGATAGTAGTAGTATCAGCATACTATATGTAGGGTTAGGTGGAACCACTTACTGTAATAGCACACTACAGAACATAAATAATTATACATATATATATATATTATACATTATAAGATGTTGAGGCTTATGACTAAATAAGAAAATATATATAGTTTTAACCAACTATTCTTGCCCTCAATGTGTGCCGACGTTGCTTGCATAAAATATTAATTGGCCTATATCTCTTCTAAAAATCTTACAGTAGCCTACAAGTAGACACATCAGCTTCTTGTGTCATATCAAATGCCCACATATTAAATTCAGCTGATGAAATGGCGTAGTATATTATCCTTCAAAGGGAAATTATGAGTGAGAAGTGTGTGTGTCTTTTGAGGGACAGGAAGAGAGGCTAAGTTCCAATTGTTCAATCAACGAGCTTAATGCTTTTTTTTTTTATGAATTGATGTTGCTAGTCTATATGGACGGAGTTTATGTCCTATTTTGACAGACTAAATTAATAGTGCATGTAAATAAGATACTGTTACTAGTAGATAGTAATAGGCATCGATACACCCGCTTTGTGTGCTACGTAGACAGAATACACAAAATATATATATATACCCTATATGGAATTAATAGTCTTCGTGTTGTTGATTAATTACTTAAATACAAATAAACAACAAAATCGCTTCCACCGTAAGTGTCCTCACCATTTTATTTTGTATGTTTGCATGTATTTCCTGTCCTGGCAGTGGCGCTGCCCCGACAGCAGAGCCTGCACCGGAAGCGTCCCCACAGAGGAGGCCTGCAGGCAGGCTGTCTCAGTGCCTTCTCTTACTTTCTGTGGCCAGAGCGTGCATTTGCATTTCAAGATGTGCTTATTTTATAAAAAATTCACGAGTCCAGCCTGACTGTTCACACAGAATTCCGGAGGACTTTGGCTCAGACCAACACACAGTATTTTACTCCCAGACATTTTTTCCACATATATATATATATATATATGTCTTTTGATAAAGAATAAGACCCAAATCGGAAACAGTGGACTCAGAGTTGGGAGCGTACTGTTGTATTGTGGTAAAGAAAGAATGTCTTTAGAACTGATCCAGAAAATGTAATACACCACCTTACTATTTTTCCCCTCTTTTGTATAGAAGTGTATTATTTATAGATGCTCGGGGCAAGAGAGAAGAAATACAACCCCGTTCATTGAGACGTGTCCGTGCCATGCAGCAGAAATGCTTATGAGACACCCCACAGACTATGAATAGTGTCAGAATGAACTGCAGATGGTGCATTTTGAAAGCGCTGCGTCTTATTTTATTGATTTACAATAAGCCAAATCATTAGACAATCAACCTGACTTTCCGCTGCCTTCATGCCTCGTGTGCTCAATAGGACAAACCGCTCGTCAATCCAGAAAATGGTCAGAAAATATCCTCATGTTCTCACCGCAACTCACTGCGCTTTTCGCAGAGATTATTTTCCTCCACTCAGAAGACAACCTGCGCAGTGGGGAAAGCAGGGAGGCATGAGCGTTCTCCGAAGCACATGTCTGCAAACATGGCAGTGAACTTTAAAAGTAATTTATTCAGCAGACAGGAGCTCAGAAAGATTGATGTTCATATTTCATCCATCAATGGTTTTCATAATTCACTAGCCTGGTGGACGGGTGCTAGTCAGAGCTTGTCAAGCACGCGATGGCAAGTACATTCTCAATTCAGCTTGCTTATTGATAATCAAATCTTGCCAGGGAGCATGTCTTGGGGTACATTATGATAAGAGCAAATGCTGTCTGGGAACAGCTAAGGGAATCAGTGACTCTCACACAGTCTTAAAGAAAAGCCTGAACACTCAAACTCCACACGCCTTGACTGCCGTGATGTCACGTCCTAGCTTAAAATGTCACTAATGATCAGTCAAAAGTTAATTGAATACAAAAATAAATAACACAGTCAGTTAATTATAGTCAAATTGATTAAAATAATTCCAATTTCCTGCCAACACTTCCCATTTTTGCTGTTGAGGTTTTTATGAGAGGTTTCCGAATGTCATGGCGGGTTTCTGATTTGTCGTTGACTAATAATTAGTTGTATTTTAATTGATGGGCTCTGTCCTTGTTCCTTCAAAGGACACAGCCCACGTGGGTCTGTGACAGGACCTGAAGGTCAAGACGAGCCGCTGCATCTAACCCCAAAATGAGAAGGTCTAGACCAAAACTAAAAGTGTGTTTCTCTCAACAGCTCTGACATTCATTGGGAACCCATTTCCAAGTGATTCTTTCTCTTCTTCTTGGATTTTAGTGGTTGAAATGATGCAGTACTGTCTTCCACTGTTCATTTTCATGAACTACGTTTTTTTTAAGAGGGAGGGGTCTAGGGATGGCAGTGTTGGTTGAATGGTCTGTGGGACAGTTCACCACTTTGGTCCAGACTTAAATATTTCATGTATATCTATATAATAACTGTAATAATTGGGGTTACGATGACATTTTGTGCAGACATTCATGGTGCCAAGAGGATGAATCCTTATTACATTTCCTCTAGAACCAACAGCAAGTCAAAATGATCATTTATACAATGCAATATTGTCCCTCAACATCTACTCAAAGCCGCTATAATGGTGTGAAAATATCGTGACAATGTGAAAGGGATCTCCCGTAGTGATGAACCTACAGAGAAATATCACCTGAATCTGCAGCTACCCTCGGCTTTGCAGAGCTTTATCGGGAGTTCCAGCTCGTTTAGCTGTCCGGCCCGCGACTTTATTGCCTTGGTTCACTCTCACGCTTCCCACAGTGTCGTTTTCAGCCACAGCAGGCATCTGTTTCAGGTGGCCACAAACACAACTCCAAATGACTCATAATGCTGTAAGTGCTGGATGCGCAAATAAGCAACGGTTTGCTAACTAGTTCGCTATGTCAACTTAAAAGGCGATGACATTTCAACTGTTGTTTTTCCGCTGCCCACAAGTGGCCAAACAATCAGTTACTGCAGGTGTAATGCATTGGCACATTTTGTATACAGGCGTTCTTTGTTCCAAGAGGATGAATCCTACTGTCTTGGTGATCCCCTGAAATTTCATCAGGCACCCTTGGAAAGTTGACATTTTTGGTTCTGAATGAAATATCTCCACTATTGGATAGATTGTCATGAAATTTAGTGCGTTGATTTATGTCCTCCCCGGGATGAATTGCAATAAGTTTGGCAATCCCTTGACTTTTGCTGTTGCGCCATCAACAAGCCGAACTTTCCCTTTGTCCAACACTTTTATGACTAGTTTATGACTAAATACCTACAAAACTAATGCCATTCCCATCAGCCTCAGCTGCTACTCTGTTTTAGTGCTAATTAGTATTTAGCATGTTAGCATGCCAACATTCTAAAGCTAAAATGAACATGGTGAGCAATATACTTGCTTAACATTAGCATGTTATTGTGACCATGTTAACATACTAACGTTAGACAAACAACGTGTCATAGCATACTTAGACAATCATTATCATCTGAAACTGAAAACTGAAAAATGTTTTGTGTAAAACAGATAAAAGAAGAAAACATGAAACTAATTTTACAATCCATAAATTATAAATTACTGAATTCATTTTTATTACTTATTTACTTATTTATAAATTCAATTATACGTTTGACTAATCAGACTGCCTATTGTCACCCCTGGGACTCCATACTGACCGCAGCAACTAGTCATCCCTGTTGTCACTTGGAGGTAAAAAAAAATCATTTCGGCCCAGATATCACACAGAGTCAGAAATCACTCATTTCAGGTGAGTTATTAAACAATTATAATTCAGAAAACATCCTATTGGTTGTTTTCCTGCTTTTCAATTTGCATCAATTGAAATGCTCTTATTGGCATTCTGCAGACAGCCTTAACCTGTCAGCCCTAAATAATTATATAAAAAACAAGAATCAAAATGCAAGGAAGCTCAGGCCTGTCAGTTAATATTTAATGAGCAATATGCAGTTTGTGAAGAGGAAAATGGAATTACTGATGGAATTGTTTTCCCCCGTCTCTTAATTTCATAAAGGGCAAAGAAAGCAGTCAAGAGACGACTCTCTCCTTGGCTAAACCCGGATGTTGTGGATGAGAAAACTTTGCCCGGAAAAGTTGTACTCTTTCACACGAGTCAGACAATCGGAGGTCACCATTCACACTCTAGCTGTCATTGATCTGGCACTGCCACCGCCACCGCCGAAGCAGTGTGGGTTTTAGTTTCATATGTTCACCAGCAGCCTGTTTGTAACAACCAGCAGGTTTTCCAGCTACCTGGGGATTCTCACACGCAAAGCCGCCTGGATGCAATTCTCCTTGACGTTACATGACTAATTGCTTCCCAAATGTTCTGCCTAGACGCTTGTTTCGATTTGTAGCAGGGCAGATAAATTCTCTCTCTTTGGTAGGCTCAGACAGTGTACTACCTCTAGATGACCATGGCTGACAGCTTATCATGGCCCACAAGTTTTGTTTTCCTCATTGTTCACAGTTGTGACAGGGATGGATGTCTCAGTATGGCATAGAAGACAAATGATGACATATCCTATCCAGAACACTGAATATCCTGGAAACGGCCAAGTATTCTTTGGATTTCCTACTGAGGTCTTTTCATTGTCTGGTTTTAGACTACATTTTATCTCTTGCTCTAAATATATATATAAATATATATATATATATATATAGCTTTACTTTTAAGAGGATTCATGGATACAGCAGATTTTAATAATATCTACTGAGCAATAGCAGAAGAAGTATTCACAGCTTTTACTTAAGTACAAGTACCAATACAAAACTATAAAAATGCTGTGTTACAAGGAAAAGTCCTGTGTTCAAAATCCCACTTAAGAATTGACCACGGCTGCACATGTAGGTGCAGCGGCTGGTGGCTCCTTCTAACTTGCAACATTTTTGTTTTAAATTGTTTTTGTTTTTTTGCCTTTATAGCTGAAACAGCATTGGAGGATGTCTGAGTGGATATAATAGTTTTGATTTTAATGTAAAGCCAAATGTGTTCAAATCGACTGAATCAGAAGATTTTGAATGCTGCGCATGTAGATGCTGCGGCCTGTAGGCTAGCGCCTTCAAACTCCGCTACATTTTAGTTTTTAACTTACCTCAGCCTTTTTCCGGCTGTATTGCTGAAACACGTATTCCCTATTAATCGGAAAAGTAATCCGGGTTTTGGATTAAAGAGCAGCGGACCTTGAGAAGATCCAGCGAGCCAGCGGTGTTTACGTGTATGTATATATGTAAATACAGACCCATGTTCCTGCCAGGTCCCTCCGCTCTGCAAACGAACAGCGTCTGGTGGTACCGTCCCAAAAAGGAACAAAATCCCGCTGGAGCAGCTTCTCTGGGTCCGTTCCACACTGGTGGAATGATCTGCCTGCTCCTACAAGATCAGCAGATTCTGCAGCCACCTTTGAAAAGCACCTGAAAACGCATCTCTTCTGTCAACACCTAACTGACAATCACCAACTCCTACTTCCTTTCTATCTCTTTAAAAAAAAAATTTTAATAAAAAATAAGTCTATCCATAGCTTTGTATCCTGTGCTGGGCTCTAACAGACTAGTTTCTGGTGCACTTATGCATTTTGTTACCTTGTGTGGTTATAATTGCTTCCATTGTCTTCCTCATGTATAAGTCGCTTTGGATAAAAGCGTCTGCTAAATGACTAAATGTAAATGTATATAAGTGTAGCAGTGTGTAACATGAAAGGATTACTAACTTAATTTTGTTGTACAACCTTGTTTTGTATAATGATAAATAAAAATGACCTACCTACCTTACCTACCTAGTTGAGAAGTATCATCAGCAAAATGTTCTTCAAGTATGTAAAGTAAAAATACTCTGATATATTATTTATATTTATATATTATATCATTAAATTTGTAGCATTTAGCAAGTAGCATTTTACTGTTGCAGCTGCTTGAGGCGGAGTTAGTTTTAACTACTTTATATACAGTTTGGGAGTTCAGAGGGTCTGGACCCCCCAAAGGGTCACAACATAAATCTGAGGGGTTGTGAGATGATGATGATGATTAGATGGATAGAGGGGAGAAAAATGACATTTTGAACACAAATTAGTGTTTATTCCTTTGACATTTATCAAATCTTTGCAGTTTTTTGGGAAATATAATTTCACATCACCATCTGAGACATTTAGAGTGGAAATGTCTCCTTGCGAAACTGCTAACAAATCAGAGATCTGAAACATGACCCAAGGCCCCAACTAGACAGTTAGTTGGGAACCACTGGTTTCATCTTTAACAATGTGTTGTATTTTAGAATCTTTTCGTATGCGTTATCGACGTAAAATCTTAATCTGAAAAGTAACGAACTACAGCTGTCAGATAAATGAAGTGCTGTAAAAAATGACAATATTTCCCTCTGAAATATAATGGAGTAGAAGTATAAAATGGTGGAAACACTCACACTACACTACACTCACACTGCAGTACCTGAGTAAATGTGGTTACTTTCCATTCAGCTGTCGTGGTAAGAATGTCTTCACACGTCTCTCCTTTCCTAATTGGCATTTTGAAAACACATTTGCCGTAATCGAAAGGCAGCTTTATCAAAATGTCAAGTTGTCGAACACCAAAAACCCAACAACCTCCATGTTTAAGTTTGTTTACTAAAGTAAAAAAAAAAAGGCCATTTATTTTGACATATAGTCTTCCGCAGGCTGGCTGTGGAAGCAAAGCAGTGTAGGCTAAAGGCATGAAGGGTCCCTGCTGCAGTGTGATTGTGCTCCTTATGGACAGAGAGCCTCTGTCACAAAGACCATTATGCATTAGACCTGTGAAAGAGGCCTACAGCAACTTCTCAAAGCTTAATTTGCACATTAATTCTTGCTGACAAGCGTGCAGATAGACTTGGCGTGAAATGGGTCAGAAAATTAACCCGGTGAATTTCTTAATAGGCCGCTAGCATGTAAAAATATTACAAATTAATGGAACATCACTGCTGTGTATTTGTCCCTTTCAGGCATCCCAGTGCCAATATTAGGACAGATAATAGCTGTTCAGGTTTTTGGTGGTGTACTATGTGGGTAAATGTGGAAATAGGAGTTCTACCTGTGTGTTTCTCTGACATATCGAAGGATTGCTTTTATTTCAACTTGTTAGTTACATTTGAGTCATGTTTGGCACTCATTGTGGTTGCCAGATTTGAGCACTGTCAGAACTCTACCATGACCAGAAGGCTAAAGAAGACCAGAACAGAAGAACAGTACTGGTCATTGTTCCAGCATGTAAGAAAACCTATTTTTACGTGGCTTAAGACGAAGTGTGGTATTATTAAAGCACTTGAAGAGGGGCTGTGGGCAGATTGAAGTGCCTGACTTTGACACCTTTTAATTCATTTTAACCATGACCATTACTAGCATTTAACCAGACAGTTTTACCTTAATAATAGCAGTGGCAGATCAGTTCCCGTGTGTAATGTAACCGTGATTATAACCCTTTTGTAAGGGACTGACGAGCGATGTCATCCTGCTGATGGGAGCGCCGGATCAGAAAACTCTTGTAGTGGTCATTTTGGAAAGCAATGACAAACCACCTGTTTTGTAGTTTAGGTTGAAAGAATTGTTGCATTTGATGGAGCTAAGCTAGTAATTTCCCCTTGTTTTACTGTTGCGCTTGACTTGGCTACATGTCCATATCTCTGCGCTAAACACGTAGGGATGACATATTTTCTCTTCTGAGTCTGGTTTTATGGCAATCACTCACATTTCCCCAAGCTGCTGAACTATTGTAAACAGACATGCAAAATAAAAAGAAAGACTTAACCTAACATCGTGGCAATGGGGCCTTTTGAAGGTCTTCATGATTCCAACACATGTTGGATGCAGTTTTTAAGTTAATTGTGGGGGGAAATAGAATAAGGGTTGGTGGCTTCTTACCACATTCTTTGCATTCAAATATCCATCTATCCAAGGGGTGAAATTGTTAAGCTCTAACAAATCTATTGTTGATTCTTTTGTAATTTCCTCCTTTTTTTTTAATAAACAAAGAATTTGCATTTTTTGAAATCAATCTCAGAGTTTTAGTTCAGGAATATCTAATAATTTATAACGCTGTTACTTGACAAAGTAAACCTAAATTTCATTTAAGGGATTTGACTGGCTCAAAGGTACAAGCAACTGTAGCCACCGAGGGTTTGGAGATGGAATTCATCAAATCTGAATCCAGACTCCACATCTTGTTTTCATAATTTAAACCAAAGAAAGACCAACCTGTGACCTGCAGCAATATAATGTAATCATTGCTTCATAATTAAAGTGTAATGTGGTGTGTTTCCCCTTTTCGATTTAAAGTGACGCTAATTTATACACTGAGGCACATATTGTGCAAAGAGCCATTGTATTAGCCATGCTTATTACGCCCACACGTGGCTCATTCATAATTAAGATGCATATCTTAATAGCTCCAGTTGAACTGTCTCACTTTACTGTGTGGACTTTTTATGGGAGGAAGGTAGAGGTTGAGTTTCATGCCATGGTTTTTGGGTTTGTGTTCTTTGATTTCCTGTTTTAATTTGGTGTTTTCTCCCTCCCTCGTGTGTCTTGTAGTTTTGCTTCCCTTCCTTGTTTGCTTTGAAGTGTTTTCACCTGTGTTGATTAGTTCACCTGTGTCCCGTTGGCTCCCCCTTCCAGAGTATATTTAGCGTTTTTCCCAGTCTCTGTGTCAGTTCGTACTCCATCGCTGCTGTGTTGGTTCTGTTTCCCTGCTGTGGAGTTCATGTTTGTCTACCCGCCTGTTACCGCTTATCTGCCCGTTCGTCTTCGGATTTGTTGCCCTGTTTGCCACCTGTACCCTGTTGGACGCTTGTCTACCTGCCACCTCCGTCTGCGTTTGGGTCCTTTTCCCTGTTGCCTGTTTGCCATCGCTTGTGATAGTTTCATCAATTTTTTCGCATTTGATGACTTTTAGTAGCTTGAATGTCGGTGAAGAATTGAGCTGTTAACGAAATGCCAGCAAGAATAAAAGACGAGGGCTGATGCGCTTACAAAAATAAAAGAACATGTGCATGCCAGAACATGGCAAATACATCATTTTAGTTATTCAAAACAAGAGTTGTCACATAATCTTCCTTCTGTCGGTTGAACATAGACTGCTGTTAAATAAATCAAGGTTTTTCCTGCCTGGTGCTCGGGGGGCTGTGCGGCACTCTAAAACAAAAGCTCCATTGTAAATATGAGAATGTCTGAGACCTCCCCCTTTATTTCCATCTTCTTAAAAATTTATCCAATGCTTGTTTGTGCATCTACCTGCAAAGTCACTAAACAGGCTCTTTCTTTCCCACCTGTTTTCTCAGGCTTTCTAATTAGCTTATGTATGTAAATTAGTGTCCATGTCATTGTGTCTTTTTGCCAATTTCTGTATTGTGTAAAGCACTTTAGTCAACTGTGAGTTGTTTTGAGACTTGACTTCTTCAGCCTGACAGCACGAGACGCATCAAGGCACCAGTGGCCCTGTACATAAGTACAATGAATGAAGTTGGAAATTAAGTAATATTGTGTGTGTGTATGTGTGTTGGGGGGGGTTGAGACAGCCTCCAGGCCTCATCCTGGCATTCATCTCTCTGCTATCAGTCTGAGGAAGTTGCCCTTCAAAGCTCTCAGAGGGTGAAGCTGAGAAGACATGCCGATGGATAAAGCCGGCGGCTCTGTCATCCGACGCCCATCACCGCGTGCTTCCCGGAGCAGCGATAAAGATGGATGAGGTTGCCACGCAAGATCCCAGCCAGCCAAATCACAAGCCAGAGTGACGCTGACGGAGAGCTTTGCCGAAGAAGATAGGAGTGCTGTCTGTCTTGTACAGGTGTGTTTACTCCCCATGTTCTCCATATAGGTACTTTACCAGACTGACATCAGTATTTTGTTTGCTGCAGCTCTTTGGTGCAAAGGGTCTAAATGTTGGGTGTGCTGGTAAATTGGGCCTCCATATCACGGTGGGTACCAGTAATATGGTGCAATTTAGAGTTGTCCCTTTTCTAGACGCCTAAGGCTCATCTGTGCAAATAAGGTGAACTACACAATCTCAAATGAGATGTACCTCTCTGGTGCAGCTCCAATTTGAGGTGTAATTTCAGGTACACATCGCGCTTATTGCACCTGATATTGACCACACTATTTTCCTGGGCATGTAGGCCTTTTGATCTTTAAATCTTGTTGTTTGTCCCTTCCGACTGGCATTGGTATCCATTCAGTTTGCTATGATATGTAACTTAAGACAAACATTCAGTCACTACACTAAGCTACACATGATCGGCTGAACACGATAAACTGTGTGCTCTCTTAAGTGACTATTACTGTGGGTTCAGATTACCTAGCTAGTTTTCCTTCCACGGATACTGTAACTCTCCCTCAGCCTCTAATTTACTTAATAGTCAGTGGGTTGATTGACTGGCAGTAATTTACCACTTTATCAGCCAGAGTCATCTGTAACATGAACTCTTGTCAAATCCCACTCACTTTTTTATTTATTTATAAAAATGGCATTGAAATGAACTATACAACATATTGGACCCATAATGTCATGATCCAGCTGTGCCTCTTCCAAATTGCTAGTGTTTTCTGCTGTTGAATTTACCTCCACATCTTCTCCGTGTCCTGCTTTTGGGTCCTTGGTATAGCTAACCCTAACAAAGAAGAACTAAAAGTAGGGAGTTGAAATATGTTCGGATGTATACCATTACATTTGTATCTTTTATAGGAAAATAAATACAGCAGAGAGAATTGGGAAACAAAGGATGGATGACAAGAGAGATTTTATTGATGTATTTAACAAATATCACAAATATCTTTCCTGAACCTGACTAAGATTTCTGCTTTCTAACCTTAAGGCCACTTGGCCCATAACTGCAACAAATTTCCATTTTTCAATGATTCACTTATTGGGAGGGGGGGCGTGACCCCCGTCCCCCGGCTACGCACCTGCGTAACTGGATTCAAACCAGCAATTGTTACTGTTACATCGTATGAATCTTGGGCCAACAGGACTGCCCAAAATTGTACTATAGGTTGTTTTTTTTTAATTAACAAATGAGTCAAACAATTCTTCTCACTTTGTTTTGACAAAAGCAATCATCGTTAATGACCTGAGCAGCTGTTTTCTCTGAAATGAGGAGAAATAAAGTAACGCTTGCTAATTGGATTTAGGTGATTTATCAAAGCTGTTTTCGTAAACATTGTAGAAATGGTAGAGATGATTTAATTGTTTTTAAAAAAACACAAACTGATCAACAGTGGTTTGATAACGCGTTGGCTTGCTGAGTGTATATGTGTGTGCCTCTGTACGCAACACATTCCAGCCTAATAATGAGATTGCAGCACTCTTGATAAGCTTCTTTCTGTCTACAGAACATCTGGCCTGACCTTGTATTGCAGAGCCAACTAAATAAGACTGAATGATAATGATGTTTTTACTGGCCCCGGTGCCCACATTAATCTCTATGAGCAGGTGCTCACACAGGCAGGCCTGTGTTTACCTTCGGTCTGTTAGCATTGTGCTAGTCATCTAACTGCCGTCTTGGGGCAGCGTTGTTTATTCTCCTCACATAATGCACTGTGTAAGCTGCTCTGTGGCACTCCGGAGCAAGCAGAATTACAGACCAATACTTGAGACAGATAAGAAAAGGTAACAGTGAGATGTTGCCACCTTTTTGTATTTTGTGCAGACATGCATACTGCAGTACGTGTACCTGTATACACATCTATTTAAGTAGAGTAGTTAAACCCATTGAAGTTAGATTTGCTGTAAAAAGACCTTTTGTACATAACCTTACAAATGGTAGGACAAAGCAAACAGATCAATTCAGTGGGATTCTGTTTGTTGAGCTAGTAGTATTGGAGAAAAATACATCTAATGGGGTTGCATATAATACATTTTAATCCTTTTACAATGAATATATTAAAGGACGCAGACAAGAGTCAGACCAACAGCCTTTCTGTTACCAAACCTGATTCTTATTGAGCTGAGTTATGAGGGCTCTCTGGGCTACATCAACTCTCACGCAGAATACTTTTGCATGGAGTTGAGTTGGGAACGTCTCCTGGATCTGAACTGAGATTCAAGATTCAGTTATTGTCGTTCAGCAGAAACGTCGCAGATGCAATGCAGAATGACATTGCATATTGCACGGCCACCACACAGAAAACACGAATAAGAGCTTTAAATATTCTAAAAACACAACTAACAATATATGTTAAAAATCTATCCAAATTTTAAAGTGCTATTTCAAAAATACACTGTTTAGTTGTCTGATTGTCTATTTAATTGTCTGATGGTTGCTGGATAGAAACTGTTCAATTAACGAATGAAATCACCGTTTTGTCTGGTTTTGTGGCTCTATCCACAATGGTGGAAGTCAGGTAGTCAAGACCAGAGCCTCTGGAGCCCGAAGTGAATATGTGGCGATCAATTCCCTGCTGGACGTAACAAAGAAATGCTTCTTGGTTTGATTTTGTTGTAAAAAAATAAAATAAAATTTAAAAAAGATTGATATAATGCATTATTTATACTAAAAGATGCATATTTAAGGATTGAGACAAAACTTGAACCAACAACCTTTCCGATACCAAAGCATCTTCATCTGCTTCTTGACCTGTTGGGCTGTCAGCGCTTTCGGCGCTGCCTCAGCTCTCACACGGGAACTGATTATATGGAGTTCAGATAAGAACATTAGCAGCGCCTGAACGCTCTATATTAATTTAGTCTGCAAAACTCATACGATTGTGGAAATTGTGTGTGATTTTCACATGGTTGCAATGTATGGTTGTCATTCTTCAGCAACAGTTTTAATAGGCAAACCTTCATCTCCTCCAGCCCTTTCTTCAACTGAGCAGTTAGTGTTTCTCTGCAGCCGATCACGCGGTCCAGATGTGGTCATTTGCGCTTGTGTTTGTGTTGGCGTGGTGACTGCAGCCCGATAAACGTACAGTCGGTGGAGGAGGGAGGGTTAGGGCGGAACTCCGTGCCTGTCCTGGATCTGCAAGCTCACTGTGACAAGGAGCCGCATTAATCAAGCCCATCCCGTGGACAAGGGGCGAGTCCAGAATTAACATGTCACCAGAGTTAGCCTATTTCTCCCTCCACAGGAATACCCTGTCCCAAATATCCCTGTCTGGCTCTACGTGGAAGGGAACGAAACCCTTCACTAATGTTAGTGATGGGTTTCGTTAAGCATAAAGTATATTGCTGAGCATGTTCTGCTTTGGGAAGGCTATATTCATTTTTTATGAAAAGCTAATTAAACAGACATGAATCCATTATAGCTCCTAGTTTGACTGGCTGATTGCTGCAGGCAGATAAGGCCCAGACACCTCTGTGGAAAACAGCCTCCTTTCACACAGGGAGACAATGGAGCTCGCTGTATTGATTCGGTATTGATTCAAGGTTCAAGACATACAAAGATCTCGGCCCTTGGCGGCATACTTTTTTTGGGAGAGCATTGCAGCAAATCAGATAACGTTGTTGAAGAGCGAGACGGAAGGATTAACAAGTTAGGAGGCAGCAGGGAGGGACTTTGCACGGGCGATGCTGTGATTTGGCTCTCATCTGCAGGCCCCTGCTCTCATCCCACTGGCCGATACAAGATGAGAATTTGTCACACCCGACTGAGCACCTCTGTGTCGACCCGATGGGCGGCCGGCACTCTGTTAGTTATGGTGACAGAGAGTGCGGCCATTCGTCAGCCCGGGCCATTTCTTAATTGAGGACATGCTGGCAGGTGCCCAGGCAGCATCAAACGGGATGAGGGCTTCATGTCAGCTGCAACCAAGAGTGCTGAGTTGACGGCGGGCATCTTCGCTGGTTTTCATGGGAAAAAGAGGTTCAGAATTGGTTGGTAAATGTACGTTGGCAGAAATTTGCATTCAGTGCATTGTCGCAATACTGCACGCTGAATCCATTTTAATTAGATACAAAAACGAGGCCCTGAAAAACAGACACTGTAGAAATACAAATGATAAACAAGGACTGTCATGTAGACATATTTCATAGGCTGTGTGTTCAAATAGGATAATAAGACATTTCTTTTGTATAAATCAATAAAGTTGGCCTGTTATAAATGATCGTTCTTTTTGCTAAGGATGCAGTATAGCTGCAGTCAAACAACACCGCCTAGGCCACATAATGAGAGATGGGACCAGCTCACTGATTAATTTATAAGAAAAGAGTCAACAAAGGAAAGAGCATTGTATATCACCTGGTGCAGACAGGATAGGTACGGGGTCTAAATTATATTTGTTGAGATACAAACATAGATGGATTACCTATGTTCCCCAACAGTAAATTAAAATGCAGCATATTCACCCCAGCAGGCGCCTCCTGCTGCCTCAAAACTTTTTTTCTTTTAATTTATTTGCTTATTTTGTTTCATTTAAGAAGGCAGCAGGATGGAATAATAAATCTGTCCTCTTTGGTGGTTGGTTAAGACTCATTAAAAATCTCTATAAAGCATTGGCGCCAACTGAGACTGTGTACCATGTGAATTGCCTGCAAAATAAATATTGTGCCTCAGCCATATTTTGTTTCAGGGATTTACATTAATAAGATAGTGGGTGTGCAGTAATCAGCTAATGGCAAGCCGGGCCAAGGAGGACTAATAGTGGCAAGGTTGTGCTACAATTAGCTGGTGATTGCAGGCAGCAGCTGAGACAGTGGGTTTATTCGGAGGAGGATTTTGCTTCACGAGAAACCATTTTTAAGGATTGTTTTGCTTAAAATGGAATGCTTTCCCCAATTGGTAAGCAAAATGCAGCCCAAGATAGAATTTGCAAGCAGTACACCTGTGATCTCTGACATTTCTCTGACATAAAAAACTCTATCACGGCTAAAAACAAGATCCCCAAGAGTCCTTCCTTCAGTGACCAGCCAACAAAGACTGGACACTAAGTGCACTAGGATCTCGAGATCCCGACCTGTCACATAATTCTAGCCCATCCAGGCTGTTGTAAAGCAATACAACAGTTAAACAAAGAACCTGCCTGTGAGCAGAGGACCTGACCTCTATTCAAAGGAACATCATGTAAGCCCTTGCAATAGAACAGCGTGTAAAAATAGCAGCCTCTTGGTTTATGAGGTTTTTTTAAGTTCTACAAACTCATCCCAGATTGCACGCTTCTGCAGATGTTACTGTGACCAAATGACACAGTTGTTTGATGTATTTCAGCCATTCAGAATCCAAACTGATATTGAACTGATGCTTGCATGCGGGTGGCTTAGGTGGGCACAGAGTGTCCATCACCAGTAGTAAAGCCAATTCAAATACACCTTAAAGGGACAGTCCACCCCAAAAGCAAAAATACATATTTCCCCTCTTACCTGGCTGTAGAGATGGCTGCGTTTTTGCAATATAATGGGACTTCAGTATATGGCTTTCAGCTTGGTCCTTAAAGTGCCAAAAAAATAAATAAAAATTTGAAAAACTCAGCAGCAATGTCTCTTTCCAGAAATCATAACTTGGTTACTCAAGGTAATCCACAGATTTGTTGTGAGCAGTTTCATGTAGGAGCTCTTTTCTTTCTACCGATAGTTCCCATTTTTGATTTTGGGGTGAACTGTCCCTTTAAGGGTGACACACACACACACACACACACACACACACACACACACTGGCAGCCAGGTGTCAAATCACCTGTGCCTATCAGTTGTGTCAACTTCTAATGACCATCATCAGGTCAAAATTTCAATTTGTCAAATACTTTGGTTTTTGACCAGATACCTGCAAAACTCATGACATTCCCATCAGGGGAACGTTTAATGTTAATGTTAAATGTTAATGTTAAACACGCCAAACTAAGAGAGAAAGAGAGTAACCCCGGGAAAAGCACATACTAACATGAGCAAGAAAAAGAAATAAGAATGCATATGTTTTGGTAGCCGGCTGCGACCTCCTGTCAGCAGGGAGGGAAACTGATTCTCCTCTTCTCAAATCTTCAACTAGGCTTTAAAGACCTTTTGGCCCTGACCTCCTTAAACCCCCACATTAATGCTGATCATGAAAATTGCTTCAAAATCGTTCAGGTATGCGGTCACGCTTTCGATTTAGCCATTAATACAATGAGTGCATAAGAGCGTGTCTTAATGACAATCTGGGCCAGCGGAGTTATAGATTATACAAATTTATAACCTGGGCATCTGCGTCGCTTTGGCTCCGATTCCGTGATCTTTATTCCCCACGGTAATTGAGGGCAAGACAAAGTCATTTAATGCCAGACCTCCAACTCACCAGAGTTGAGGCTGGAAGGGAATTAAATATATTAGCTTTGCATACATTAATTATTAAATGCTTAAGTTCACTTTGTAATGTTTTAGTTTGCATTTGGTTGTATTTCCTTTTTTCTATTATTTTTTACGTTAAAGTTGATAGCACTAGTGAGAGCTGAGTTGATGTGAGTTTGATTGCTGCTTCCAGCGATGAATGAAGAGACAAAGCAGGGTTAGGACCCACTAACACCCAGCTGAGTTTTGCCTCTGCCCTCTCCCGGAGAGCCATCGAGGACGTTTCAAAGACTCTTTTTGTTTCGTTGTTACTCCCATCTCTCTAGACTCTGTTTTCTAGTGTCTCTCCCCTCTCTGGATATCTCCAGAAGGCCTTGCCGAGGCGGCAGAAGGACAAACTGCGGTGCCGTACATCCGCCTCACATTAAAAAAACAGCAAGACGTAGCTGGGTGGCAGAGCGGTTAGCGCTCCTGCCTCCCAATAAGGAGATCGTGGGCTCGAATCCCGGACCAGACCATGATCTCTCTCCACGTCCAAAGACATGCATGTTTAGGTTAATTGATGTCACCAAATTGCCCCTATTGGATGAATGTGAGAGTGAATGGTTGTCTGTCTATGAATGACAGCTGACAGGCTGACAGCCCTGCGACGAGTTGGCCACTGTCCAGGGTGTACCCCGCCTAAGGCCCAAAGCCACTGGGATAGGCTCCAGTCACCCGCGACCCCCAACGGGAACAAGCGGTAGAAAATGACAAGACGTAGCTCTTCCTCCTACAGCTCCTTCATGGTGGATTTTAAGGGGGCAGTTTAACGAGCGCGCCTGTTTTCTCCCCCGGCCTTCAGACAGTCCTCACTCACAGAGAAATGTGCCATGGTGCCACTGTGTGCAAGCACAGCTGTGACCCAGTTCAGAGACTTTTTCACCAGAACAGCCTCAGCGGGGAGCAAAGAAATCCAGCAGGAGCACCAGACCCGATGGGCACAGCTCAGGCTGCCCGCTGCTCCAGAACCCGAGTCCTGCTCCTCCCCGTGCTGGTCTGCCACGTCCACCGCAGACTAGCATGCTGATGCACACATCGGGTGGACAAAATAATGTTCAGGAGAAAGGACTTTTCAGGACAGTTCACCCCAAAATCAAAAACCCATATTTTCCCTCTTGCCTGTAGCGCTGTTTATCCATTTAGATTGCTTCGGTGTGAGTTGCCGCGTTCTGGAGATATCGGCCGTAGAGATGTCTGCCGTTCTTGAACATAATGGGACTAAATGGCACTCGGCTTGTGGCGCTCAAAGTGCTAAAAAACAAAAAACGCACTTGAAAACCTCAACAGCAATGTCTGTTTCTAGAAATCGTGACGCGGTTACTCAAGGTGATCCACAGATTTGTTGTGAGCAGTTTCATGTCGGAGCTATTTTCTTTCCACCGACACTTCCTACGGGAAGCTGCTCACAACATTTTCAGAGCATTTTCTCATGCACACGTGTGTAATAGATTTAAAGATGAACTGTCAGTCTCGAATTAAAATCTGTGCCATTCGTCCTCCAAGTCCTTATACTGACAGTAGGTGTTGTCTGAACATCTGCAAGAATGGTATAATGCATATTTCGATGCAGATCAGATTCAAATTTCAAACTTCTAAATATGGTTTATTATCAAATCAACACATTTAGAGGATTGTGCTACTCTTGGGATGTGCTCTGGGACTCCCTGCTAGCGCTACTATATTTATATCACATTTACTTTTAACTTTATTTTTTATGTTTACTACTTGGGAGAAAACTTTCCAGAGTGCACGCTGACTTTTGCAGGCATTGTATTAAAGCTGCAATAACCTTCCGGATGTTCTCGGTGATTATGGGTGCTTTGGTGCTGCACCAACATCATAGCCATAATCCCAGGGAAGAACATCCTCCTGGGTATTTTTGCTAGAGGCAATAACAAACTCATAATCAATACATTACACCACTTATTTGCCCGTCAGGCTCTAAAAGAAGCGAAAAGCGTACGCATCTGCTTTCAGATATGGTGAATATCTCGGTCTCGCCTCTACCGCCGAATGTGCCCCTTATTTACGCTTCGATATAATCTGTACAGTACTTTCACATATGCATGCCATTTATATTCCCTTCCATCACACTGTAACTGGCATTACATGTAATTTCATTGGCGAGGCAGCAAACATCTGCAGAGTGACCGGTATCTCTCCAAAGAAAAATAATGAGACTGGAATAAGCAACGTGACCTTTACATGAATTTGAAAGCACTATTTGTAGAAAACAATATTTCCTGCTGTTTCCATGGTGATTACATTGGGGTTATCAATGTAATCTGGTACAAAAAAAATCTGTTCCACCAAACCTTATTCTACCCATTTAGAACTTCAAAACTACAAAACATTTTAAAACACTTAAGGTGGATTTTATGACAACAGCTGATAGCCATCTTAGTCTTTTACTATCATAAAATCCAAATCAATTAATTCTGCAGGAACCGCCGTCTATTCCTTCCCAAAGCACTGAGCCCTTTTACTCTCCTCGATATTTCACTTCATTTCCTCTCTCTCTACGAATACAGATGGTTTATCCTTCACTAATTTATGGTCTACAGTATTAGTCTTTGAAATGGCTGTGAAATGGCTTTTTGTTAAGTCATGCTATTCGCCGCTCTATCGTTTTAACCTGCACAGTAACCTTAAATCTTTAACGTGTGTAATCAACATAGACCCAGGAAGCGGCACAAGCAGTTGGACACGTTTTGTAAAGTCTCCATTTTAACCATATGATCTAAAATTGTGGTTTTCCAACCTTTTTTTTTTTTGGCTGCTGACCCCATCATCACAGGTTGAATGTGAGTTGCGAGCAGTTCAACCAAAGAGAGAGTTTCTCCTCTAAACCTCTCAGATTGTTTCATTTGTACCTGTTAGAGGCGTTAAGAGCTCTATCCTTGCCATCCTTTTGCATGATCAAAAAACAAAGATCAGAGAAAAGTCAAAAAATAAAAAATAAAAATCTAAACTTGAGTAGCTTTTTCTTGAGTTTCTCTTCCCTCCTTTCCCATTAATCATCTTGCGACTTCTCGTGTTGTTTTGACACCTAGGCCATAGTTTAGTTCAATCGGCCCGGACCAAGCAAACTCTGGCTTTTTACAAATGAACCAAGCGCTGCATGTATGAAGTCGTACTGAGTTTCTGCATCATCATCAGCCTTCCGCTGAGCTGTGACGAATATCTAGGAAAAGGCCAAAAAAGAAAAGAGGAATTTTGTACCTTTTATTGATATGAGATAGTTACTGTGTGGTCACTTTTCAACCACTTTTTCAGGAGGAACTGCAACAATGTATGGACAAAGACTCGAGCTCAACAGTTGTGCTGGATTTAATAGTAGTTAGGTTTTTCCGCCTGGAAGCAGACTGAAGCCCTTCTTTTCAGGCCGTCGCTCTCCAGTGGTTCAGTCCACACCAGAATATGACTGACATCTTTCACAACAGCCTAGAGAAACCGCACTAAACAGACAAATGCTCCAGTTTGTCTGAAACGGGTTTTTCTGTGAAGGCGCCCTCAGATTTATCCCGTGGTTGGGAACCACTTCTCTAAACCCCTCTCGGGGCGGCGGGGTAAAAACAGTGGCAAATGTTAAAATGATTCCCCCAAACTCTCCTTTGTCCAAGTGTTCAATAGATTCCACCAGGGCTGTTAGCTGGACAAACACAGAACAAAAACTCTCCTCATGCTGATAGACCTGTTTATGTGAATGTCAGACGCAGCCGGCCCACCTGGGAACGATGCCATCAGTGTGGGATGTCCTGGTTAGGATTCATGTTCAATCACTGCTCCAGGCTACTGGTCGTGTTGCCCGTGGCATTTTGATTGAATGTTTTCTATTCACACACAGAACTCCCCTTAATGGCCCTTTTCATGTGACAGTGATCTATATGCAGGTAATTACAATTGGCTATGATGGATAGCGCTGTCCGATTTACTATGATTATCCTGAGATTAAACATGTTCCAGAAATCCCAAATGTCAAAAACTATTACAAGGTCAGAGGAAGAGTTGGTTCTCCAGTTCTTCTGATTATAATTTATGTGAAATGCCATGACTGCAATGCAGACCACGAGTACATGAATTTCCCCTTTGTGTTAAAAACTATTTAGAATCTAGAACATGTGATGTTTGTGAAAAGCAGCGCTCCACGTGCCATGAAATCTGACAGTATGTACTTTGTAAAGCGTGCGCGCCTCGTTTATGATGATTCAATCGCTTAGCATGGGTGTCACACTGCCGAGTGCGAAAACACGCTCATTTGATGTTTAGCCAGACAGGTTTCACGGGCTTATCTGACTGACTGAAGCCTGCCACAACTGTGACGGATGCTTTATAGACATGATGACAAAGCCAGTGATGTGGAGTCATCTGTCAGTGTCTGTGAAGGAAACAAAATGGAGAGAATGGATAAAGTATTCCCGGATGCCCCTTTCTGTTAGTGACTTAATTGTCATGTTGGTGTATGCCTCTGTTGTGTGCTCTTCTGTTTTAACCCAAGTCCCTTTAAGACCCTCTACTGTCATCGTGAGTAACAATGAGTTTAAACTGACCCCCATTGTTAAATGAAGGTTATGTGTAATATATATACAAAAACGCTCAAGGTTGTTCTCTGAAAGCTTGGCTGGGCCTCTGCCAGCCAGGCAGGAGGAAGCCAAAGAGTTTCCTGAACTAAGAGGACATCCGCCAGAAAGACAAGGCCTTAAAGTCTAATTGGCCTGATTAGAGGGACTCCTAAGCCAGCACTTCTGATTAAGTGGAGTGATGGAGGTGATGAAGGCCGACTGGCAGGTGGCGCTGGACCGTTAAGTGGGCAAAATGAAGCAGAGTTCACTCCTGGCTGGACGGGGATCCTGTCTTGTATTTTGTCCTCCGCACGCAGCGAGATGTGGCCATATCGGTCATCCTCTTATGCCAGCGTCGGCTCCATGCATCTTCCTGCTGCAGCCATTCGTAGGCTGACACATGTTTCAAGTGTGAACAAAAGCAAGGGCAGAGGCAGGAACATTTCTGCATCAAGAGTTTCACACTTTCCTCCTCAGCCGACGTTTAATTGTCTCATTCTTTTTCATTCGTTTGTGCTTCTGCTGCTACTGGACCCCGACATTTGCCCTGCACCTTCTGCAATACGCAATACATACAATTCAATATTTGTCATTACTGTCTGTATATATAGTATATAAGCTGATTTAGATTTCACTTTCCTTTGGAGACACACCAACAAGTTCAAATCCAGTTTAAAAACAATAACTGGGGAAACGAGAAAGCAAAGACACCCATGTAGCTCTGCAGGGCGCGTGCTATAACTGAGTTTACAAACCACAGAAAAAAAGTTGCTCTTTTCTTCCAATTCTGGCGAGCTTTGGCTGTTTTGAGTTCTTTAGCTTTGACAGATGTGCCCCACCGAGTTCAAGGTTCACTCTGGCGTCGTGAAAGAAAAACACTTTTGAAGTCTCAGCACTCTGCAGAATACATACACAGATGTACACAATACTAAATATGAAAATGAAAAGCCGATATGCACATTTTAAATACAAGGGCCGTATTTAAACGAATTAAAAGCTCCTGCCTGAGCACTGTCAGCCTTGCGGTGTAATTTTGGGACACAAGTCTTGATAAGGAATTAGGTCATTTGCAGTGGGTAAGAAGGAGGCATCGTATGCCTGGAAAAGGGAATATTATAACCGCAGAGAAAACTTAATGCTAATCCTCACACCTAACTGCATAAAACAGGATTCATCAGTATGGAAAAGAGGAAAGGACAGGCTTCAGCCGTCGATTTAACAGTGAACATCATGTAAAATCATAATCCCAAAGATTAACAACGTGATGACATCAAACCACCCCTTTTTTGCATTTGTTTTTGCACATTGAGTTTAGTCAGCAAACTCATGCGAAATACCTTATTATGTGAGTACAAACATATAGATTTGATATGAGATGACTGGGCACCAAGCTCAGCACAGCAGCGACTGCTGGGGGTGACGATACACTTCCCAATTAAAACAGGTGGATGTGGTGGTGGCTCTTGAATCGAAAACAAAAAAAAAACTACAGGAGCAGCAATGTAAGCGGCAAGTGTTTGCAGTAGCGTTAGTAGGGGCAGAGCTGGCAAAAAGTGGAGCAGCAGCAGGGCACGAGGGCAAAACACTGAGCAGAGCATTGATCGTCACGTAGACTCACGAGTCGTGTATTTGTTGAACCGAGTCAGCAGAAATTTGAAACTTATCAAATATGACGGGATGTTAGTGGTCTGAGCTCCGATCCTGTCACTCCCTCCAAGAATGTCAGAATCAGAATCAGCTTCAGAAATACTTTATTAATCCCCGAGGGGAAACTCTTTGTAACAGCAGCTCACTGTCACGTCAGTGCACACAAGAATGGAAGTACAAATCAAAAAGCAATAATATAATATACTATAATACAGGTTAGTACAAAGTGGGTATAAGTATAAATTTAAAATGAAATAAGTGTAATGTACAAAGTGGGTTAACCGGTTGAGGTTAATATTACAGTATAAAGTAATAGTGCATGAGCTGTCAGTTACGTGTAGCTTATTAACACTATATGATGGGACGGAGGATATTTCACAGCCGTACTAGAAGTATTAATAAGTATCACAAATTAAATTTAAAACAGGGTCTATTGCACAGTAGTTTACGCACTGAATATTCCCAAATTATGTCCAGTACACCGAGCTCAGTGCAGCAGAGTATGGGGAGTGGCCACGAGTGTGCTTCTAGTGACTGTCAAAGCTGCATCGGACTCTGGGTTTCCAGCGTGGACGCGGCGAGGCTGACAGCTCCATACGGCTGCGGTGCAGGGTTGCCAGGTCTGTGTGACAAAACCAGCACAAAGCGCCGCGCATACAGTACGTGTGTGTGTGTACTGCATGTGGGCGTGACGCGTCCCACGTCCACGTGTGTACATGCGTATATGGAGTCGGTTTGGTAGGATTTGGGTACAAGTAAGTTATTTCATTTAAAATATTGACTTTTATTAATTGATGTCATTCATGTAATTCGTAGAAGCTTTCTGTCTTCTGTTAGTTCCTACATGAAACTAATCAAATCTGTGGATCATCTTGAGCAACCTGATCATGATTTCTGGAACGTTACTGTTGAGTCTTTCAAAATGTACTTTTTTTTTTTTTTGGCACTTCGCCCACCACAAGCAGCCCGCCATCTTGTTCCATTACAGTCCAAAAAAGGCGGCCTCCTCCACGGCCGATATCTCCGAAACTCGGCAACTCGCGCCAACGCAATCTGCCGTGAGATAAAGAGCACCACGGGCAGGAGGAGAAATATGTGATTTTGATTTGGGGGGAAATAAATACCTACCCCTTGTGATCTGAGGTAGGTATGGGGACATGTTCAGAGGTTCACAAAATCTTCAAAAAGTAACTGGCCAGGCCTGCTGTCTACACACGCATGCGTCTAGACTCACATTGTGGGGAGACAAAAACCAAGAGACACAGCTCCACTCTTTTGCAGCCTGAGCCTAGATACAATATCTCTGAATGAAGTCAAAGCAATGACTCCAATCTTGTTTAAACCAACCATGTGAGGAGGAAGAAGGCTTAAGAGATTCCTCTTCTCATGATCCGCGTTGAGTCCTTATTGCCTCTCGGTTATTAAAAGTAAATATTATATTGACGTTTAAATCATTCGGCCCTATTGCTTTCTTCAAGAC
>CM022470.1:2790875-2838822 GCA_011952105.1 Coreoperca whiteheadi | reverse complement strand
CTTAACTGCATAAAACAGGATTCATCAGTTTGGAAAAGAGGAAAGGACAGGCTTCAGCCGTCGATTTAACAGTGAACATCATGTAAAATCATAATCCCAAAGATTAACAACGTGATGACATCAAACCACCCCTTTTTTGCATTTGTTTTTGCACATTGAGTTTAGTCAGCAAACTCATGCGAAATACCTTATTATGTGAGTACAAACATATAGATTTGATATGAGATGACTGGGCACCAAGCTCAGCACAGCAGCGACTGCTGGGGGTGACGATACACTTCCCAATTAAAACAGGTGGATGTGGTGGTGGGTCTTGAATCGAAAACAAAAAAAAAACTACAGGAGCAGCAATGTAAGCGGCAAGTGTTTGCAGTAGCGTTAGTAGGGGCAGAGCTGGCAAAAAGTGGAGCAGCAGCAGGGCACGAGGGCAAAACACTGAGCAGAGCATTGATCGTCACGTAGACTCACGAGTCGTGTATTTGTTGAACCGAGTCAGCAGAAATTTGAAACTTATCAAATATGACGGGATGTTAGTGGTCTGAGCTCCGATCCTGTCACTCCCTGCAAGAATGTCAGAATCAGAATCAGCTTCAGAAATACTTTATTAATCCCCGAGGGGAAACTCTTTGTAACAGCAGCTCACTGTCACGTCAGTGCACACAAGAATGGAAGTACAAATCAAAAAGCAATAATATAATATACTATAATACAGGTTAGTACAAAGTGGGTATAAGTATAAATTTAAAATGAAAAAAGTGTAATGTACAAAGTGGGTTAACCGGTTGAGGTTAATATTACAGGATAAAGTAATAGTGCATGAGCTGTCAGTTACGTGTAGCTTATTAACACTTTATAATGGGACGGAGGATATTTCACAGCCGTACTAGAAGTATTAATAAGTATCACAAATTAAATTTAAAACAGGGTCTATTGCACAGTAGTTTAAGCACTGAATATTCCCAAATTATGTCCAGTACACCGAGCTCAGTGCAGCAGAGTATGGGGAGTGGGCACGAGTGTGCTTCTAGTGACTGTCAAAGCTGCATCGGACTCTGGGTTTCCAGCGTGGACGCGGCGAGGCTGACAGCAGCTGCTCATGGCTGGTTGGCGCCGCGGCGCTGACTACCAGCTCCATACGGCTGCGGTGCAGGGTTGCCAGGTCTGTGTGACAAAACCAGCACAAAGCGCCGCGCATACAGTACGTGTGTGTGTGTACTGCATGTGGGCGTGACGCGTCCCACGTCCACGTGTGTACATGCGTATATGGAGTCGGTTTGGTAGGATTTGGGTACAAGTAAATTATTTCATTTGAAATATTGACTTTTATTAATTGATGTCATTCATGTAATTCGTAGAAGCTTTCTGTCTTCTGTTAGTTCCTACATGAAACTAATCAAATCTGTGGATCATCTTGAGCAACCTGATCATGATTTCTGGAACGTTACTGTTGAGTCTTTCAAAATGTACTTTTTTTTTTTTTTGGCACTTCGCCCACCACAAGCAGCCCGCCATCTTGTTCCATTACAGTCCAAAAAAGGCGGCCTCCTCCACGGCCGATATCTCCGAAACTCGGCAACTCGCGCCAACGCAATCTGCCGTGAGCTAAACAGCACCACGGGCAGGAGGAGAAATATGTGATTTTGATTTGGGGGGGGGGAAATAAATACCTACCCCTTGTGATCTGAGGTAGGTATGGGGACATATTCAGAGGTTCACAAAATCTTCAAAAAGTAACTGGCCATGCCTGCTGTCTACACACGCATGCATCTAGACTCACATTGTGGGGAGACAAAAACCAAGAGACACAGCTCCACTGTTTTGCAGCCTGAGCCTAGATACAATATCTCTGAATGAAGTCAAAGCAATGACTCCAATCTTGGTTAAACCAACCATGTGAGGAGGAAGAAGGCTTAAGAGATTCCTCTTCTCATGATCCGCGTTGAGTCCTTATTGCCTCTCGGTTATTAAAAGTAAATATTATATTGACGTTTAAATCATTCGGCCCTATTGCTTTCTTCAAGACACTGACAGTGACCGCTTGTGTCTGTGGACATTTACCCTGGACTTCTCTGGTTTCGGTTACATGCTAAAAGCTTATGTTGCCAGAAGCAAAGGTCTTCGACAGTGTCTCTGAATGTTTTTGTAGGCCGCCTTTACTCGGCGTAAATCGGGTTTTCATGATAACTTGTAGAACTCCCATCTCCGGGGAGAATAGAGCAACCTGCTATAAAATTCAGTTTTACTGCACACGTGCAGTGTGGAAATGTTTAACACAACGATGTAGGCAGGGGATTTTTCATTTCCTATTTTCTGCCTCTGCACCGCGTATCCAAGTGAAAGATGATAGTTTGATTGGAAATATGACAATTTAATTTATTTATTTGTTTATTTTACCAGCAAAGACTGTGTGTGTGTTTATGAAACCCTCAGCATCTATTCCATCCTTAATAAACCACCGGTTCCTCTCAGTCTCTGCCCAGTGACAGTTTCCAAAGCTGTGACATTTATATCCAAATGGTAATTGATTCAGAGGAAGCTGTTAGTATGCAGCTACAATTTAACAACTCTCCTTTCGTGGGGGGGGGGGGATCAAGCCCAGGGAAGGAGAGACAAGGTTCTTTTTTGCTGTTGTTGTTTTTGGTGTTTTAGGCCACCCCCCCTCCCCAACAAGATGGAATAGAAGATTGGAAAAAAAAGAGGTGGCTTGTTTTCCACGTTTTTCTTTCCCCGGCTCAAAACACACACACACACACACACACACACACACACACACACACACACACACACACACACGCGCGCGCAGCTCGTGCAGTGGGATGCTGCTGAGGATGTTATTGATTGGATGCCACTGACAGAATGGACTTTGTCACAGGCAGTGCTCTCCACTCAGGCTGCAGGCTGTGTTTACTGGTGCGTTCTTACCTGCGAAGTCAAGGCACCAACACCACGGCGGACGACAACAACAACAACAACAACAACAACATGAGGGACCCGCAAGCTGCAGTAATCCTCCCCGGATACTGTCAGGCCTGCTGAACAGATATAATGGCTGCACATCCAGCGCGCTGACTGCATGCAGGGCGCCGCCAAATAGCCAAAGTTGTCACTCACGGTCACCGCTCGTGAGCACTGACCACGGGTCGTTACCATTATGACACACTCAAGGAGAACAAATGAAGCGATGATAATGTGACCTCTAGCAACTGCCTGTAGGGTTCATGGTGTGTCCTTACGTGTGTTCTCCTTCAACAGCTGCTAACGCGAGTGACGGTAATCACTGATCATGGAAGGCGCTATTAGCAACACACAGCAAAAGCAGAAAAAGGAGCAATCGCTGCGCCCAAGGATTACTGCGCTCGTTACAACAATCCACAGCTACTCTTGAAAACCGTCGCCCCAGCAGGCAATTTGAAGTTGGGCTGGAGCAGAGGTGATATGAGTTTAGCACCACAATCTTAGCTAAACAAGACAAATGCACTGTGTTCTACAGTTTACACCCTCTAATCTAGCCCCCCGGGATCATTAGTGCTGAACAAGGGATGAAAAGGAGAATATCATCAGCTGTCTCACTTGTAAGGCCTCTGTTTCCTCTGCCATCTTTCATTACACTCCATTGTCTCTCAGAATCATTTGAACCAGCATGATAAGGAGTCTTGATGGCGACAGCTTTTGCCAAGAAGTTTCTCCCTTACTACAATAACTTTTTCATTGTTGGCGTTTACGTGTAGAGCAGAAATGTATCAGTTTGCTACCCTGTTCGAGACTGGAGTGTTTGCTCTTAAAACTGCCCTTTATTTTGGCCGCCAACTCTGACTGCCAGACGTCTACTCATAAATACGTGTTTGTTCGGCACAAAACACTTGTGATGGTGTGATGCACTCAAACAGACACACACACACACACACGCACACACACACGCAAACACACTCTGCTCCTCCTGCTTTGATATTTACTTTGCAATCACTGATCTCCTCGGAGAAAATCGCCGCGGTTTTTCAGTCCTTCCCTCCTTCTCTACGTTAAGTTCATACGTTGCCTTTGTGCAACATCTAAAAAACACACACCTAAACAAACAAAGATGCGAAAAGTTTTAATTTCCCCCGACTCTACTTTGCATTCTTTAAGAATTCATTACATATTCTTTAAGGTGCGACTCATCCAGCCTCTGTGTATAAGTGTAGCTTCTATGCATCACAGAGCAGGGAGGTGTGTCAAATGGAAACAAATTACAGGAACGAACACACCAACGGGTCTCTCCGGCAGCTCAGCTTTACCGAGTTTGAAGAAAAGACAGAGGTGGGCTTTTGAAACTTCCGTTGCATTTTTATGGCTTCTCCTGAACCCCTTTCATTCTCAGACTGAACATCTTTAGAGAAGCTTATTCAAACGTGGAGCTTTTGTTCCTCAATTCAGTTTGTCTACATTATAACAGAGCCATTTAACCTTTTACCAACCACTGTTAGGCCCTCAGGACGCTACCAGCGTTTAGGATATTCCACACCCCGCTAGTACTCTGACAAGTACTATGAACAGGTAATAAATGTATTGATAGATTAGACCCTTGTCATTTTGGTCAATGTGGTCATTTTCCAAAACAATTCCCTATCCTAAAAATTACCCAGGTACAATGCATTGCACAGGATACCACTAAAACCTCAAACACATGGTGTCTCCAATCTCCAAAGCAATCTGGCAGTCCAACAGTGTAATAAATCCTTGAAAACGTTACGTCCAAATTCATCACAAGGGCCTAATGACCAAAAACCCTGTTTTCACTTATGTGGAACACCTCCAAACGTGAAATGGGTGTAAAAATTAGGATTCCAGAAAGTCCTCTTCCAGGGAAAGAGCATAGTTTGTTTTGATTGAGGGTTAGCTGGCCTTGTATTGTGAATTTGAACAGGTTTTGCCATTGATCCAAAAGGCCTGGCAGGCAGGAATCCAGTGCATTGTTTAATTTTGCCAGTGAATCTTGGGCTCTAACCAACGCCCTAACCTTCTCACCGATCTGTTTGTGATTTTCTTGGACGGGATCCAGTTTAGTGGCTTCTCAGTGGCATCTCTGCTTTTTCCCAATGATGTTTTTCAGTTGGTTTCATCAGACTGTGACCTCCACTGCGTGCTGGGGTGGTTTGAAGCCAAGTGTGAAGCAGTAGCCCTAACCCTTACCCTTTTCAATTTACAATCACCGCAGGATTTTGTTCTCTTGACCAAAGACATCAAATGTGGTGCCTAACCATAACCATCTCCACTCGAAGCCTAACTCGAGCTTGGATCATCCCTTGAGGAGATGTCTTGACCCGATGATTTGTCGAGGCATCAGCCATCCCACTACTGGACCAGCTTACGGTTCGGGTTATACTGGAAAATAAGTGGTTAATAGGACGTTTTGTCTGACCATGTCGAAATTCACAAATGTTTATAGTTGTTCTGAACGGCCATACTGGATGGCGAAGTGAAAAGTTGGCCATCAGGGGGAGACATGATATCGTTGAAAAACTGGGGATAACGGCGCACATTTTCAGACAGTCTCTCCCGGGGGACATTTTTAGTGTTGCACTCGGTTCTGCACATGGAAAGTGCGAACGCTGTGTCAAGAGCGAAAAAAGAGAGCTTGAGAGAGAAGTTCAAACACCGTGGCTCGTTTCCCACCTCCACACAGCTGACCAATCGCTGTGTGAGGCGGGTGTGAATAACGGATTGTCGGTTTCGTAAAGTTACAAAAAATTGTCTGACACGGGCCCCGCTAATCTGATGTCAGAAAGGTGCGGGGGGAGGGGTTTCCGAAGCTATTTGACCATCCGACAAGCAGTTCTGACGGAGTATGCTGGCAGCTTAACTCCATTACCAATGGTTCCTTAAGATCTTAATCCTCTTTGCTTGCAAGCATCCTGATGGACAGGATCTCACATTTACAATTAATAACTTGACTGTCTCAGCGTCTTATTCTCACTTACTTTGTATCTTTTTTTCTCGCTCTCCTTCACTGTCCCCTTTATATTACCTTTGTTGGGTTCACAAATACAGATAAAAAAGAGTACCCTCTGGCCTCTCATGAATCTGCAGCTCTGTGGGTATGTTGAGTATGTTATAGCTCGCTTGGACTGCACTTTTGTCTTCTGACATAACACAACACACGAGGAAGTAAATCATGTTGCACATGTTTGTTTTCTGGGAACAGAATTGCTCTGTTTGCTGTCCTTTTTTGAGGCGGTGCAAAGTGTTTAAAATGTTTTAGTACAAGACTGTATCTGTGCTGGAAAAGATCCCCACTCCGCTAGTGGAGCCGAGAAGACAACAACTTCCGTTTCTGTGGAATCCGAATGAGCACGACTGGCACTCGTCTGGTTGTCGTTTGCATTGCATCAGAAGACATTTGCATATTCCACCTTTTTGAGCGGCGCTGCTTTATTACACTGTACTAAATCAATAAATACTTCTTGGAAACAAATAGAAACGGGTATTTTATGAGTTTATATAGCGTGTATACCAGCTGCATCCGTTTTCTCAAACTGACGTATTCCCAGCAGAGTGTGAGGAGCACTCTCCATGAAAGAAGGACAACAGAGATTTTCATCATTTGCATAATATTTTGTAAATAATTCAGCAGATCATCGGGATCTCTTCCACATGGAAATAAGAGTCTTGGTGACAGGTGGGTTGGCAGAGTAGAAAAAGCTCAGTCAGAGTGCACCAGCACCCGGTCATCACTTAAAATTTTATCTATTAACCTCAATGTTTTGTTCTGCCTCAAGAGAGTCTTGTAATTAATAAATAACATCCACAAGTGAAATTGTCAATCAAAACCTTTTTTCCCCCCTCAGCACTGAGTAGAAAGCTGCTGTATCTCTGGAATATTTGTGCATATTTCATGAATGACTCCATCGCTGACATAATAAATGTTTTTAGGCTTCCTTTTCATGGGACCCCAAAGCGTTCAGTATTAAATAAATAGAAAAGACATTATGAAATAAAGATGAGTAAATCGTATAATATAAATAAATGAATCAACGATTTGTGAAATGACTTAATCCACCCAATCGTCATAAAAGTGGCACTGGTGGCATCCGCTGAGCTTGCTTGCGCAAGATACAGGGGGCACGTGATTGGCTGAAATGCGAGAGGGTGGTGACTTATGACTTATTCTGAAATGTGACATTATGGTTTCAAAGGTTGCATGAAATAAAGGATTATTAGGGGAAAATGCCATTTTGACATGAGAACAATTTCATTTCAGCTACAATTATTATTATTAGCCTTATTATGTATATTTCTCTTTCCTCCCCCCCCCCCAAAAAAAAATCATCTTAAATGATCTCACAGATTATTGTTTCATTTATATATTTACGCCATTTATTAATGTGATTATATATTTTCATAATTACTTCATAATTACATTGACATTGAACCCGTTTGGGCTCCTAACATGCTATGTTCCCAAATGTTTGTTCTTTGTCGGTTGCTCATACGTGTTTCATTTTGTAGGCAACATAGTATGCTTTATATGCTATATGGACTTAAAAATGGTGGATATCTCTGCAGGCTTATGCGCTCGATGTAAAGCAACGATTGTTATGGGGCCACTTTAACTCAAGAGGCACGGCATGGCCGATCAGACCCCTACGAGGTCGACAGGGTATGAGCCGTGTGGCCCCTTTAGCGATGCACAGTCATACCAAAATGGTGTTAAGATTCACTTTGCATCGAGTGTTGGGCTCTTGAAACATGTTGAGGCTGCCTGGCTCATTAACAAAGGCGACAGAGCGAACCCTTGAACAGGGCCGGTGTCAGAGGAGAGCAATTCCCCTCTGCACCAGAACTGGGGCAGACATTTTGGTTGGTGCTCTGAGCTAAGCCAAAGCAAGACCCACATAAAATCCCTGATTGAAAGACAAAATATAGACCAACTAGATACTAGAGAGAGAATGTGGGGCAAAATCCGTGATACTAATCAACGTGACAATTACAAGGCGCGTGCTTTCAAGAGCCTTCCCACGGTGCTGTAAAGTGCTGTATTACTTTCCCTGTGTGATTGTTTTGTGCTGTTGGCGTGGAAAGCCGACACCGAGCTCCAGATCTCTTTGGCGTCATTCATTATTTCATCCTTCTGTGGATATATGATCTCATTATTCTTCAGCCAATGTCAAACCCCGTCGTTACCTGTCAGCGCTTTTTTGCTGAGGCCGGCTTTGCGCACTTGGAGGCGTTTAACACTAATGGACAATTCCTCTTCCCTTTGTGCTCAACATGCCGTCTGATGTGCCATTTTGACTGACAGACGAATGGAGGGCCAATTTGCAAATGCTGACTTCCGGAGCATCCAGTGTGGAAAGACATTCATCAAAAGCTCCATGCCCTTTTTCTTGTCTCCTTGTTATCTGTACAGCGCTGTCAGAGGTGCCGTGGAGTTGATCACACTTTATTTCTAAGGCCTGCATGAGTAGATCACATGACTGGTGTAAAATACGGTTGGACAATTAAAGTCCACTTTGTCTTCTGTGCGGGGTGAGAAATTACAACTGAAGTATGAATCAACCAGGAATCATTGAAATGACTTTGAATCCATCTGTATGGTACAAAGCCAGCAGACACCTGTGATATCAGGTGCTTTAATGACCTGCTCAAGAATCTATAATCTTTCCTACGTCTACAGTATATAACTACTGTTATATTAATATGAGACCCTTTAATACAAAAATACAAAGTTAACTCACAACTCCTAATCAAAGGTTACATATTTCTATCAGCTGTGAGTACTTCAAGCAAGAAAAGAGTTTTATGTTTTAACTTCCTAATTGTTGTAAAATACTGGACAGTTTTACCTCTTTGGGTCTCTGATTATTGTAAGAAAAAAGCCACAAAGATACATTTCTTAAAGAAGAAGGGAAAAAAAACAGACGTTGCCGTCATTGTTCTCGTCGATATCTTCACTGCAAGCAGGGACGTCGCGGTCATCGTCATCGTCATCATGGTAAAATGCAGACTCGTAGGCTTTTTCAATTAAACCGTCACACATTCTGGCAGCTTTATTCGCCTTGTGGGACAAAATAATCTCCACTCATTACGCTTTTTTTGAGCTTTTAACCACATCTCAGCGTCTTCCTCAGCAATTCAGTCTATTCAAACCTGGTTCTTCGCAGCAGATGTGATGCTGCAATACAGTATCTACCGCACGTCTATCTTGTTTGTTGAAGCAACAGGCAACCCCTTAATTGTCAACCTTTTTGAGGACAAGCCAGTATAAACTCATGCTGGGCAGCCTAACATGGTTTGAAATTCTAGTGGAGCTCCCAAACATACCAAAAACATGGTGCACAAGACATGTAGAAAATGAATACAATGATATTTCACACTGTGTAAACATCAAGTAGCTTCAACAAAGAGCTGAAACAAGCTAAAACTGAATATATATGACACTTTCAGACAGCGTAGAATTGGGAAAAAGATGTTTATAACAGCTGTAAAGCTACTGAAGGGGACACTGCACTACAGTATATGTTAAGGTGTTAAATAGCGATGAAACTTTTAAAGAGCTCTCTGACACCGCACGGATTTAACCGTATTCTTTAAATGGATTTGAGCTCCAGAGAGGCAAAATATATGCTGTCACACGTGAAGGATTGAAATGGTTTCAGGTGTATGACGTCCTCATAAATATGGCTTAGAAGATAGAAGGTTTGTTTGAATGAAAGCCTCAAATGACTTCTCTAAAATGTTATCACTTTTTCTTGCACAACCCTAACATCTCAGATTTGAGCAGCTGATCCCTTCACATACGACAGCTTTGATGCGACACCTGTTACTACAAGGTCCACAACTCAGTGCTCCATTGCCATTGCTACGTTGACCAAGCTGATAGGAATTTGCTGCGGCGAGCTCACAGAAAACAAAACTAAAACTTCGGGAGATTGCATGACTACACTGAGCCCTAAAAACAAGTGGTAAAAGCAGTGTCGTGAGTCTTGGGAACCTAACAAGTCAAGCTTATTAATAAAGAACACTCTGAGAAAGACTGCTGGTTTGTGGCTGTTTAGAATCAGCGTAATAACGTCAATGTAGTTAAATGTTGCAGAAGGCTCCAATAAATATAATCACCTTGCTCCATTGGGGGCTACATGGAACCTCTCTGCTATAAAGGGTAATAACAGCAGACCTTGGTCAAACTGCATTCACCTTGATCAAATAGCACTCAAGCTGGCTAAGACAAATAAATCTTGGCAGTGGTTTTAGTCTGCACACCAGATGGATGAGCTCTGACACTCCAGATAATAACGGAGTGAATGAGGACGGTGGAGTTCAGGCAATGACAGAAAAGTATTTGAAAGTCAATTCGATGTCGTTTCCTTTCGCTGTCAAATCACCTGTCTGGGATGTTTTAACGTGGCTTAAATTTTCCCCGTCTGGTACAACCAGATTTTCCCAGACTGAAACCCGTTTGTGAAAACGATTAAAACTCCATCAACATGAAAAAGACTCTACTCTATTCATACTCTTAACTGTCTCCCACTGGTCATTTTTCTCCTTGTATTGCTGTTGTGGAGATGGACTGTTGCATTATGGAAGGCATTGAGAAATGAATTGATCTTTAATAAACTGAAAACAGTGTCGACGTCGGATGAAACAAGAGGACGTGTTTAATGCGCCTGCAGAAGAACATGAACTCCTAGAGGGCTGACTTTGTTCGTCAGATAGTCTTAATCAAACTCAGGATTAGGAGAATAAGGCCATAATAAGACTCAAGTCAAGTCTAAGAATAAAGTTTGAATTTTTAGTTAAAAGTTTCAGAAAATCGGAGAAAGAAGTCACAGTTAAATTTAAAGACACATTTTAGAAAAAGGCAAACCTCTGAGGTATAAGTCAGAATTTTGCAAATAAAGTCAGAATTCCAAGAGTGAAGAGAATCCTGAGAATAATGGACTTTTTTTGCATAAAAGTTTCTGAGATTAGAACACATGAGAATTAAGTTAGTATTTCTACACCAGTAAAGTGGCTTCAAGACAATGTCAGACAATCAAACCATTCATAATATTAAAGTCGAACTTCAGACTAAAAGTTATGAATCTCATCTTAAACTGAGAATAACTTAATGATTCTGAGAAAAGTTGGAATTTTAAAAGAAATTGTGATATTAGAAAATCTGACAATAAAGTCAGAATTCTACTTTAAACCAAATTTCAGTAACAGAAACTCCAAAAGTCTGACATTTAAGTCAGAATTTTCATAATAAAGTCAGAATTCTGAGAGTCAAAATCAGAATTATGACTTTTGCATGCTTAATATCAGAACTATCCCCGCTCATAGCCCTTTACATACATCCAGTAATAACTGGTTTTACTTTGAAAGTCAAGAATTAAAATGTCCCACTGGGTACCAGACAGCAACCAAATCCTTCACACCTTCCCCTGATTTATAATTCCAAACCAGTAGTAAACCATCTCGGGCGTGTTTTCACATTTGCCTGAACACACACACACACACACACACACACACACACGGGGCAACCGTGCGCGCAGCAACGCTGGACGTGATTGGTGACTTGGGATTGGATGCAGCTTGTGTGTGTGTGTGTGTGTGTGCACTGATGCGTGAATACACACCAGCAGCAGCGCCTCGCATCTTACACACAATTTCTAACACAGTTATCTTTCTGCTTTTTTCTCCCCCCCCCCCCCCCAACCACCTCCGCGAGTTCTCGAGTGAAGGCTGGAGGCATATGACCAAAGTTGGGGGGGTGATTGATAATTAACTGAGGCACCTGAATCGGTGACGTGAGTGGAGGGTGGGGGGGCGGGTGACGAGAGAAGGAGAGAGAAAGAGGAGGAGGAGAGAGAGAGAGGTGGAGGGAGGCGGGCCGGAGAGGAGAGAGAGGTCTTGCCTCTTGTCTTGCCGAGGCTCTTTGATTCAGTGGCAGTGGCTGAGACAACCCCGTTACCGGCCACCGTTAACTCGGTAAGTCCTCATCATCTTCTCCCTCTCTTTTATTTCCTCTTCAATTTCAATTTCTCACTAGGAAAAAAATAGAAGTTCATGCTCCGTCTCCACTCAAGGAAGTCGGGTGAAAGAAAGTTTATGCGTAAAATAAAGGCGGAGGAGGCGATTTCTTTTTTTTTTTCTTTTTTTTTTTTTTATCTCAGTGCAATTCAGGAACACGGATTGCAGTTAAATAACCCGGCTTTATGTTTGAAGGGAAATTGAAATAGAAAGAGCCTCGAACCCATTTACCTTTTGATGCAGAAGCGCTTCAAACAGCCAAATGAAAACTTGGGCGCTGTCCGCGGTGCTGAAAGTCTTTACGGTCCCTCCAGTTATTGCCAATTATTGATTCAAATTCTTCTCTCTGTAGTGCCTGCTTCTTGATAAAGTTTCTCATGGCGACTTGGCCTAACATAAAGTCATATTTGAACGACTAAGTCCCTCTGCACGCGCCTCTCTTCTCCACAGTGTAACTACGAGCTTCGGTCATACCGAAGATCAACAGCTCATGGTGAAGAAGAGACAGATTTCCCCGGAGGACATCGCGTCTTTATCGCGTCGCTGCAGCCGAAATCGAAGAGGACGTTTGGCCAAAGCGAACTCCAATAAGAACACAGGCTCTATACTGGATGGCAACACAGCCAGAAGATGCATTGTGTGTCTGATGAGCGCAAAAGCTGCCAGTCAAACTCCGTCGGTGAACGCTTGGCACATGAAGGAGTATCTGCGATGAAGAAACCCGCAAGAGGCTCCACTCGGTAAGAAGAGGAGGAGTGGTATTCAGAGAGAAAGACAAGACAGAAGAAAGTGGAGGCCAAAGAACAAACACCAGCGCGTCCTCAAATGATGGGGATAAAGCACCTTCTTCTTCTTTTGATTTACTTAGACCCGCTGAATGTCCTGTGCGCCGCCGCCACCAATAAAAAGAGCAAAACCCCGCCGAGGAGGAACCCAAAGGTGAAGGAGGTCAACGGCAGCACCACTGCGGTCCCGTTGGCCGCGGCCGTCCCGGGGAAGATCACGCAGGTGCAGGCTCCCTCGGTCCAGCACGACACCTGCCTGGGCTACTACGACGTGAGCGGGCAGTACGACAAAGAGTTCTCCTGCAACAACACCGACCACCGCTTCTGCTGCGGCAGCTGCTTCCTGCGCTTCTGCTGCGCGGACCGGGGGAAGCGGCTGGAGCAGAAGAGCTGCACCAACTACAACACGCCGGACTGGATCAAAACCCAGCCCCCGTCACCGGCGCCAACAGGTGACACGTACGACCCGGAGCTGGACCAGACCAACACCACGGTGTACATCACCTGCGGGGTCATAGCGCTCATCATCGCCATTGGGATTTCTGCTAAAGTTGCCTATGATAAAGCCACCAAGCCCCCTCAGGAAATGAATGTGCACAGGTAAGATTATCTTTGTAATTACACATTTTCGTAGATGATGAGCTGTAAAAAGGCTGAAAAAACATTATAAAATGTGTACAGAGAATAAGATGATTTCACACCATAAAGGGCAAACAGGATTCGGGGGACTATACCCACCCATGTATTCCTGGAGCTGCTTGAGAAAACTAAACTGACTTAACCTTCAGTTTACAGTAGGCTATGAGGTCATTTTATAGCAGTCTGACTTTAACATAATGCTGGATATATGTACTGTTTGACACTTTTGTGCCCGAAATGGGAGCTGAACAAATCTTTCTCTGCAAACGTGGTCCTGGTGATGCAACTGACTTATGGCAGCCTATATAACTTACAGCCTCAATATCATGGGTTCATACCTTCTAATGACCTTTAACACATGCCGTTACTCTCCTCCCCAGAGCCTCCCTGTCAGAAAATGTCAAGATTGTATACCTTTCCATGGTACACATCCCATTCTGTGTCAATCCCAGGAGGGGGAGCGGGTAGTATTTTGTGTCCGTTCAACCCCAGGGGGATAAATTAAATGCCACTGAAAGCCATGATGAGTGATCACGTTCATCCTGATGGGAGTGGTCTCTTCTACAATAACTAGCCTTCATTTTCAAATCCTCAAGGCACCAATAGTGATCACTAAATTGCTCGATGAGCGTGAAAGCAACATGAAAACACCTCCTCTGGCCATTTCAGTCACCAGCTGAACAAATTGCTGTACAGTGATGTCGGGAACAGACGTACGGCGACATTTCTCCCACTGTCGTCAGAACACCAAATGATTTCTTAAAGTTGGCTATGATTTTTTTGCTGTATCATTTTTTTCATACAAGTAACTGCTGTTATCTGCCCCCGAAAACAAATCTCCCAGAGAGCCTCAATAGAGTTACGCTTCATCTCCTTTGTTGCCCTCGAAACAACTCAAATTACCAAAAGATTAAAGGCATCATTTGGCATTTGGAAGACTGCTGGTCTCTTGGTGAGGTACATGGTAGTGTAGAGTATTTTAAACACTACGAGAGAGGGATCCCTCCTCTGTTGCGCTTCCTGAGGTTTCTATCATTTTTTTAAAATGAGTTTTCTTGGTGTAGTTTTTCCTCAAATCAAGGATCCAAGGACAGAGGGTGTCGTATGTTGTACAGATTTTAAAGGTCTTTGAGGCAAATTATGATTTGTGATATTGGGCTAAATAAATAAAACCGAATTGAACTAAATTGAATTGAATTACAAATGGTGCCAGCAGGTTTAACTTCTGTCAAAGTGACATGAGCTGAGTGGTTTCAAGCAAGTGCATCCAGGCGGCTTTCGTAAAACTCGGCTTCAAATCATAGGTTTTTCTTGATAACATTGAATATTCACGAGAATCAAAGAGTTGTTGAGCGTTTAGGATTGTATGGCTGTGGTTTGACCAGATTTGATCGAAAGTAGCCTGGCAACATAAGCAAACAACCCCATAACTGTCAAAGGACTTTGGTTCAAATGGTGCCCAATTCGGATTGGTGCTGCACAGAAATCTGTCATGTGACGAACTGTTTGAACTTTGGCAGATTATTTTGTGTTCACGTAACTACCCTTTGCTCACAGAGAGAAGCTGATTGAGAAAATAATTATGCTGTCAGGGCCTTTACAGGTGAATGAATCCTTTGACTAGAGATTAAATGATTAGACGATTCATTCATTGACAAATAATAAATCCGCTACTCTTTTGACAATTGATTAGTTGTCATTTTTCAACAGAAGAATTCCAATGATTTGGTGGTTCTAGTTTCTCACATATGAGGATCTGATGCTGTTCTTTGTCTTTGTCTTATAGTAAACTGAATATCTTTTTACTTTTGGACTGCTGACCGGACATTCCTTGGGGGTGGGCTAAGTGGCCAGGACGCATGTTTTCATCCTGCTCACTTGGGTATTTTCTTACAGTTCAAAGACATGCTGGGCAGGTCAAGAGGAAAGCCCACATTGAATGTGTTTGTCTGTCTCTCTATGGCACGCAAGACTGGAATATAAATGTCCAGGCTGTCTTTTGTGTGATGCATGCTGGGATACTCTCCCTTTCCCACTGACGCAGGTATTGAAAATGCATAAAAGGATACATGGGTTTTTAATTGGGGTTAGGTCTAAGTGAAATAGTATGTTTTCCACCCACTGGTATCGTCATCGCTCTTATCCAAGTCACTTGAGTCACCTGCCATTATCCAGAGTCCATTTTGGAAAGAGCAGAGGAGGATGTCTTGCGTTGATTTAACGATATGAAGATAATTGAGCATTGTTATGCCTTGGTCATTAAACTTTGGTGCCTGCTGCTTTGAAAATGTCAAGGGAGATTACTCAGCTTTCTTGCTCTGAGAAACACAGTGACACATTCTTGATAAAAAAAATGTCTAAACTCTAGCCCTGACAACAACACAAAGGAGCTCTTTCAGTGGATCAGTTATATATAAAATTTAAGCTCCAGTGATCGCCATAAGTGTCTTTTCAAAAGTTGGCACCGTCAGCTTTTAATATCCATATGGACTCATGAGACCATAATACAGTATTTTATTTGAAACAACAGACACAAAAGGAATAACAAAGCTCATGATGCAGCACTTTTTCCATCTCTGCTCTGAAAAATGAAGAGATGGTTGCGTTTATGTCTTCTTACTGCGCATCTATCCTAGCCATGGGGCGTACTTTCAAGTGGATCTGCTTAATGCCACTACTTCAATATGACCAGAGACCATGAGAGTTTAGAGAGAGGTCGATTAAATGATGAGGCATGGCTTGCTGGGTGCTCAATAGTACTTTTTTCCTTTTTATGATTTGTTTATTTTCACCGACCATTTGGCACAAAGAGCTGTCGTAATGATGTCTGCTGGAATAGACCTCAGAGGCTGGCAGCAGACATTCATGCTGACAGCCGTGACCAAAAAGCAGTAGTGGAACACGGGATTAGCTTTATATTTGGCACGGGTCTCCTCCTAAAAAGTGGGAGCTTCTCTGTTAATTTCCGGTGCTTCTCTAATGTAATTTAGACTCCTACCTCTGCGACTGAGGGAGGACTGTGAGCAGAATACTGAGCTGTTGGCAGACCTTTGCTTTTTGGTCTGTGACCTTCACCGAAACGCAAGAAATGCCGAGTGAGAGCTAAAGCCAGTGATTTGAACAGGCTGTATTGATCACCTTCTGCAAAGCAAACCGAGATGCAATTTATGCTGGCTAGGTGGTGAGAATAATGCTTTGTTCTCCGATTGCAGGAGTAAGAAACTTAGTTAAATGTTATCAGCCAATTTTAGCTTATCACAGAAATACTGGTATCAGCAAATATATTGGACAATAAAAAAAAAACAGATTGCACTACAGAGATATAAGATATAGTCAAGGTCATCATCGTCATTAGATAGTTTGTTCACTATAGAATAATGACAAGCGATGACAGTTTTAGTTTTGTTAAGCTTTTCATTAGATTGTTCAATCTGTTCTCCTACACCATCTATAAAGTTGGCAAACCAGGCTTTGGATAAACCGACAATACTTCTTAGAAGGGTCGATTCATTCTGGTTTGAGACTTTTCATGGGATGTGATGACAGTATGAAAAATATGGAATATCACCAACTTACTGTTTAAGGGTTGTGCTTTAAAACTTTTAATGCTCACAACTCTCTAACTGAACGGTATGTTGTATGACTCCTGTTCCTCTGTAAATCAGTTCCACTTTGGCATTCCCCAAGGATCCATTCTCGGCCCATTGTTGTTTTCAGTTTACATGCTCCCCCTTAACCACTCTATACAAATCCCTCTTTGAAAGTCAGCAATAAGATTGTATGCAGAACATTGGCAATAAATGGTTTTGCACCAGAACATGTCAAAGATTTGATGACACCTTAGATCAGTGGATGGGGCTCTGCTGCTTGTTCACAGGTCTCGGCTCATGACAAAGATTGAACAGGCCTTAGCAATAAGAGCCTATAGAATTATGAACACTCCACTGATTTATATTTTCATCTACCGTTGACATTGTTCTTTCACCGTTATGTTTTATGTTTTTCTTTTTTTATGTTCTTTTCTTTTATAAGCAGTTTTTGAATGTTAAGAAAAGCGCTATAAAATACAATTAATTAATATGATAAACTTATTTTTCAACTGAAAATTTAATATTAATACATATCGTCATAATTCACACAATTCTTAACTAGCCAAATTCAAGCAATCCTCATCAAAAAGGTTTTGATATATAATGCGTTAAAAAAAAGTGAATTGGCTAATATATTGTTACCAGATTTTGTTAAACTCTCAAATACGACTCCAAAAAAGCATCTGCATGTGTTGATCGAGCTCTATTAGGGTTATAATCACACAACATTTCTGAACAAATGCTCCTGCAGTTTCCATGTGACTTGACAACAATCAAAATTCTCCTGTATATCTGCGGTTTTCCTTCGTAAAATGTTATCGTTTCTTGATAAAATACATGTTAAAAGTCTTGTTCCTGCAAACTATTGTAGCTCCTGCTGCACACGACATAGCAGCCAACTGGGACAATGCAAAATCAGGTCGACTCTGTCTGCAAAAAAGAAATGGCTAAAGTGTGCTCATCCTGGAAGGGAAATGCTATTAATATACTGTATATCTCCCAAAGTCACAGAGTTATGGATAAGTGGACTGCGTGGTTGCTTTAGGTTGACATTGACACAGTTAAATTTTACTTTCATTTCCTTTAAGAAAACCCAGAGCCAGTCATCTCCTAGAGTGACTGTGCCTCCAAAAGTTGGAAATGGTATTGGTGAAATATTGCTTTCATTTTGTGGCCTCAAAGAAGAGACACCGACTTAACTCTTAATAAATGGGCCTCGAGTTTGAGTCCAGCACACATAATAGGACTTGTACCTTGTGTACTGGACTATTGAAAATAGTCCCTTGTGACTATAGGTGTAATTAGGATTTCTTCTCTACCTTGCTTCAAGCCTCTATGATTCAAATTGTAGCTGTGGCTAAATAAATTAGGAATACCTTTAGGGGGATGGTGAGAAAAAAAGAAAATGTTGGTCATTGAGAAAGGGAAACATTGACTTTAAATATTTTTTTCACTTGTGTGATTTCTTTTCAGAGCCCTTGCAGACATTCTGAGGCAACAAGGACCAGTTCCAATATCTCAGTATGAACATGAAGACATTGCAGCGAATGATGGGTCGCCCAAAGATGAGACGCCGGTCAGAACCTCGAAGAACCACTACACACCTGTTCACTCCAAGGCGTCAAACCATGGTAGGTGACACTTCTCTGGTTTTATACAGATCAATAGCGCAGATGAACTAAACCATGTTAGAAGGCCAAATAACTTATGTGTAGCTTTCATTGCATGTCCATTTAAAAAATCCATGTTACTACGATGGTGTAAAAAAGAAAGAACCCCTTCGCTTTCCTAAATCTGCCACAGCATCCTTTTGATTGACATCCACTGAAATAGATCGACGGGCTGTGATTCTTAAGCTTTTCCACTCAATCTTTCTTAAGAGAAAACATACAGAGAAATACAGTGTATAGCGAATTAAATGCCCTGGCTGAGTTCTCGTTTCCCTCACGCTGCAGTCCCATAAGCCTACTCAGCATTGGCTCAAAATTGAGATGCAAATTATCGTCGTCTGTGGAAGACGCAGGCTTTTTGTCCAGAGATAATTCTGTCGTGCGACGCTGTTCCTCCTACTTTTATCCAATCGGTCTCCAGATCCCTGCTCCAGGGATCAGCTCGTTTGCTAAGTGCCCTAGTATGGTGTCCCAGATTCAACAGTGTTATGTTTCACTCTATGTCACCCTGCCTCCACCCTTCTCTCCACCACCTCCACCACCCAACATGGAGGGAATGTGTCATATGAGAGCTGATACAGACTGTTCTAAACTGCAGGATGTGAGCTGCTTTTCTCCCTTTTCTGCAGCAGAATGACTATTTAACTGGTGTAAACAGTTTGCTGTTGAAATGTAACCGCCCAGACAGTAAGAGGAGAAGCTACTGAGAGCTGGGAGGAAATGTTCAGACTTGAGGTTGCAATTGGAAAATTTTACCGCATCCGCAAGTGTATCTTTAAAGTTACAATCTACAATGGATTTATCAAAGTTAAGGTCAGTTGTTTCATCATCCATCACTTTTAATACAGCAATCTGGCATACAATATATGGTATTCATGGGACTCAAGACCGTTCAGAAAGTCGAGGAATCCAGGAAGTCCATTAAGCATAAGTTTGTTTGGAATAAGCAAAAGAAGAAGTAGTCGGAGAAGTAAAAGCCACTAGGGCTGAATAGAGAAAATAGTTCCACCGAGACTGGATAACCATGCCTGCTCCAGGGCCTCAAACCTTCATGAGACTAAAGCACACCAGGTTCACCGTATGGTAATAAGTTGGTGGTAATTTAATTTATTACAAATGTGTTCAATAATCCTACATCCACCACTAAAGTACATTATGATAGGCAACACCTGCATTATGATTTGTTGCTAAGGCCCCATCTTGTAGGCTAGAGGGGCCCTGAATGATATTTTGCCAGTGATTATTATGCTTACTAGTGGGAGAAATAAGGGCAAAAAGAGAAATAAGGGCACAGCTCATTTTTGCCCCCAGGCCAGCAAGTGTGTTAATCTGGCCCTGGGCCCCACCTAAAGAAACTTTATCTGCAGAAAACACGTGAAAGATGATGTCACCGTACTGGGGAAACTGATCGATAGCTTATAAAAGTACAAGAACACCAAAGCAGTTATGGCAGAGCAACAAAAAAATCTACAGGGTTTGATTATGAAAGCTTTCCATGAAGCAGCAAATACTATTTTTTATTTTTTTGACCAGCAGCAAAATGTCTGAACACCATGAACACATCTCTGAAAAGTACAGTATGGAGTATGACAGGCCTAACAGGCTTTCTTAATCAAACTTATTACATGGCCTTTTAGATATTTATAAATATTTTTTTAAAGAAAAGTGGAGAATTTAAAAAATGTAATAGTCAAAGCTAAAAAAAGGTTTGCTACATTGCAGTGTATTAAAATGTTTTTAAATTAAACATAGTGCACATTGTAGGCTGTGCTGACTCTGTTCGTAAGTGCAAACACAGAGCAAAGATTGATCCTCTTTGTGATTCAAAAACCCACACATAGCTATTTCTATGTTTGCTGGGTGAACAGTACTAGGAAGTCACATTGCAGGGGGGAATGCTTTTGCACGGAGAAGGCTTCAGAGAAGAGGGTGGAGGGTGTCCAAGCAGGGATGGAGGCACTCCAGGGAAGACATGACTCAGATGTCATGACAAATTTATGACAACAGTGATGTGAATTTAAAAAAAGAAAATGACTCTGTTCTTTTTTCAGTGTAAAAATGGTCAAAATTCATTATATTTATAATGAGACTTCTGGATATTATATACCTCTTAGTTGATTTCAGTGTTATTAGTATGTTCCAGTGCAAATCTAGAAACCTTTAGTACTACTACAGTATATGAATCGATGACTGCATGTGTGTCCCCTGTGCTTTTGTGTGTACGTGTTTCTAATCAGGAAATTCCATTTCGTTTTTGTTTGAAATTTTTGGACCTTTTGTCTGGTCTTCAGACCTGGTCTTCTTAGGAGGGCTGATTATGGGTTAAAACGTGGTTTATAGGCTTACGGTTATAATTAGATTCAAGGGAAGGTTTCATGACAAAAAAAATAGTTCCAATAAGGTTTTTGTCGTTTTGACAACATTTGCACACTTGAAGTGTTAAATCACCCTACCACTTTACAAATTATCATAGAACGTTTCAATATGCAGATGACGTCTCTGTTTTTATGAAAGTTCAGTTGAATAGATAAATAGCATAGAATTTGGACTTTTAATGTCTACTTTTGTGCCCATATATCATTTTATTTCTAGGGCCTTCTAGTAAGCTAGATAGTTACTTTTTGTGATTCAAGACATCAAGGATGATTCAAGGTGTCAAGCTTTCAGTATTTGCCCTTGAGGTCTTCAAAAAGAAAAGGTTTATATCTAAAAAATATTCATGCTCACATCCCCCTTTGAGAGGTGCAGTTTGCCTATATGGCAACAGTAGTTGTCTTTAAAATATATATATATTTTTTTATAAATTGTAGATTATACCATTCTATGACCTCATGACGTTTACCAGTGATGTCAGGAATAAGAGGTTGGGAAGAGAAATTGGTCTACTTCAGATTTATAAGATTGCTCATGAAGGCAGCCAGTAGCTACAGCAATTCTTTGAAACGATCTCCTGGGTCACAGCAACAGATCAGAGTTAATGGTGGAGAGAATAAAGATAGATTTGAATAGATTTTTGTGGGACACCGATGTAGCAGCTTAAACGATCGTAAAATATACTGGTGCAGTTGGAACCCCCACTCAATTGATGGTGTCCTATATAGTATGTAGCTGATTCCCTCGTTTTAACTCCTTTTTATATACCCTATCAGTGATGAAAACTGCCCTTAAAATAACAACTACAATAAAGACAAAGAGAGCATTTTTATATTAAGGAGAGAAAAAAACAATAAAAAAGGCTGATGACGTGCAGCAATGGTTGATTTCTGGATTCGAACTCAAAACATCAGCAGTATATGATGTGAACTCATCTCACTTGATGTTCGAAAAGAGATATTGTACCTAGATGTGATGTTGATGAAGTGTGTCTTGAGGAGTGGATATACTTCTCCAGAATGGCCCCGGAGTGACCATTATCACTTCAATTTCCCAGAATTCTGTTCTGTTCTCTCATTTTGTGCTCTTAAAGTTTCTATGGTGCTGTGAAAATAGGCGACAAATGTCTTCCACACTTTGCAGACAGAGAATGGAATCATCTCACAGCAACTGGGTTCATTTTGAGTTTTAAAACCCTGCAGAAGTTGGCTATGAAATGACATGAGACCAACTTTGAAATTATATTTTCAAAGGATGACGTCAAGTTGTTGATGATAAGGAGTCTGGATCTCAGTCTGCCTGTAGAGTAACAATCAGAGACTGTTTGTGTCTGTATTCATTCAACTGAAAGTTATTATAACCATTTACACTCTGTGAATTTCCTCTATTGTTTAACTTGACTTTGATAATGGAGGCTAAATGGACAAAAGTATGTGGACACCAGAACATTATACCCATATGTGATCAATGAGTCATTCCAAAACCATGGGAATTAATCTACTGCTACAACAGCCTCTTCTGGGAAAACTTTCCACCAGATGTTGAAACCTGCAGAGATTTGATCCCATTCAGCCACAACCGAGGTCCAACACTGATGTTGGGAGATAAGGTCGGGGTTCCAGCTCATCCTAATGGTGCTGGATTGGGTTGAGGTCAGGGATCTGAGCAGGCCAGCATGGGTGCATTTGTATGTTAGAACAGGAAAGGGACAAAAACAAACTGTTACCACAAAGAAGAAGAACACTGTTGCATAAAATACTATTGTATACTGCAGCATTAAAGGAATAGTTTGACATTTTTGGAAATGTACTTATTTGCTTCCTTGAGATGAGACAATTGATACCACTTTCATGTCTGTACACTATATATGAAACTACAGACAGGAGCCAGTTAGCTTAGCTTAGCCTAAAGACTAGAAACAAGGGGAAACAGCTAGACAGGTTGTGTCCAACAATAACAAAATCTGCCCAGCACGTCTAAAGCTCAATAATGAACACGTTGTATATCATTTATTTCATCTGATCAAATGTGTGGGACTGTTTCTGGGAACAGTCACTTCTTGGAGTCTTGTCATCACCTTGAGGTTTGCCAGGCAACCAGCGGAGATTACAGAATGTCCTAAGTTACCCCAAGTTACTGTGTAGTTTTTACATTTCTAAAACGTTGTTTATATGGATTAAACAATCAAGATATAACGTGTTTATGAGTGAGCTTTACTGTGTGATCAGACCGAATTTGAAGCAAATTTTACATGTGGCCCAATTAAATATAAAGTCAATGTAAAGACTAGATAAATTTGAGGCAAATTCGCCCATGGTGGCGCAAATAGGAAGACATAGATGCATCCGCATGAGTTTAAAATGTTTCAACTTGAGTGAGAAATTTGTGCGAATTCCAGGGCTTTATGAATTGGCTTACAGTTGGTGTGGTACATTGACTATTTGGGGCAAATCAACACAAACGGTCCACCAGTCAAATTTGCGCAAGTGACCCAAGGCAAAAATATTCCCTTTGCTCTCTGTCCGATAGGTTGGTGGAATTTGTTACAGTTGGACAGAGCCAGGCTAGCTGTTTCCCCTGTATTCAGTTTTTATGCTATGCTAAGCTAACCGGTTGCTGGCTATAGTTAAACAGACACGAGAGTGGTATTGATCATCTCATCTAAATCTCAGCAAGAAAGTGAACAAGCATTTTGTTTCCCAATATGTCAAACTATTCATTTAAGATTTTCCTTTATTGGAACTAAGTTTTATACAACCATTTCAACTGTTGAACAAGAATGTGAAATGTGGTTGAAAGCCCTGGAAAAAAGTACAGTTAGTAGAGTTATCAGGTTAGTCATTTAATATAAACCTTTTGTGTTTTGTACATGCCCCCCTTTGACGTTAACGCCTACCCTGCATGACTGGACTGCAGAAATATGCAGAATTGAGTCACTAATTTGATGACTGTTTACTTTTCCTTAAAGGCCAATTCAAATATTACTTTGCAAATTTCACTTTTATGAGGATATTTGAATTGAAATCTCTGAAATAAAACACTTCACCCGTCATCCATGAATGTATGATGAATAGTGTGGTTATTCTCTAAACGACAGGTTAGATCTTTTTCCATTATGCAGTGTAGATAAGGTAATTCTGAGGAACTTTTCCAGAGGTAATAAGGGTCTATAGGTTTGTACTGCCACATGAGAGCAATTTGTATCACATTTAGCATCTCCAGCTACCTGATTTCAGCTCCAAGGAGCCGTCCTTAGAACATGCAGAGGTTATAAATCATTAGCATTTCACCCTGGGAGACATCACATACGTACATACATACGCTACTGTATCATCTACATAGATACAACACTGTGCTGTTAACATATTTTCCTGCATCTAGTGTTGTTTAATTCCTTTCTTTGGATATTTACTGTTTTACAATGGGTCTCAAATTCACAGAGATGGTCAGAGTGCATCAGTAATTTGTTTATAATTGTCCTCTGGGTTTGATATAAAGAAACAAACGAGCTGTGGTGCTGAGGCTTCTGTGTGCCAAACGTTGGTGTGATGAAGACCAGGCCTAATGTCCCACGTGTTTCTTCTCATTATGATAATTTGAAATGCTGTTCGATCTGGGCTTCCCGAGGCCCAAAGGTCTGAGTGATGTTATTGACTTTGAAGTGGTTCCTTTGAGAAACATGCATTTAACTGTTTGCTAGTTAATGTAGAGAGGGACTAACGGAGAGAAGGAGCGTGGGGAGGTTTGATAAACCAACTCTCCAGGTTTGGGATTCTCTGTTCTTTTTCGTCTTTTCATCGACATTATGTTCTTTTATTTCTTAAGACTTGTCTGTGATTGACAGGACAACTGAATGTTGTCAGCCTTGCTCCTTTGTGTTCAGGCCCCACTCTCAATTACAGCACTGGCTCAGAGCAGAGTTAACAGTGCTGTGGAAACAAATTGCATTATGGAGTGATGTTTTAACGCAGGGGAAATCCAAAAGGGTGTACACCTGAGGTGTGCTGGCATCTTCAAAGAAGGGGGCTTAAACCCATTCTAAAATCAAGTGTATCAAACCCCAATAATTTTGCCTGTGAGGAGCCAAGAGCAATATTTATTTTCCAATTTAATTTAATAATTTACTGCGGAGAAAGAGAAGGAGTGTTTGATAAATGGGTGATATGAAAGCCCTGAAACCTGCAGATTGCATCTCTGGCATCCTTAAGCGATACATATTGATGAGCTGATGATCCCACCTGAATCAGTTTTGTCAGTTATGCAATTTTAGCCCTGTTTAGTATTCTTGTCATCTGTGGCTACTCCTTCATAAAAAGGCAGGAATGACTGGGGAATTGAGTACAGATACTCCTCAGTATTAAGGCCCAGTCACACCAGCATTTAAAGTGGGGAATTAATTTCAATGGAATGGCCGCGATCTGTGGATTCGCCCGTGGGGGTGAAGTGAATCCACGTTTGCATTGAGTTCAACTTTGCTCCAATGACTGATAGCAAACTGTCTTGACAGTGTTGACCTTCGAGGGAACGTAGAGCTGGCGCCTCAAAAATAGAAAAAGCGTTCGTAGCTCATAGAGTTGCAAAGCCGCTTATAGAGTTGCAGAGCCACTGGCTCGGGATTGTTTTACTTTTAAAATTTTTTCTTTAAACGATATCCTCAATCCTCAATATTCAACCCTAAAGTTTTTATGTACACATGCTTGTACCTTCGACTTGTTATTTAAAAAAACATATTTCCAAATGCAGTTTTCATCTTTTGCGCTTTTGATTTAACCAGGAGAGTTTTATGTTGATCTAAGCGATATAAATGCTCCAACTGTGAGTCATGCAACATTGTCTATAGGAAAAATGAATGGGATTCCTGGAACCAGGGGCGCCTGAAAACCACTCCTCCCACTTCACAACGGTATTAGCTGTGTTGCTCCTAGCTTTCGAATATAAACCGCTCCACTAAAGAGACATGGATTTTAGACCTCTATGATACTTGAGTCGATGGTACAGATATGTCTCTTAGATAGACTATGAACTTATTTTCCTGTTAGCAACCAACTCACAAGCTTGCTAACTGACAGTTAACAAACAAGCTACTCCAAAGAGCTATTTTTCCGTCTTCTTCATCATTTACTGAATAGGCCTACAATTATTTACAATCTTGCGAGCAAAAGCCTAGGGAAGAGTGAATGTCCCTGTACAGAGAAAATAAAAAGACTCAGAGGCTATTGTGACCGACTGGCACTAACACGATCCCAGTATGTGGCTAGCGTGTTAGCTGTTGGCTCGCCAGCTACAGTAGCACTCACACTTGCCCTGCGAGTAGTCTACGTCACCAAGCCTCCAGAACCACCTGCTTCAAAAGGGCCTAGATTCATTTCTCTGTGCCACTTTCTGGTTTGACCACACCTTTCAGCGAATCCTTATTATTGCCCTTAAACATTTTGCGTAAATATTCATTTTTCACAATTTTTTTTGTCTCACCAGGGCACTATGGGAAAGAAAACCTGCGCAGCGGAGGCCAAGACATGCACAACTTCATCTCCTCTGGGTTTGTGACACTCGGACGTGGCCACTTGAAAAGTAAAGTCCATCCTCATTATCTGTTTTTTTACTTCACAGTACCCTGAAAACCGAGTTCAGAACAATAATCATTTCACTCACGAAGCTACTGTGTCATGCTGTCACTCTCTTTCTGCCAAATGAGTCTGCACAGGACTGTGCAGTAAAAAAAAAACAAAAAACAAAATCACATAATGTGACTGTGACTTTTGTTTCAGCTCAGTGGAAGTTCGACATTCCAATACATAATGGCTTGAAGGGACATCTTGCAAAGTCCACACACACATTTATTATCTATGATTAAATCTACACTTCTAATGACAAAGTAACACTTCTGCACTTGGTAGGCAGCCAGTGTGAGTGCAGCATGGCACAGCGGTAGATTTCCCCGCTATTGTCTTCCTTTGGCGTTTTAATAAGTCAGAAGCAGTGTTGGAGTGAGAATGAGCTGTAAACAAGAGGCCTGTTGTTGTGTTTTTACAGCGCAGCACTCCATAGACGAATCGGGGCAGATGTCCTGGCAGGGCGATCTGGACATGCCCATCTCCTACGGTACGTTCTCCAAATTTCCTGCTTTGTGTCGGAGAAAAAAAACCCCACGCGACCCCCTTTCTGCTCGCACCTGATGAGAAAAGTCACTCACACTTCACACACGGACCAGTCGAGTGCCCTTGGCCGATAATCACGGCGCAGTCACTGGGTGCAGAGTGCCAGAGTTGTAATATTATCCAGCGAAAACATTTCGACAGGCGGTTGTTCGACAGCAGGTTTGAATGAATGTGATGATGGCCATGCAGTGAAGGTTTCATTATATGACTGATCGATGGACAAGTGAGGGTGTCAGAACTGAACATGGCTGCTGTCATTAGCAGTGGGATTCTAGACAGCTGATAAACACTTCTTAGGTGTCTGCAAGGTAAGTGATTCAGAAACTCCGATTGAATCTTATTTATTTCTGGTGGTTTTGCTCTGTATTTTGCAGATATCATCCATCACAGTAGTCTGATGTGGCGTAGCAGAGTTTGATGTTGGTGTCTTTTTCCTTAAAGATATTCGAGTTTGTGACGTGTTTTCTATTCAGCCATGGTGACAATGTCTTCACCAGAGTTGGCGTTAGAAAGCATTTTATGCGATCTGAATCCAGATTTAACGCCTTGTTTTTCACCAGCTGCTTGATCCAAATACTGGAGGCCTTCTATTGCACTCATCAGCTTAAATCATTGATATAATACAAATGAATGTTTTCGATAACTGAAATTGCCATGATCATTTCTCTGGTGAAGATTCATCACTCTGTGGGCCTTGTTGAACTACACAAACACGCATTTAAAAAAAGCCACACAATATTTCTGACTGGTTCTGACTTCCGTCGGGTCACTGTTCCCTTTATTTTTTGTCAATTAATTTGTGCCTTGCACACAGGTTTCTGCTGTAAGTGACGTAAACATCCAGAGGCTGCTGTGCCAAATGGTGTGTCTCCGCAGTAAATTGTTGTGGCAGGAGGTGTATTTTATTGAACCGATGATTGCAACCCGACAGCTTTATTTGAGAGCCTTTGTGATATAGAGGGACGGCCACTGTGAGTAGAAGCTTTGCAGAGGAAATGGGCTTGCTAGATCACAAAACGTGTCGGGTGTTACTGAAAAGGAAACGATTCTTCAACTCCCTCCATTTTGTCTCAACTATCAACAATCTCTACCAACACACTTAACTTGCCAAACACAAGCAGCCCCAACTGAGCAAACACAGCTCTTTTAACGTCTCCGCGTGGTATGTTGGTAGAGCCTCTGCCACCGCTAGTTACATCGACATTCACATCTGCGTTGGCTTTTGCTGCTACGCTGTAACCCGCCTAAACGCACAAATACTGTATATATCCACCTCAAGACAGCAAATAAGCGCGTTCTCCAGTGATTATCTGAGTGTTTAGCTTGCATATACCAATGCAACAGCATTTCAGTTGCCATTTTCCAACGTGCTGGAAAGTTTATTAAAGAAAATGCCACAAAAAAAGAATATTTTTATATATATGTTGCTTCATATAGTATTCTATATTTGTTATCTCCAGAAATTAAAGTTGTTAACTGGCCCTATGAGACTTTTAGTGCAGCAAATCTGAGTACACTTATCCCCCTAAAAGTACTCGCTTAGCTGCTGGTAATGAATTGACTGACATTCATTGTTGGCGACAGGTTAAAATGACTCAATCCTGAAACCAAATGGCTATTTCACTCCCGAAGAAGGCATATAACTGAAAACGTCTGTGATTTTTACTCCCCTGTGCTTGGGGGAAAAAAAAGAGTTAAACGAGCAACATTTACCATTTGGAAAGGCAGCAGGGAAACCAGTCAGCGAAAGTTAAAATGATGTTGTTATTTCTCTCCCTGCAGTGTGAAATTTAAGCTAGCACACGCCGCTCCATTTTGACACAACACCTGGAAACAAGTACTCAACAGCAGGTTTGGAAACGGCACACGTCACCTTTCATGAACTGAAGGATGAATCACTCTTGTATTATTTCACTCGGCAACGGAGATGAGTAGATTTGTGTAACTTGTAAGGACTAGTGGGGGCGGAACACTTACTCAGATAATTTACTTAAGTAAATAAGTAAAGCATGCGGTGTATAGAAATACTCTGTTAGGAGTAAACGTACTGCATTCAAAATGTTAGTACAAAAGTATTAGCATCAAAATGTACTTAAAGTACCAAAAGTAAAAGGACTCATCATGCAGAATGGCCCATTTCACAATCATATATATGTATATTATATGACTAGAATATAATTTATTATTTATTAATGTATTAATGTTTGTGTCACTTTGATGTTGCAGCTGGTAAAAGGGGGCCTAACACCTTATACACTGCAGGGTGTACATCAACATCAACACCATTTTATTTTAATTACATTTTGTAGTGATAATCTGAATCTGCATAGTAACTAGTAACTAAATCTTTAAAATAAATGTAGTGGACTAAAAAGCATGCCTGTCCCTCTGAAATGTAGCGGTGTAAAAGCATAATCTAGCATAAAATGGAAATACTCGAGTAAAGTACAAGTACTTCAAGATTTTACGTAAGTACAGTACTTGAGTAAAGGTACTTTCCGCGACTGAGGACTGGATGGGGGATTTCACAGCTTCAGCCAAGACCTAATATTTTAGAAAGGTGTCTGAGGCAGCGACCCTCCCCTGTCTGCACCCGTCACCCTCTCGCTGCACCTATTAGGTGACACGCTGTAGCGGCCGGATGGCGGTAGCTGTCACTTCAAAGTACAGGTCCTGTCAGCCTCCGTCGTACATGTATTAGTTTAACAGCTGGATGTCAGCAGGCTCTATACCCCACCCCCCCGCCGAACCCCGCCTCCCCCCCTACACCTCCTGTCAGGAGGAAGCAGACTGACAGATGTGCACAGTGTCACCGCTGACTGCATCCTGCCCCCGCTCCAGCGCTGCTGTACAAACAGCTCATATCTCATTTCTGTAGTCGATAACATCTGCACAGGTCATCTGATTCACCTGCCCGCTGGTTCATAACTCTGGCTTTCTGTGAAGCGGTGGAAAAACAGTTAAGTACATTTACTCAAGTACTGTCATGCAGTCAAGTGCCATTTTGAGGTACTTGTACTTTTTTATTTTCATTTTGAGGGAATATTGTACTTTGTACTACAGATCTCTAAAATCACGCAATATAATGTTTCTTTTATTTTCTTCCTTCATTCCGTTCTTGTGTCTTTCTTCATTTCTTCCTCTTGTCTTTCCCCCATTTTTCCATTTTCTTACTTTTTTTACTTGTTTTTTTTCTTTTGTTCTGTTTTTCCCTCCCTTCTTTTCAGTATTTGTACTTTTCATTCCACTACATTTATCTGATGGCTGACAACTTTAATCTTATTATTTATTGCTTCATCCCTTCTTTTATTTCCTTTCCCTCCTTCCTTTTTCACACAGTTCCTTTCCCCCCTCCTTCTTTTTCCCTCCCTTGTGTAGTTCTGTCTTTCCTTCTCTCATTTTAGTCTCCCTTATTTTTTCTTCCTTACATCTTTCCCTTAATTCTTCTGTGCATTCTTATCTCTTTCCTTTGTTTCCTTCCTCTATTTCTTCCCTCCTTTTCATCCTTTCTCCCTTCTATCCTTGCTTCTCTCCCTCCTGTTCCTCCACCCCCCCCAACTACACTCTTAATAATCAGTACTTCTACATTTAGTACAGAAGGACATTTTACTGAAATTATTCATCTTAAAAATTGGACTTGAATGTGTGACAGAGTCATTTTGTAGTACTTATGTACTTACATTAAAGGCTTTGAGCAGTTCCTCCACCATAGCAGCCTGTTCTGGGTGCTCTTATTTGCATTTCAAATGTTGGGCGATTTAGACAAACAAAACATTTACGCTAATTCCTTTAAAATCCACAGTTTCTTAAGACAAACCACTTCTGAGCACGAGCGCCTATGACCAGAAACTTCAACTGTGTATGACTGAATTGTTTGCGTGGGAGCGTCGTAGTGAAAGGAACAGTACAAGCAGTACAGATTTAAATGTACGTCAGGACTAACAAGCTGCTAAACAAAGCTCCCAAGTAATGTTGTCATTAATATGCATGCATCCGTGATGTAACACGACACTCGGAGCACAGCCACACAAGCACCGCTGGTCTACCTGCTCGAGTGTTTGACTCATGTGGTAAAGTGACTGTGTGAGGCCGCTGCCAAGGCTTTGAGAGATGGATTTATGTCTGATATCAATGAGTGCTGGGGGAGCGCGGTGTGTTCACTGGCCCCGTCTGTCCGTCTCTATTCCCTGTGATGGATTGTCTGCAGCGATGCAGCCATTTAACAGCTCTGGACCACAGCGGCTTCATTGTGATGGAAGGCGAGCGGCTGTCAGACAGTAGATGTTCCAACTGAATGAGAATCCTAAACCTGAATGAGAAACTGTACGTGGATCAAAAGTGGTTGAGATGCTTTATGTTTCAGATTCATATCTGCCTCCAGATTTGGCAAGAAGGGAAGGGTGTTAGACAGTTTTCTCTTCTAAAGGGATAAAGCTGGCCTCATTCTATATTTTTTTCTTATTGGCAGAAAATTCCATTTTAAATCCAAAACTAACAACTTGTAGTCCAACTCTCACTGCTTTCTGACTTCCCTATCGTATCTTTGGCACTCACTCAGGTCCATTGGTTCATACTAAAGACTTACACTTTTAATAACACTTCACAAATATATAGTTTCATTTTCAGAAGGACTCAGTGATTTTCCTAAAACAGCTGGCCACTGTAGTGTTTGGCAAACGTTGCTAAAACAGGAGAAACTTGTGCATTTGGTGGATTAATTCACATACGGCGTCCTAGTGAGTATTTATGACAGCAGGACGGTGAATGTGTCAAACTACAGTTGCCGTACTCATTCCTTTTTGTTTAGCAGCACAGTAGTATAAGTGGTATAGTATAAGTACTAGAGCTACAGCTGCAATTATGCATTGATTGTGTAACGAAACCAATTCTTAATTAAAAGTCTCTAAATGTGTCTGTCCTCACAACAAAACAAAGGCATTTTCTCCAACGTATGCTTATGCTTCTCCTAACAACCGAATGCATTCCCAATGCGAATAATTACTGTCCTCTACCAGAAGTAAAAAAGGACGTATGTTTGGATATACTCCAAAACTGACAAACAGGAAATGGGCAGTGGACGCACTACCTCATTGGGTCCGGGTGCACGCTCAGCTACACAGACACAGTTTGCATTCCCGCCTCCTAACAGTCGATGTTGGTTTCTTTTAACCATGACCACGATCTTTCACTAACCTTAACCAAGTACTTTTAGTTGCCCGAGCGTAAGCAAACCTTAACCATACAGGTGGCAGGTCAGAAAACGCTCATATGAATTGTTTTTGTAAGGAATCATGTGAATCATCAAGAAATAGTGAAAAGCACGTATTAGACGAGTCTCACAACTCTACTCCAATCCACCATCCTGGATTTACAAAGGCTTTATTCATAGACAACCTGTTTAACTTTGATGGACTTGTATTGTATACACTCACACTGATCCGCGCCTCAGGTTTAATTCAAGTTAACTTTATTTAAACTACCCAAATCCCAAGTTTGTCTCAGAGGGTGTGTTCATTTTTAAAATTCGAAATTGTCGTCTGACCAGCAGTCTCAAAAGGTATTCCAGTTTACTGTCGTGTAAAGCAGAGAAAAGCAAATCCTCACATTTGAGAAGCCGGTACCGGATAAATCGTCTTAGCTTGAGAAATGAAAAAATCTTAATTGATTATCACAAGTTGTTGATTAGTAAAACGGACAAAATGTGTCTGATGTTTTAGCACTGCTCTTCACATTTTTTAAAACAATCACGCCGTGTACCCAGAAATGTCCGAGGTTAAACGATCCCGTCGTGTGCATTTAGCGAGCAGATATCTTGTGTACAAACATTCCCCTCGTCCTCGGGGCTTATTCATCTCTCTCCCTGCCTTCTCCGCCTGTGGCATCCACTGATGTGCATCCTGCTTAATTACTTTTTCATGAGTTAGTCCCTGGTTTTGTCCTGAGGGAATTGCTCTCCCCCCTCATCCCAATCCACTTAAGGTGACCTTGTCTTTTTGGGACACGCTGCTGCAGTACTCCCACCTCCCTGCTCTGTAATCCCTCCAGGGCTACAGTGTGTCTGTGCATGGGTATGTTTACGGCCGTGTAGCCAAGTGTGAGTGCAAATGGAGGGGACTTGTAGTGTGCCAAGTAGGTATCACTTGCCCAGTTTGCCTCCATTACCGAGCCCTCACATGTCTCCGTCTTTAAAGCTAGTTAGTGGCTCTGAACTCGAGCAGGCGCTAACTGAAAACTTTGAAAGTGAGGATCATAGATCAATAAATCATGGTAATGTGACATCATGGGCACGCTGCACACTCATGTTTACCAACCTGACTAAGATGCTTCATATTGATTCAAAGAGATCGAACGGTGGTGAGTCAAGCTTTTTCTGGATCCGGTGCCGCTGCTTAAAATCCTCTCCATAGTTCCAGTAGGTGTGGACACAAAAGCATCTGCATCTGCTAACAAGAGTTCTCAGTTCTGGGCGGATTGGATGCCCCTCCCCTATTGCAGCCCCTCTTTTTGAGCCGATAAGGTGAAATATATTATTTTAAATATCTGATTTTGTATTTGATCAGCTTCATACTGTTTTCATTGTCTCTCAAATTTGAGTGGGTTGGTGTTTTAGCCTTTTTGTTTTTTATAATGACACACAATCTGTTGAATGACCGCTGGCACCAAGCACAGAGGGCTGAAATGGGCTGCAACTGTAACAAATAAAAGACAAAACCACCTATAAGTCCAAACTATGGCCCACACATTTTATGAATTACAACTGTGCATCATTGCGCACTTATTCTGTATTTTTCAGTGGTTAAGCTGATTGGCTGGCTGGCTAATGAATGTAGATGGACTCAAAGTGACGCCTCGGCAAAACCAAGCTGATTAGCTAATGAAGTTAAGTTTGTAGTCAAGAGCTGTGTCCCATTTAACATCTTCGCATCTCCCAGGATCTACGTCCATTTTGAAACCTCAAGATTTCTATCCAGTGCAGTAATCAATCAATCAATCAACATTTATTTATACAGCCCAACACACAAAGTGAACCAAAGTGCTTTCCAATAAAAATTATAAAACAACTAATAAAACAAAACATTATTAAAAGAAACCAACAGCAATAGAATACACGGAATGCCACAGCAACTGCTAAACATTAAAAGCCAGTCTAAATAAACAAGATTTAAGTTTAGCCCTAAAGAGGCCCAGGTCAGTGATTGTGCGTAAATCAGCAGGGAGCTTGTTCCAGAGTCTGGGCCCAGCTACGGAAAAAGCCCGATCACCCCAGTGTTTAATTACACTGTGTTTAATTACCCCAGTAATTAGTGTGGCCTGTAGTGGTCGGAGAGTAGGACAATGATGCTGGTGCTATTTTGTTTCCAACAGGTCTTATCTCACACGTTTAGCTGTGCTGTACCACTACCAATTGCAAACCACAGCGGATCTCCCAGTTGACCACATCCATACAGCGCAACATAAAATACCCCCCAAAAATGGCAGACACTCGGTCGATCAAAGTATTCAGGGCTTTACCCCTGTAGCTTCCTGCCACACAGTCTGTAAACTTCTCATCCTGGTGATTTGTGTGACAGCGGAAGCTCCTCGCCGGCCATGCTGGGACCAGATATGAGCCCCGGCGCACACAAACCTTGCAAAGCTGCACATTTTGATCAAACGACACAACTCTCAGATATAACTACTTCCTCCAAAAAGGCTGAGAAACAAGGACGAGAGACTGAAATATTTATCAAGTTGTTGGGGTCGTACAGCCGAGCAGGCATATGTGCAGTTGTTTACTGAGATTAAAGGAGCAGGTGACAACAAGGTTAAATGAGACAATCTTTGCATTTTGCGCCACAGCACAAAAATTTATGTATATTTATTCCAAGCAGTAATTGGTGTATTTGCATAAAGTAGGAATTAAATTTTCATAGAAAACCCAGCGTCTAAAAAGAAGAACCCATTAAAAACATTTGTCTCTAAGCAAAACATGCTCCTGAGTTAGTATTACCCCCACCCTGCCAAACTCTTGCCAGAAACAGCTTTGCACAGCTTTTGATGTTTCCTCTTGACAAACGCCACACTTAATGAATAAAAGCATTCGTTTGCTGCATTTAAGTGTTGCAAAGGGGAATGAAATAAGGGCAGCAATCAATCGCAGTGAGTCGGGGGTCGAATCTGGATCCAGAATAATTGAAAGCCAGAAGGTGATACTGCTGAAACAAAATGACAATATTAGGAGGGATATTTTTCCGATATCGATGTTTCACAACATGCCAAAAGAACGATAGATTGATAGAAAGGTGCAAGTTGTCTCATGCCAACAGGTGCGACAAAACAAAAAGGGAGAGCGAGGGGGATGTCAATCCAAAAAACAGTCTGTACATGCCCACACAGTCCTGAAGCTGCAGTCACACTGGATTTAACTTCCCATTCATTTCAATGAGGGAGTATGCAACACATTCACTTACGGTCGCGAACTGATCCCGCCGTGTTCGCTTTTACCCACAGTTCAATCTGTTTGCGCTTTGACACCCGGAATCACAACGAGCTCTCGGGCAGTTTAACATTCACAAAATATAGATTTTTAAACCATTGTTAATGTAACTGGATCACAACAGAGCGCAAGCAGCAGAGAGGGAAAGACCCTGCTTTGCTGCAGTGAGCACTGGACAAGGCCCCACTATTTTCTGTCCCGCCTGCTTTCTGTCTCAGCATGTCAGTAAATTTCAAAAAGAGTGAAAACAAAACTCACACACACTGTACAACAAAATGAAAACATACATTTCAACAAAAGCTAGTAAAAGGACAACACTATATGAACATGAAATCAGTTCCACCAAACGTAGATTTTCGTATGCTGAGAGACGTGTGTTTGGAGGGGAGGGATACAGGAACTGAAACAAACATGATGCAAAGAGGTTGAACACACCATTCTATAGGTTGTGCCAGGAAACTGAACAGGTATGGATTTATAATGGTTCGCTCAAAGTGAGTCAGAGACTTTGCTGCTCACCCTGAATCACTTTGTGTACAGTTCCATTGATATGATTTATGCTTCATGAAACCCTGAGGTTCAACATGCCTTTGACCCAAAACAAATATTGTAATTGAGAAGTTTTATCCGATATGTGAACATTTGTGAAAATCCAGTTAGACTCAAAACCTTCATTCTGTCACTGGGCAGTTCGCAGGCAGCATCGAGACTTTGACTGGTCTTTATCAGGTCATTTTAAGTCGGCGCAGCGTTCACCGAACTGGCAACTTCCGCTTCTTCCTCAACGAGCGTGATTCGGAACAACAGGGAGACGGTCCTCTCGCGGCGCACAGATCTGCGACCGCCAAAAAGCACAATATGAATTGATTCCTCTCCTTATCTCGCCTGTCCATTAAATACGAGGCTAATGAACCTGATTAGGTTGTTTAGATGAAACTCACACTCGGAGAATCCCACAAGGCCAAGAGTGAATACTGAGATTCATACATCGCGTCCCGACACACACACACACACACACACACACACACACACCTTAACACCTCTTCTGATCCAGCCTCTCCTCATGCATTATGTAGTGCATGTTTGTACACTGAAATCACATCTGCAGAGCCGACCGGATGGAACGTCAACCAGCGGTATCTCACATTAAAGCACCACTTACCTTCCCCAAACACTCTCTATCTCAAATTGGAAATATTTATTGTCCTGCTTCCATTTTCGCATCATATCTGTCTGTATATATTTGTGGCATTCCAGAATATCTTTGAATATACCTGTGAATTCTAATATCAGGTTTAGTCGTTAGATGTGATTGGTCACCATTTTCCTTGGGGTGCATGTGATTTGACTCTGAACAGGAAAAAGCCCTCCTAAATACTGTATGTGAAGCTGGAAGGTATTTGTCCAATGCCGGCGTTGATCTGCAAGACCCTTGTGTGTATTTGACTGAGGAGATCACTTCTCAGTCTGGCCAATATAATATTCAGGTTTTGAAGCCGTTACTTTGTTGATGTTGCATTAGAATGAGTTCAATTGCAGTTCATCCTTCACTGAACCAGCATCTCTCTGACAGTGTAAAGAAATCTAAAATAGTCAAAGCAAGGCCCGTTTATTCATGTTCCACAATTCATACACAAGGCCGTTTCAAAGTGCTTTACGTTCATTTAAAGGAATTGACAAAGGATGAAAAAAGATCATGTGAATATACACAGTAGGCGATGTGAGGGGGGGTGAGGGGGGATACCACTGTGTATATATATATATATATATATATATATAGAAAAAATCATCCTGATGTTAAAATGAAAATAAATGACGAAATAAATGATATCCTTTAGACAAATATGTATTTCAATACATGCCTTTCTTTTATCAAGTCCGACTTCTGTGGTTGTCTTTAAATGGCTGCAATCACAACAGGGTGGTAGAACAAAAGTTACAACGAACACAAAACACTGATATAAATGACATTTGACCTAAAAGAGCACTCCCATCAGTTCTGCTTTGCAATTCCATTGTAGGAAGCGGTTCAGTAAGACGGGGTGTGGACTCAAATACTCAGACACACAAAAGGTGAGGTTCGATAACAGTCAGGAATGGCAACGGAGTCCAAAGGCGCTAACCAGCAGGGCGAAAGTCCTAAAAGGCAGGGAGAAAGAAGAGTAAACATGGACAGGAACGCTACAGCTGGGATGGGGCGCTGACAATCTGGCAGGTATATACAGCAGGGAACAGATGTGCAGGTGGGTGTGGAGGTCAGGTGCTGTGGAAAGGTGAGAGAACAGTGAGGAGAACTGGTTCTGAAACGCCAAGCCGTATTAGTAACTGGCATCAGGGCAAACAAGAAAAAGTGACATTTTCTATCAATGAATTGACTGTTGCTGATAAATCCAAAAATGTGGGGTGCTCATAAGAGACAGATTAGAAAAGGAATGGTCAGAATTGGTGCATCAGAGGCCAAAGATATCCGGAATTTTAGTTACTTGTATGGGTCAAGCTTCTTAAACACTGGATCCTACATTTCCCACAATACAACCCAATAATCTGAGCCTGGCTGCCTGGTAAGTGCCCATGTCTCTTAAACTCCATGGTCCCAGTGTCGTAACAGAGGCGTTTAGTTAGAAATTTGCAGTCTCCGAGCCCAAACTGAGATAACTGATTATTCTTGAATTTTAAGCGCTCCTCCAGCACCACAGAAGACATTAAAGGACTTTTTTCGCAAGCTGTAGCTTTCCTTGCGACTCGAACTTGGTCTTAATTTTTAAAATCTAAAGAGTGCCTATTTAAGTGATGTATGTTTTTCATCATCTGTGTTAATGGGACAATGGGCCGTTTGCCTAGTCTAATAAGCATTAGTTCACCTGCTCAGCCATAGCTCAGACAGCAAACCTGTGATCAGGTCAGGCTCCACTTTCACATCCTTCCCTCTGAAGGCCGTGGGCTGTGCCACCATGAAATGCTATTAGCACCATAACAAAGCTGTGAATTGAATGCGGCAGTGATGAGAAAGCACTATGACATGTGAAATCCTGTTAGAATGCAGATTAGCGTTATCTGCGCGGCACCTGTCAATATCTATTATGGCTGGAGGGCAAGGACAGGGCAGAGCTGGACATGGAAATGCTTCTGTCAGCACAGTGGCCACAACCAAATACCAATACTTTAAAGAGGACAGCTTGTATTGGTATGCAAAGAATTAGCTCTGATTCAGTAGGCAGGCAGGCCGGCCCGAGGCAGCGTAGTTTTTATCAGAGGGAAAGTATTCTCCCTTTACAATGAGGAGGGATTGCATTCAAACCAGGAAGCTGCCAGAGCGATAGAATAATTCAAGGAAAAAAGCTGACAACCAAGGACGATAAAAAGCCTCAGAGTGGCGAGATGAGGCGGACTGTGTTGTGAAGGACAATGTCCTCATTTGGTAAACAAATAGGGCTCAGTTTTAGAATACTCGCACTCGCTTAAATGGAGAACCAGAAGACTCACACATACACGCCGACATTTTACTGATAGATTTTCATCTAAAAATCGAAGCAAAAGGAGAAAAAAACAAAGTATATTGAGTTAACTCCCTGTTTTAGCTTGAACACACCGGGAGCTTATCTATGTTCCCAGGGTCCTATGTTCCCCAACTCAATATCCTCGTAATATTACACATTAAGGAGACCTTTCAAAAGGGTTTTATGTTCTCAGCAATGTTTTTTCCCTAGGTCAAATGTTCAATGTATGTTTCCCTGGGTCACTATGTTGAAATCCCCCACCTACACCTCCTGATGTTATACTCCTTGTAACCTACGCGCTCAAATTTGCGGGCACACACAGTTTTCTAGACTTTAGACATTGACATCCCCACAATGGCAGAATGGCTTTTTACCATTCAAACTGCATTTGAAACGTCCATCTCCCTATGTTCTTTTGCAATCTTACCCTTGGGCACATAGGGCCATTGGAACATAGGGACGCGCCAAACACAGCCCCTTCGCAAATTCAAAAAATTAAAGCGGTAACAGCGACTTCAGTCTGCCATGAGTCTCAAACTTCACCGACAGTTTCTGAAGTTTAAACTGCTAGCGAATGTTAGCGTGGCAAGGCTTCAGCAGTGTTAGTTAAATTTGCCACCAATACTATCACACTGATCAACTCTGTAACCTAGTAGCATACAGTAGTGTCGTAGAGGTAGTATTTCTACTGCTGTAGTATTAGACTAAATAAACCATTTTGAATCCCACCAGTTTGTTTGCAAAATGCATTGTCAGAAATCTTAAATCAGCGCGGATTTTGTTAGCGTGTTAAAAGCAATACTTTGGAGAAACGTGCTTCTTACAGGACAGTGTAACTTAGCGTGTATATACATAAGGACAATGATCTAATCTGGAGTGCTCACACAACTACAATCAGAATACACTCACACATCCCACAAAGGCACAATGAGCTCATCAGAGAGACAGAAAACCTTCCTTACAGTACAAACAAATCATTGCCCAGTTGGGTAGAGATGGGATTTTTGTTCCACATCAAACCTCCCACTCTCTCCCACTCGTCTCCCAACAGCGCTGCTGCTGCTCGAGAATTGCGAGTGGCAGCGAGCTCTCTCTCCGGGCACAAATGACTGTAATTGTATGTAAAATGGCATCAGAAATCACAATTGCAACTCATCTGCAGGTTGACTGCCAGACCCTTCTCCTCTAAATGCTTCATTAGTCACTGTCTCTGAGTGTTGCCTGTGAATGGGAGCTGCCACCCACCCACTGCTTCCTGTAACCCTTCGGGCGGACCTGCAATCGATCGCGTGATGCATACACACACCAGGCTTCATTCATAACTCTAGCTCTTTAAAAAGCACAGATGTGAAGGAGCCCTCGCCTGTACCAATCTGAAAAATTCAGCATCCATACAGCACCACGCTGTGACAGCAAGATCAGGGATTGCAGGCTTACTGCTGCGCAAATCTATGGCGTAAGGGCCGAGAGTGAGTAGCAGTGATGGGCCTGTGATTAGCACCGTCCCTTGTGTGTTGTCCTGGAAAAGCATCCAGCAGGCACTGCCCTGCCTGACAGAGTGGCAAAGAATGGACGAGGACAAGAAAGGAGAGAAAGCCAAAAGGGGAGCGAGTTGAATTCTAAGGTTCGGTTATTCTTATGGGGGCCTTTTTGCCCGTAATGTGAAACATCTATCAGAGATGTTTCAACAAGCTGTGTGGCCACCATTCTTTAACGCTCATTAAGAGTCCACGCCAGCTGGGTGCCTGCAGGAATGCATGATGGTTCATTATGATATTTACCCATTTTGCTCTCATTTATCATTGGGTATAATGTGGTTTGCAGAGCGCCATCAGCATTAGGTATTATTATAAGTGTGTACCACTGAGCGTGATGTGCAGCCCACAGCAGCACTTTTGCCTCACACTATGAAGGAGCGAGACAGCTGGATTCTTTCTGGGCTTACTCTGGGTGCTTTAGTTTCCTTCCAAAGCCCAAATACAGATAAGGTGAATTGGAGACTCACTTGCACGTTAGTCCTATCCAGGGTGTATCCTGTTTCTTACCCAATGCATACTGGAATAGGATAAGCAGTATAGGAAACAAATGGATGGATGACTGGAGCAGACGCTTTGAGGCCATATCTGCATAGCTTTCCTAGCCAGCAGTAAAGGCATGCAAAGCAGAAGTGGAACCAGGTCACCCTTGAAACAAGTTCAGTCGCAAGTTGAATGCTTTCTGTAACATAAATCTTTTGTCAGTAGTTACTGTATTTCTACAAAATCTGGGCACGGCAACTACAGTGTGGTTACGTTTAGGGATTAAAAACACATGGGTAAGGTTGTGGAAGGTCACTGTCATGGTTAGGCAACGTTTTAACTGTAACGAACGTATAGTGCAGCTACATATGTCCTACTATCCAAAACAAAGCCGTAAAGTTTAAGTTAATGTTTGATATCATGAAGACAGAGCAACGTTAACCATGGCGAGCTGCCAAAAAGGAAACAACACCACATACATAACTTGACTCTGGGGTGTTGCGGCCCGCCATTTCAGTAATGACGATTGTTGTGACCGTTCCAGCGCTTTGCATTATGGGACACAGTGGGCGAGATAGACTGGTCCTATGCATACTGCATACTGTTTCCCAATCATTATGACATCCGAGTATTTTTGGCAAACCGCACATTTTGCTTTTGTTTGCATACTGCATGCTACATTTTGGCCAAATCAGTACACACTGCTAGTATATTAGGCGGCTTCGAATACAGCCTGCTCTTCTACCTCTTGTGTTGGTATTAAATGTTGGCGTTGGTCACAAATCTTGCATTTCAGAATCTTCCAATGTGTAATCCACTGGACACTTCATATTGTAATATCCCTTTAAAAATGTAACTAATTGCAACATGAAACAACAGGTGAGGGACATGTTGAAAATGGTTGTGGAAATGGGACCCATTTCGATTTCCAAATTGACCTGGTTTTGCGAGTGTGTTTCAGTAGTGACACAAGTATTTTTACACTGTTTGGGAAGCTAATTAGTGTTGGCAGCTAAATCTGATGAAAACAGGCCCATCCAGTCACTAGTCAAGATCTCTATTATACATTCTGACTTGTTTCTTGTCTGCAGTTTACTGAACACACACTTGCAAATCAATTCTTACGTACTTGCAAATCGTTTTGGTAGAGTTTGAGACTGATACAATGTAGGCACTGATTGAGTGTGCAGTTGAAGTCCAGATGCATTTCAAAAGAGTATTTGGACAATCCTAATCCCGTTTTCTTGTTCAAAGCTGCTTTTTTTTCATCTGGTCATCTGTTACACTTTTTGATAATAGTTTTTACAGAGCTAAATGTGTGCCACACCGTGCCGGACTGGGACTGGTGTTACTAAAAACTGTGGCTTGTCAGATTTGGTGACGCTGAAGGGTCAACTAAGACAAAAGGGCTGATGAGTTGATAGATATTGAAGGGAGGTGTTAAGTGCTAAAAGACCTATTGTAGAATACTGCCGACCCAGTTTCTGCTAAAGCCATCAAAAAAACACAACCTTATCCAACCCCTTTAACCCTCTGCATGCAAAATTGGGTCAAAATACATTTCATAAAAAGTCCAATGTTGGTATGTCTGAGTGGCCTAATCTTTCTGAGAAGGAGTGAAAAACAGCCTAAATTTCAAGAGGCCTCCACTTTTGGTTTGACATCTGCAAAAATACTTTGACCGTGGTAAAAAAAAACAAAAAAAAAACATCGTAATCCTAATCAAGTCAGAGAGTCTGACAGGTACAGAACAAGATGAATCACTTTCACTTCTGAAAATACAAATAACATATATACACACTATACATACACATACACGTGCCCAAAAATAAAATGCATACAGTGCATCACTGACGATAGCCAGAGATTGTGGTTTGCATATATTTGAACTTTGCATACAGAAAGGGTTATAAAAGATGTGACGTTGAAATATTGCAATGATTAGTGCAATGCTAAATTTAACTTTAATTTGGTCTCCCCATCAGCCTATACATCAATACCTACCAACCTATAAAAATAAAATGGTATACTGAGGCCAGAGTATTGAGTTGTTTTGGGCTTTTGGAGTCCGGCATTCCACTTTGTGTTTGAAAATGTTAGAAAGACAAGTCAGTGTTGTCTTGTATTGAAATATGTTGTACATTTTACTAATGTGGAGCTGAACTCGACTTCAGCTCACGTCTGAAAAGCTTACAGTTTTATTTATTTGCATCCAGCTAATATGATTGATCTGCAGACTGTCGATTGCCTCAACTCTCCAATGAGCTGCATCTTTTAAGATTTTCCGTTGAATGAGACGAAAAAGAGATGTCTTTATGGAGCAGGAATGATGCATGCGTCCGTCTCATCCCTCCCTTATCGTCATGATATGAGCTTTAATATGCTGCGGAGCCGCGGCCTATCAGATCAGATGCGGCTCCGGGCGAGTGGCGCCTTCGTGGGCGGGGGGGGGCTGAGCGGCTGCGGTTCCGGGTGCGTCATATTCTTCCCATTTCTCTCCAGTTCCAGACAACAGGCCCCGGCGAAAATGACTGTGGGTGCCGCCAACTGTGAAATTAATTGAACTTGTGATCCGAGGGGTAGAGACCAGCATCCGGCCCGAGGAGGCGACTGTGCATCGGCGCTTACATTAGCTCATGACAAAGGAACAGCCAAGGCCAGAGGCGGCGACCGGATCCGTGGTCAGTTTCCTCGACAAGATGTCTCCGGACGTGGCTGAGCTTCACTTGACTTGTGTGACATTGCAGCAGAGTGTGTGAGACGCGCTGTCATGCTGTGGGCTCTCGTTAGAGGCATTATTTTGCAGAGAAAATCGGATTTGTTCACAGATTCATCTTGTCAAGCTGATGATGGGTCTGTAGATAATGATTCCGTGTTCAGGACAGGTTGTCTGGCCAGGGGATTAAGCCTAGTTAGCCAAGATCCAGAGTGGGCTTTAAAGGATAATCCAGTATATTACAATTGTGTCCTCAGTTTTGCACAGTAGTTTTGGCCATCATTTCTATCTGTAATGATAAAATGAATCCATCGACATCGCCAAGAAGAAGTCAGAGGGATCAAGAAACAGGAACAATCAGACAAGTTGGAAACAAACCTCCAGGTTACCCAAACTGTCTGTTGCATACGTTCATCACAGTTTAGAGACAGACTTCCTGCTATAACTTGAACCTACCATACTTGGCGTAGCTGCGGGTTGTTTTCCTCTGCAATGGTGGTTGGTAATTACCATTACTAACATTTCGGGTGTGCTCACCAGAGAAAATTCAGCATCTGGTTCAGAAAATCTAGATAAACTGTCGGCCTTTTCATAAACTACAACAAAAAAGCCCCAAGTTGTAATAAAAGGAGAATTATCCTTTTGAACACAGAAACTCAAAATGGCGTACTCACATGCAGTTTGGTGTTTGGTGTCAGACGATCCAACGAGCAGTTTGTTTGGAACCAAAAAGCCCATCTGAAAAAGCCCCCCCCCCCCCCGTCTGACCAAATTTGGAGAAGCTCGGGCACAAAGTGTTTGTTTCCCCGAAACAGACAATGCGTCGATCCCACGCACTGCGACTGACCACGTGTGCTGAGATGTGAACGTTGGTAGGGTTTGAACCTCTCTCTCAAGCTCTCTTTTTTCCAATTCTTCACACAACTACCTTTGTCACCTTTTGTGGGCACAATTGTTAGAGTTAGAGTTACTCCAGGACTAAATCAAGGCTTAAATCTAAACCTCCTAGGAGGCAGATTTAACATGAGATTAATGCCGTCTGCCAGTAGATTCAACATGAATTACTAAGACTACAAAAAACCCCACCAGCAAGACAAGCACACTGGCAGAAGCTATAAGCAACTGCACATTCAAAGAAAAGGTAGTGGAGATCATTTCACTGCTGGCATGCATACTTGTACTGATGTTTACTGCTTTCTCCATGTGCTAATTACATTAAGCTTTTTGATAGTGTTTTTTTTCTTCTTTTTCTTCCTGTTATTAATCCTCTAATTCCACCAAACGATGGGCTTTTTGTGACTTGTTCCAGTTCTTATAAGCAGCCTCAGGATCAGTGCCGTGTGCATGTACTCTCACTAACGGGGACCGACACAGGCGGAGGAACTTAACCTTGTCTAACTTAATTCAGAACTCCAGGGTGAAAAAGCAACATGCGACTGTATGATGTTTTTTGGAAAGCAACTTTATTTTTTCCCTCTAAGATGAACAATTAAAGCCACATTTTAAGTCAGGCTGATTTATTAAATTGATTTAATTATTATTAAACCCTGATTTAATTTGCTGCCAATAGTGATCATTACCAAAGGGGTAAAGTAAATCAATAGAAGCATGAAAAATATGCAGGTTCAGCAACATCTGCCTCCGTGCTCCAAACTGTTGTCATCTACGAGTCTCTGTCTGATGAAATGTAATCAGAAGACAGTAAACGAATCAATTACATCTCTCTAATTTTCCTTTTGGCCTCGGACCAGAGGCAGAGCTGAACAGACTGGACGCTCTCCGAGTCCAGAAGAGAGTAGGCCAACTCGAGCGGCGTTCTGCTTTAAGCAGTTTGTGTCCCTGAAGTTTCCCAGCTCTGCCGTCCGCGGCCCCGTGGATACCACGCAATCTGCGCTGCCCCACATTAGACAAGTATCCTCCTGCTTTCATCCAGGTCACATTGCACTGCAGAGTGCAGCGGGGCTTCCAAGACTCTGCCGCCGCCGCCGCTCAGGTGGAGGGGACACTGCGTACGTGACAAAGAGCCTGTCGGTCAAAGTGTTATTAAAAAGTAAATACAAGTCTGGCATGATGTCCACCTCCGTTATGACGAGGGTTACCTCCGGATTACTGCTACAGAAATATTGTGTGCACCTGTAAAATCTTTTTCCAAAAAGCTTAAAGCACACTTTTATCAGAATTATTTAATCTGTTTCCATACTGCCAATCATAGAAATTGAGGAAACACTGGGGCGTGGTTATGTTCCAGATATCCTTTACAAAGGGCTGAGTCCTAGTCTAGTCCTTTAGGGCAAGTCTTAAGTCATGTCTAGTGAAGGGCCAAACCCCGTCCAACAAAGTCCAAATTAGTTAAAGTCTCAAGGGCTGTCCTGTCCAACCAAGTAAAAGTAAGAAAATTGCAAGTCATGTTATCAAGTGTTTCAGGTTTCTGACTGCTGACATTTACAATGACAGCATTTGAACATTTTGCTCTTAAAGCTGTGCTAATATTGTTTTACAAATTACCCAGACCAAGTCCATTCAAAGCAAAGGCTTAATATTTAAATGTACAAGCCAGGTCAAAACCTTACACTTTAATATTTTCATCTTCTATGTATCTATACATCTCATGTAACTAAAAGATTAAAAAAAATACTAACGTCGTTCATTTTTACGGGAGCGCAACATGATGTTTGTGGCATAAAGCGTGAGATTTTGGTTAAAAGCCACACATCTTCCACCGTTTGTTTATCAAAAGCGGTTTTAAAATCCCAATATAGCTGCTGCAATGATCCAACACTGACTGTCCAGAAAAGCATCTTGACCACTTTTTCCGAAAGGTGTCGTTGAATTTCTGTTCTAAGTTGATCCTGTCCTGTGATTCATCTGTGATGGAACAACATGCAGCAGTTGGCTTTTCAAGGATGAACCTCAGCGTGACATTGTCTATTTTTAGAAGTCAAGGTATAGTGATATTTAATTAGATCTCTTTGAATACGCGGTTCAAATAACACAACCTTTAAGAAAACAGCCTTCTTTGTTACAAAGCGCCATGGCTGCCTGCTTGCGTTAATCAATTAAACGTGTAAGCTTTTAAGCTCATTCCTCTTGAAATCTGTGATATGCATAGTAATGACCTCATTACTGGAGGCGTCTGCATTGTGATAGAGAGATCGGATGCAAAACACACTTTTATCATTTGTAATTTATCCTTCAGAGGGGCTGGGGAGAAAAAGCAACAAATAATGAGTGGAGACTGGGAGGCTGCGACAGAGAAACCAGACACTGTGCGAAATTGAAACCAGCCTGAGTCACTCCGGGCATGAACACACATCCAGCCATATGTGGCATCTGCACTCTCTGCCCGTAGTCGCCTGCAAGGAGCATGGAAACTCACTTTCTCAAAAGACATTCCCCCTCTACGCACAAAATATGTCATCCCGGGCCTTGGACGTGTTGTTTTTCAAACCTGCGCCGTTTCCTTCGACTTGGTTTCAGGGTCTCTCTGTCTGAATGTCAAACAGGGTGCGAAAAGCACTGAGAACAGACAAAATGCAATCCGGCCTTCAGTTCTCCCAAAGAGCCAGTTAGTTCTAGTCTTGGACCAGAGCGCCCATTCAAACTAGACTGACTCAAATACATTTTCACAGATTTGGAAAAGTATCGCGTTAAAGCATGTGATTTCCCAAAGAAACATTGGCGTCAGTCCAAGACTAAATTTTCTCAAAGTAAACCGCCACGAGGCAGGTTCAGATTAATGTTGTCTGTCAGTGGAGGAACGTGGATTATTTGGACCGTGTCACTTAAGAGCGACCGACTGCTTCCACGTGTGTGTCAAAAAACAAAAGCATGAAGACGTTTCACTGCCGGAGCTCAGACTTGCAGCTGTTTTGAGCCCGTCTTTCTCTTTTGAGAATATAGATTCAAATCTATTTGAAATTAGCCAAATACTGTATATTTTTGGGGGCGGGGGGGGGGGGGGTGCAATTACACCTGGATTATGGCTTACCTCCGGCAGAATGTTTTTGCGGGGAACAAATCTCCCCGGGTTACTT
>CM022470.1:2694347-2772196 GCA_011952105.1 Coreoperca whiteheadi | reverse complement strand
CCCCCCCCGCCCGGCCCGCGGCCCGCCCGCCTGCCCGCCCCCTTTTTTTTTCCTCTTTTTTTTTTTTTTTTGGTAAACACGTTGCACCTGCAGCCCACCAGCAAGCGGCAGCCATGTTACCAGTTCAAGAGAACCCAGAGGCTCTTTGGGCTTGAAGCCAACAGTTTTAATAAGCAGTCTGACAGTGTACCTGTTGAGGCACAAGCCAAACTGGAGGGCATGTTTGACACAAGGCTACACGGGGTGAGCAAATGTTCTTAACACCTTCACCCAGGGGCTTCAGGCAGGGCCCATACAAATTAAAAAGCACAGCAGGGGGAAGGGGCAGAAACTTGATTATATCGTAAATGTATGAATACGCAATCAAGATTTTATTGCCAGTTGTTATGACAATGGGATTTGTGGCATCTATTTTACAAAGGTCCTCCTGTTTTGAAACCATTTGGGTCCGCCTTGACATTTCCAAAAGTCCCACCGCGCTCCAATTTTAACGAGTGCTGGCATTATCACCCCAGAGCTCATCTGAGATTCTTATGAGGGCGGTCGATATGGTGGATGACATCAACCTAATCATTTAGGCCCGCGGCCTCCCAGACAGCGTGCCACGCTGCTGCCGCTCCATCTCTGCTACTGTGAAACACAGATCTTCCCCCGTCTCTTTCATTAGGGGTCTTATGATTAATATAACTTCATGAACACAATTAGACGAACGCAATGGAAGCGTCTCTCAACACGTACCACCTCACAGTGTTCAGCCACCGTTAATTAGCATCATCATCATCCCCAATTGTTTACTTGTCGCGAATGATCATTTAATTAGGTAACTTCAGATGGAGGATCCAAATATTATGGATAGATTATAACAAGATCAGTGGCGAATGGCTCCTGCAGCGGCTTATGGAAGCTTAACTCTGTAGGACAAGTATCAATCACATTTATATGTAAATAGATGCAATTATCTGTTCTAATTATCACGCATTACTCATGAGGCAGGCAAGAGGAGGGCGCTTGTTGCTTTGATTCCGCGAAAGTGGCAGAAGTGTGAAGGAGACAAAGCCACTCAGAGGCGTGCAGCCAAGAAATGCTCCACTGAAGGAAACGGCTGTAAACTAACACCCACCCACTCAGAAGCTTCCTGATAAGAGATTCTCCGAGCAGTCACTAAATGGCGAGACACTGATGCTATTTCTTGTTTTTGTTTCTTCCCCAGGTAACACCAAGGTTAGGGAAAGACGGCTAACACATCTGCAGAGAAAAAAGTCTCAACTCCAGTCGGCAGCTTCTAATAGCGTGTTAGCTCACCAATATTAAAACAAACATTTGATGTTTTTAAGGCTTATTCTGACTTCTTTTTTTTTATTACACATTTTGTAGTTATTTAGGCACAAAAAAATACATTCATATATTAAAATAAAAATATTTTCTCTGACATAGCATTTACTAAAAAGACTATATACTGGTTACTATATATGTATAAAGAGAATATAAAAAGACTTCACTTTACTGCAAACCATGTTCACTGCTTTCGAAACATTAGAAATATTGAAATTAAAAGGATTTGACGGCGCCCCCTAAAGGTCATGGCGAGAATTTTATATTCAGGACCGCTTTTGTGTTACCTCGCAATACTTTTCATCTTCCATTCCTTCAGGATTTTACATTGAACTTTGCATTAAGTATGCGGATATAGTGCTACTGCTCAATAGGCATGCATGGTTATTTATTTAGTAAAAGGAAACTTAAACAAATTCTTAGCAGAGGAGGTCTCTCCAGAAGAAAGCAGCACGGTGATCTGCAGGATGCCGCCGGCTTCGTTCCTGAACGGTTACAGTACCCTGTGCTGTGCTGTGCCCTCGCTGAGGAAAAGGAGAATTACACATGCGCAGTAGCATCTAGCTCATAAAGCTCATGTGCTGTATTTGTACGAGTCAAAAAAAAAAAGCAGCAAACAAGAAGGTGACTGAAATGCTGCAAACAGAGTGTGTGCTTCTGCCACAGAAAGAGCCGACAGCAGTGAACCGTCTGCGGAGAAACATCAGGAACGCAGCGCAATGCAAGCTGGAAAGCTTTTTTGCGTCCTTGCACAGGCTCCTCTGCTCTTTGCACAAAACTAATGAAAGTATCCTCCAATGCTGAGACAGGTTTTGGTAGAAGGCCTGTTGCTATAAGTGTGGAGCAGTAATTTATACATACAGCTCCGACCCAGAAGTTTGATAATGTGTTCTTTGCAGTGAGCATCGTATAAGGAGAGGTGTCCATAAACAATGCTAAATGCATTCTCAGAAAAGTTTGACCGGAAACCAAAATGGTCACCAAATAAGGTTTTTTGTTTAGTTACAGTTAAGTGGTGTTTGAAAGCCTTCTCCAAACTGCCAGGAACAAAATGCTGGAGGGGAGACACTAAAACCTCTTTATTTATTCATTATGTTGTCCTAAAACAAGTCAGACTTAATCATTGAGTCAAACATGCTGGAATAAGCTTATGAAATAAGATTACCAGGTTTTTAACCGGAGAGTCTAAACTAAAACCCACAAATTACAAAATACAAAGAACATGACTCCTCAATGGTAGCTACAGCTCTGGATAATTTGGAGATTTTTCACAGTGTGTATTCCAACAACACGTCCTCCTTTTCTTTCGTTGCCCCTCCAAGCTCATTTATCACGGCTCCTTTGGCCTGCAGGCTCTGGTGGAGAGCTCTTAGAGGTTCCAGAGGAAAACGAAAGGGACTGGTTCCTCTGGAAATGTGCCGTCCTCGAGCTGAGAAGCGCCTGCTTCAGCTGTGTTTTGCTGGAAGATGCGCGGAGAACCCTGTTTCTAGCAAAGCGCAAGAGTTTCTCTGCAGGAATTTCGTATTTCTGTTAAGAAGTCACAAGGTCAGCCTGAGGGCGGCTGGGGCGGGGAGGGGGGGGGACGACGACAAAAGGCTGCGCCTTCTCTTGACTGGAAAAAGCCTGTCAGAAGCACACGAGGCGCCCAGGAGCTGGGACACACAAGCCCTAATCGATAAAGGAGAAAGAAAGATCCTCGGCCTCAGGGGCCCCTGGTGGGAAGTCGTCATGTGTAATTTCAAGCCGGTCGCCTCGGAGGACGGAGGCTGTCTGAACCACACACACACACACACACACACACACACACACATATCCAGGTTTGCGGCACTATCTTCGTGGGGACCTCTCATTGACATAATGCATTCCCTAGGCCTACCCTTAACCTAATTCTAACATTTACCCTAAAACCAAGTCTTAACCCTCAGAAACCATTTTAAACTTGTGGGGTCCAGCATTTTGGCCCCACACAGGAGGTCGGGCCCCACGAGAATAGTGTGCTCCAGGTTTTTGGACCCCACGAATATAGTAAAACAAGAGCACACACACACACACACACACACACACACACACACACAAACTGATCTGTCAGAATTTTAGAGGGGACTGAAAGAATGGCATAGAAACGGTGACAGACACACAAATAGGAACACCTGGAACGAAAACAACGTCCTCTCGCCTCCATTCCCGATGTGTAGAGGTGCACGACGCAGGCTAAACGAGAAGTATTCTCCAGTCATTTGTTCAGGGGGAATTTCTAGTTCCCTATGAATTTTACATGACGCATCGACGGCGCAACCCTGTCTGATCAAAGCGTGAACTCGAGCGAAGTCAAAATTTGTCACAATCTGTACACTCTGGTTAAATGCCAACAAGCAGCCGAGCTCGGCTCATAATTGCAAAGTCATTAAAAGATCTCGGTTGTAATTTTCCATTTTGTTGTGTCCTCACAAAGCCTGCCTTTTCTCTTTTTATTTTAATCATTTCATCAGCCTGCTTATCAACAGTTGCTTTGTGCCAAACTACCAACGTAATTATGGGAAAACACGGAGCGTAATTATGGAAAATAACCTACTGGATAATTCATTTTTGGAATACTCAGCCGCCTTGCCTTTATACCGAACATGATAAGAGAGTCTTAAAATGCCTGGTCTGTCTTCACTTAATTACTTCTGTTACATACAGTATTGTCGTGTGTTTGTACCACGAGTCTTATTAAATTCTGCTTTATAGCTCTGAACCATCAAAGTTTCATCATGAAACTATTTCCAACAAAAGCTCTATTCTGTACAAGAAGAACAGATGCGAGCTAAAAACCCATTTCAGTCTTTGCCGCATGAGCTCAACACAAAGAAAAGGAGCTCGAACTTCAAGACTGAAACTGGATTTTTTTGTTTTTGTCACACAGCTTTGAATGAAGTGGAACGTTTTGTTGTTCAGTGTTTAGTATGTGGACACCCAGAAATGACACCCGTATGTGATTGTTAAACATGTCGCTCCCAAACCATGAGCATTAATGTGCTGCTTTAACAGCCTCCACTCTTCTGGTTTCAGCCTTTCCACCAGATGTTTCAACCCGGCTGCAGGGATCTGCTCCCGTTCAGCCACATGAGCATTAGTGAGGTCCAACAGCGATGTTGGGCGAATTAGACCAACCCTTTCACCAGACAAGAATGTCAATATTAGACGATTTAATATACATATCTACGCACGGCACCTACGGAAAGCTTAGGGAAATATTGTGCCATTAGCACTGCATGAGAAAAAAAACGCTGCTTCCCTGTATTTCAATGCATTTTGGGTTCCTGAAGCAACAATGTCGGCACAGCGCCGGCACTTTAATGCGGTGCTGGCAAACACAGTCGGTGTTCCAGTTCATCCCAAGGGTGTTTTACGGGTTTGAGGTCAGGGCTCTGTGCAGGCCGGGCATGATTTTACTGTGGAAGCCATGTCTTTATGCACCTGGCTTTGTACATGGGGACATTGTCATGTTGAAATGGGAAAGGGACAAACACAAACTGTTGCCAGAAAGCTGGAAGAACATTAATAACATTCTGTGTTGATGCCATATAGTGTAACTGATCAAGATATGCGCTAAGCTGTTAGTCGGTCTGTGTTGTGTTTAAGAATCTGCGTTGGTTTTAGCGGATTTTTCTTTTCCACAGTGCAGGTTTCTCTCTCAAGACCCAGACATCATTCCAGCTCCGGGTGTCAACTTGGATCGTTCAGTTTCAGCTCTGTTTTCGGCCTCTTGCCTCACGGAGTCCCATGTTCCACGGCAAGGATAACGGCAGCTTTGTGTGATGTTACTTCTGACGTATCGAAGAAGACATCAGATAAATCTGTGCTTATCCTTGTTAGTATTTCACAGACTCCGAGAAGCCGTGCCGCCTGAGACGCCGTCGGTCAAAGCTCGTGACATTGTATGGGTAAGGCTGAGAGTCTGCGGGGACCAATGCTTTCTGAAAATGTGCCAATGTAAGAAAATGCTTTCCCAGCAGTCAAATAAGCAGGATTGAGCGACAGTCTGTTTCACAGCTGCAGCTTGTGAGATGGAAAATGAACTGCTTTGTCGTCAGCAGAGGATCTTACTGGGAAAAAAAGTTTTTTCACAAGAAGTGTTGATGTCAGGAGGACGTGGTTCACTTGCAGATTTAATTAAGAATCATTCATGCACAGAGAGAAAAACCACAATTGACTTGAACGCACAAAGTGGAAAATGCTACTGGGAAAAGTGCAGTTTTTTGGTAAATACCCAGTATACTGACATGTGCCAACGAGGGGCTCAGGGGTGTTTCGTTGAAGCAAAGGTGGCAGATGTGGTGTCAACAAGATGCCAACAAGTCATCGAAGATGAATGCCAGCCAATAGTTTAAAGCGTCAGCTGCATGCGTGACACACATTAATTTACCTCTTTGTTTTGCTTTAACAGTGTCGCTCTTCGCCACTTGATGGCTACAACAAATCATCCAGAAAAAAAGGCCACTTATGCCGTGTTGTTGCTTGTATCGCTTGTTAGCCATTAGGATGGAAATTTGGTTTAAATCAGTAAGTGCATTTCCAATTCCTTTTAAGCATAAGGGTGGTGGATGGAAACGCACATCAGTTCACATCTTAGTTTGCAGATTTTCTGGAAATTTGCACTGAATTTGCATGGAAACGTGGATATAGGCTTCGCAATGAACATTGGTGTCCAACTTCCGACTATGCGATAAAAAAATAACCAGACATTGTCATTCAGACACTAACGTTCAGACAATAACAGTTGATCGTCGTTACTTTGCACGCGGGCATCTTGCCTTTCTGGCGTTTATCAAATTTCCCTCCACCTCTATAATGTTAGCCGGATCATCAGACGGAAAATACCTACTACGTAGAATTATATATCAATATCACAATAGAAAATTGCAGTGTAAAATGAAAATGTTATCCATGTCGCCCACCCCTACCGCATACAAAGCTCTGATTGGCCAATTGCTCCTCCATCCAGGAGAAACAGCCATAAAGAGCACAACACCACACCTATAAGAACTGCTGAAAACATTTAGAGGTGTTGTACCAAGCGACTATAACCTTCTTTCCAACATCCAAGCACAACACAAATAATATGGGCGGGGGGGTTATCTTGTCATGTGCAATAATGAGATCTCAAACAAAACTGTACATTTTGATCTGTTCAGTTCAGTCTAATTTAGCTGCTTAATATTCCAAATGGGCCTATTTGTTTCTTACATAAAGGTGTCACTTCAAAGTAATGATGATACATTTTAGCTGTTGCCAACTGCTCTGAATTTGGAAAGATTAAACTGCCTGTTTGTCAGATAGCTCTCATTTCTTCGGATGATCAGGTTGTAAACTGTTTAGATTCTACTGTAACATCTTCACATCTTTTGGTACTTCAGTTCTTCATTTTCCCCATTGAGGTTTGCTGACCTGTCACAGGGCGATTTAGAGTTTAAAACCCAGAGCAGTACGAGGGCGAAGACACTTGAAATGGCCGCAAGCCCTCGTCTTTTTCTGTCTCTTGCCTTCCCTCCGTGTCACTCTGCCTCCTCATCACACACATACGTGCACAAGGGCAAAACGAGGTGATCTGTCCCACCAGGTCCACATGGTACTTCGCACTCTGCCAGCATAATGACATGGCATGGGCTCTCTCCATAGCCAGCGTCTGTCCCCTCAGCTTCCCCAGGGCGAGCCGTTTAAAATGGATCTGGGTCACAGTGGGATCCCCTCTGTCCACCCGCCGGAACCTGGAAGCATCCAATTCATTTGCCTGCATCACTACCGCCAATCCACGTGACAGACTTTACAGTCAGTGAGAGCTGCTGCATTATGTATTAACGCTTAGCAGGCATGCTTTCTTCCATACACTTCACATGGTGCTGAGCTCTGTGTAGGCTGGATTCGGGATGTCAACGCCCCCCAGTGCGAATGAAAAAACTGATATCTCGAAGAAGAGGAAGAACGGCCTCGGTTGGTTTTGCTGCAGCAGCAACAGTTTTAAACCTTTAACATCAGCCTCTGTAAAGAAAATCAAGAACTGTAGATCCAGATATGATATATACACTAGAATAATTAAACTGCTACTTCAATAGTAAACTCACCTACTTTGGTCTTAATGGCTCGGCCATCATTCCCTAGAAATTATACTTTTAAAGTCTGGTGATATTCAGTATTTTTGTTATTGTCAACAAATCCCATTAAAAGCTCAAAATGTATCATAGACATATTTTAATGTAATTTTTGAAACAGTGTGCTTCAAACATTGTGGCAACAGTTTTGTAGACCCCTCCCTGCCTCTTCATGACATTCCCCTGTACACAAAGCCAGGTCCATAAACAAGTGTTTTTCTGGGCAACCTGGTGGCAAAGCTTAAGGCGCATATACCCCCCAAAAAAATGGCTTTCCCAGTTTGATGCGGAAGAAGTTGACCGGCCTGCCCAGAGCCCTGACGGCACCACGATCCAACGCCTCCACTGCGAAGCCACACCTGATCACCGACATCAGTGTTGGCTCCTCACTGATGCTCTTGTGGGGATCAAATCTCCGCGACCAGGTTCAGCCTCTGGTGGTAAAGCCTGAAACCAGAAGAGGAGAGGCTGTTGAGGATGAACGCTCAACACTCACGTATGGCTGCAATGTTCTGGTGTCCACATACTTGTCTATATGCAGTATAGGTTGTCATGTTCCTGGCTTTCATGTCATGGACTGTTTGGTATCTACACGGTTAAAATCCATTCAAACAATACAGTCTGCTCCGTCAGAACAGCTGCACATGTCAAGTATTTGTGGAAGGTGCAAATGGAGAGTGCCAAATGCCGAAAAGAGACTCCATCCATCCACTGCTGTTGCAACAGACTGTACTTTATTGCAACAGCGGTGTGCTCAATTTCATTGACTAACCTGTCATCCTGCTTGGTTTGAGTTTTAATTGGAAGAGGATGCCTAGAACAGTTCTGGTATCTGTGACTTTAGGTTCGCAAGATGAACTCGTCTTTGTCTTTTGGAATCATTTTTCCTGTCTTGCTAGTTATTAGAACAAACAAATATGAATATGAGCATCAGACTGCCCTCAAATAATTTCCAAACATTGATCTCCTTATAACCATAACCATGTTGTGGAGTCCTTTCTTAGTTGTTCAGATCATTGCAGTTTACTTGAGGATACACTCACATTTTCAGGCATCTTGCTGCAGTTTTCAGATGACAGTGTTCTCCACTGACCGAACTGAACTGAAGCAGCAAACACTCCAGCCTCAGAAATAATTGCATTTGTTGTGAATGTGTTCCCTCTGACTGCTTTGGGTCGTGTGATTGCTCACTTTCCCGGGGCTGATTCATGCCTCACTACATCATCGAGCGCTGGGACCAGACTTTTCTGTGAAACTCACCCTCCTCATGAACAATTTATACATTATTTTTCACAATTTGTGCTCAGTTTAGTGGGAGTGTTGCTTCACAACAGTAGCAATAACAGTCACATAAAGGGAATAATTGGGTCACACGAGTGTAAACCCTGAACCGGAGATTCCCTCAAAGAAAAACCATCCTCGCAGGGTAATAAACTTTTGAACCTCGGTTAAACGCCCCGGTGCATTTTAATGTGTGGAATTGATGTTGCAGTTGGTTTTGCCGGTGTGGAAAAAAACTGTTTCTGCAATTACACAGATAGTAAAAGGTTGTTATTTATTTGGCGCAAAACTGCTTTCATTTCAAGTTCATGGCAGGGTAATTTAGCTGAGCGTTCTGTAGCTGCTATAATTGGTCACTTGTTCAAACCTGCGTGATTTGGAAAGCAGAGTACAGCTGCAGGGAGAACGGACCAAAGACTTGTTTTTCTAATTATGGTACTTAACCATTTAACTGGAGTCTTTACGTTCCTTCTCCTCCTGAACTGGATATCAATTTCAGCTGGGATTAACAAGAAATTCTAAACGCTACACTTAAATCTGCGAGATTAATCTTTACATTGGCTTAGATATTAGCAAAAGCCGAACAACCTTTGTCAGAAATGTCACATCCAGCTGCTGGGCAAGCATCGTGATTGAAATACAGGCACTGATCTTTAACAAAAGCTGAACACAACACGTGTGTCGCTTGCTAAAGAGCTCATATATGTAGTTTTACGCCATCAGAGCTGTGTTTTTATTGTCTATAGCACGCTTACAGGATGATAGATGAACATATTTAAATGCAAATAAGGCACAACTATCGCATATCCGTGTTTTGTGTGCTCTGCTGTTCAGAAACACCAGGCGTAATTTAATAAAGGCAACATTTTCACTCTCTGAAATTATTTGAACGGCTGCTCGGTGATGGAGGTCTCAGATGCCGTTGCTTTCTTCTTTAACCACTCGAACAACACATAACGATATTAGTGCAACATCAAAATGAGAGATTTACAGCAAAGATGGATCACCGTGAGGTGTAGCTGCTTCCATGTTCCCGGATAAAGGCGCTGTAATCAATCATTTTGGCCAGGCAGTGGTAACACTGTGGATTCTGTCAAACGGAAGGAGCAGTCGCAGTCCCATAACTGAGCCATGACAGTTTCTGCTCACTTGAGACACACTGAACAAATCAAAGCTCTCATATCTGGGGCTACAGCAAACACTGACTGGACTGGACGGAAAAGCCGACTGATACTCAGTCGAACAGGATGATAACATGTGTCAGACTGCCTGTTGTGCTGAACTCACAAAGGGACTTTCTTTAAAAGGGGTCAGTTTACCAAATCCCAAAACAGATTTTTCATCCACTTGTCCACAGTGACACGGTATCTAGATAATCCGCAAAGTGTGAGGGTTATAAAGGCAAGACAAGGTTATTTATATAGTGCATTATAGAGACAAGCAGAAAAATAGCTAAGTCAAAGTGTTTGCATAATGCAAGTAAGGCTGCACAGTGCGGTGCTTTGAGCTACAGTAAATGCTAGCGTCAGTATGCTATCATGTTCACAATGGCAATGCTACCGTCTGGTAGAAGAAGTATTCAGATCCTTAACTAAGCATCAATACTGCAATCTAAAAATCCTGCACTGAAAATGCCCCTTAAGGGTCCAGCATGTAGGATTTAGCGGCATCTTGGTGAAATTGCAGTTTGCAACCTTTTGAGTCCCGCTCGCCTCACTCTCCCGTTTCAAGCGTGTAGGAGAAACTCTGTTGGCCACGAAACCTGCGAAAAACACAAAAGGCCCTATCTACAGCCAGTATTATTAGCAAAATGTACTTAGGGTATCAAAAGTAAAAGTACTCATAATGCAGAAAATGGCCGCTGTGGCTGTTATTCTATTATATATAAAATTATTGGATTAAAGCAGCATTTTATTGTTGTAATATGGTTGAGGTGGAGCTAATTTAAAAAAAATCTATTTATGTTGGGTAGTTTAATCTATAACAATGCATCATATTTTATAAGCTCATCATATGTAAAGTAACAAGCAACTAAAGCTGTCAGATAAATGCTTAGGAGTAAAGTGTACAATAGTTCTTCTGAATTGTAGTGGAGTATAAGTATAAACCAGGAGGAAATGGAAATACTCAAGTAAAGTACCTCAAATTTGTACTGAAGTGGAGTACTTGTAGTAAATGTACTTAGTTACATTGCATCACTGCATGATAAAAATTGCTAAATTAGAGCTGAGGATGGTGGGAATGTCATTAGTTTTGGTATTTTGTCAGAAAACCACCACAAACCAGGGGAAAGTCAGGGGATCCCAAACGTCATTAGGATTCATCCTATTGGGACAATGAATGTCTGTACCAAATGTCATGGCTATCCATCCAATAGTTGTTGAGATATTATGGACCAAAGGGGTGAACCGACCAACATTGCCCTACCGCTAGCATGTTTAAAAATTCTATAAACAGGTACAACATAAGACAATTCATCACTAATTTATCAAATTAGTCAACAGGATAAAAACCATTTTAAACGAAAAAAGACCACACAAATAAATTAATTTCAGCTCTAAATGCTGCTTCTCCATGATTAGTTTGGACTCTGCAAACCGTTATCACTGTTAGATGACCTGAGAGAGGCTGAGACAGATCATGTGTATGAAACGGCAGACAGAAATGTGTTTTGGTCCCAAACCACTAAGAGATTTAAAGACGAGTAGCTGGACTTTAAAGCTGTATTCTGTGACACACTCGAATGCCAGTGCTGAGGGCTGAAGAAGTTTTTGGTGATTTGATTGAACTGACCCTGTAGTCCTTACCCTTGACGTTAAAACGTAACGCGTCCGACTTTCTTCCTGGCGCTTGGACCTACCGTCGCAAAAGGTGAGCGCTAACTCTTTGCTCCTCTTCCAACAGGAAACCACCACCATGACTACCAGCACAGCCACCTGGATCTGACTGCGCTCACACCTAAACTGGGTAAGAAAACACAGTGATGTAGTATGGACCTTCACTGGAGATGTCACATAACACATGGTGCACAATGTCACTGTGTAAACCTATAATGAAGACGTACATCTGGAGTGCATGCCAGAAACGTAAACCAACAAAATGCCGCATCGTTTCACTGCTGTAATAAAGTTTTACTTAGATTACTCTGACTTTAAACGAGATTATTGACCTGACTTGACTTTTCGAAAATGATATGCATTGTGTCTCTAAATGAAAGTAAGCCAAACAGTTCTCGTGACAGACTATTTCCAATTTCAAGGACAAAAGTATATCTCCTCACAGGGAAATTAAAATCTGAGAAACTGATAAAGAAGTCCTCGGAGGAAATGAAAAGCAAAAAGTGATATGATAATCAAAGGATCATCTGTGCAGTTTGCTGAAGTTATTGAAAGCCCAATTACTGCTATTGCATCCAATCTATTTCTTCAAATGTGATCTTCTGTGAAAGGAGAGCAGCTTTTCGTGTGGAAATGCTGAATGCCCCTGCATCCAAACGGCAATGAAATGAAACACCGTGCAATTAAAGAAGGAATCGGGCCTTAACTTGTTACGTTAGGTCGAGGTTTTGTGTCAGTGCTTTCAGGCTAAAGCTAAGAGATTGTCAGTGAGTCATTATACAAACTTTTCCAGCATTAATGGAGGGCTGCAGTCCACATTCTGCCTGTGCTCGTCTGCCTCTTAAACAGGACGGCCTTTTCGCTGGGAAAATGGGTTTCAAAAGTACTTTTGGCACCAAATAAAACCCTTCAAACAGCGCTTTTGAAGTCTATTTAGCTTCTGAATGGGGATCGTAGCTGTTCTGCTTAATTCAAGAGTTCATGGCTCGGACTTTGTGTTAACCCGTGGCAACATTCTTGCAATACTAGCTTTGAACAAAGGGCAACCTGCAGTATGGGAGGTTTCGCTACTGTGCACATTGATTGTCATTGATCCTTTCTTTCTCACTTGGATTTGTTAGCCCACAGACAAATGCGATATGGTAAGTGATACACATACACATGGTGATTATGTGTATTTTTTTCTTCACCTTTTCTTCCCCATATCATGTAGAGATCAAAAATCTTTACCTGCACACTGGGGGTCATTTTTTTTTTATTTTTTTTTTTTATCATTCTCCTTTTTCTTTTCTTTTTTTAAGCGCTTGTGTATTTTTTGCAGTCACTGAACTTCACGCCGCTGCATTACAATCCATGACCTTTAGTCCAATCTCAAAATATTTTCTTCAGACATTATATTTCCTTTTTCCACTCCACCTAACCAGCTCTATCTCCCCCTCACACACACACACGCCAACACTGTTTTTCCAACTCAGTGAATGTCTCCCCTCTACACCATATGCTCCTTGGTGTTGTGTGTCTCTGTCCTCCTTGCTGCAGTAGTCACCCCGTCCTATTTTTACATCCAGCACCAGAGTCCCTGCCCGTACCCCCTCCCCACCCGCTGCGCCTCCTGACCCATGACTGGGCGTCCCAAATACTGAAGCCACAGGAGCTCCGCGCAGTGCAGGGAGCCTTAATAATGGTGCCACACATATCACTGATACCAAAAACAGAACTGTTAAAGGCCTTTCACAATGAACCAAGTGTCAGTTGAGCTGCTTAACAGATGCGGTTTCCAGCTGGCTCAGAATGTGTGAAGGCAAAGAAGCACGGGTTAGTTCATGTTATTGACGCCACACCTTGTCAACAATCAGTAAAGAATAACCTTTAAATGCCCGGGGAGAAAGTCACCAGACTGCCTTCAAAATTCAGGGAGTTTACTGTAGTTTGCCTTAGTGGGGGGGGGGGGGGGGGGCAAGCAGCACTCCTTCATCAGTTCATCCCATCATGTTACTTCTTCTTTTAACATTTCAGTACATTTTAGCCAAAGGCCCATAGTGTAGTGTACCCAATAATCAACCCTGTACCACCGTAAGATTGGGATCCAAAGTGTCGTCGACACGGCTCCATGTTATTCGCCGATGCCTCACAGATGCCTCCTGGTGCACACAACGTCTTTCCCTTAAAGCGTGCTCGGATTGACGCCAAATGTTACTCCTGAGAGCATAAATGTCTCTGCAGAGGAGGGTGCTATAAGTAACTGTAGGTTGCGGAGGTTTCGCAGAGGGGCCAACGTGCTCAAATAAAGTGAAGCAAAAGTTCACTTCACATTTGGACAGAACGCACTTTTAGATGTAAATGCAGACAATGTAAAGTGGCTCCCTGCCTGCGGCCGTGGCTTTAACAGCCGAACACGCTCATATTCATTGTGGAGCAAATGGGTCAAGCAAAATCAAACTGTCGAACATCTCAGAATGCAACCATGCGGCCTTTTTAGACGTTGTTTCCCGCTGCAACTACAGACCTCCAGCACCTCCACCAAAGGGTCAGAGTCTTTCTTAATCCACTCTTCTCACTACATCACACCCTGCCCTCTCTATCTGCCTCCCTTTCTCTCCTCCAGTAAAGACTCCCAGTGTATATCCCGTCTTTTTGACTGACTGTACGCTGACTGCACCGCACCGCTTCCTCCCCTGTCCCCTGTAGAGAGACCCCAGCGGATGAACAACATCCTGACCTCAGCCACGGAGCCCTACGACCTGTCCCTCTCCAGATCCTTCCAGAACCTCAGCCACCTGCCGCCCTCCTACGAGCTGGCCCTCAAGTCTGACTTAAGTAAATACTCCTCCTCCCTCCACAGATTAAGTAGGTGGTCCTTCATTTGTCCTTTCATCGCCGTGTTCTGCCTGATGCACCAAAAAGGAAAAGGCGGGCAATGACGTCACCCTCATGCCCTGTGCATTAAAGGGCCGCCACATTCACCACGTCTGGCCTGATGAAACATCTGAATGTCCATTACAGAGAGATGTATCATGATAAGTATCTCCAGATGTTTAGTGGCTCATCATGCAGATAGGCCTCTCGCTTTTTCACCTTTTTAGGGAAATAAACTTCTTAAAATGCATGACAACGCGCTGGAGCCTCCACACTCATTCCCATCGGCTCATCTATCGGCCCATCGACTGACATCTAATTGGCGTGTAATTTGGCTCCATCTGCAGCCCATGTCATGTTGCTAATGTCTCCTAATGACATATTAAGAGGCAGTATTTTTTTTCCGTTGAATGGCTTCTATACACCAACAAGATGGCACTTTAATATCTCAGCAATGCTACAGTTCATTATCTTTGCTGGGACATTTTGAGCTCGATGATGACGTGGACGCTGCCGTTTCCCCTAGTATTCTTTCGATTAGTTGCATATTTCCTGGGTTTATCTAGATTTTCTTGATTTCAGTGATTTAAACTTCACTAGACCAGGAAGTCTCTTGAGATGCATTTTTAATGTTGAATGTGGCGTTTGAATGCCTGACAGGAAGGCGGGGATTCCAGTTTCAGTTTATCTTGTTAAATGATTCCAAACCCAGTGTTTAAAATGCATTTTTGCCAAGTTCAGAACAGACTCTTGGGACGCTGAAGGTTATCCATGTATACAGGAGAAAGCATTTTTTGGAGGTAGATAGGACATTTACCAAGAATGGCCTTCAAAATGAAAAGATACGTATTAATATTCCTCTGCATTCTTAGTGAGGTCCGTCTAGTTTACACACGTGCAGTGATGGGTTTGTGATCCAACATGCAAAATAAACCTAAAGATTGAGGGTGCTTTCACACATAACCTGACCAAACAACCGGACAGAGGCCACCTGAAAACATATGAAAGCAAAAAAGACCGCAGGATTTTACATATGTAATAATAATAAAAATAAACTTTATTTATATACCACTTCTGTTAACAATGTTACAAAGTGCTTTACAAAAGAAAGGAATAATAACCACAAAAGGTGGATAAAATGAGAATATTGTCAAAATATGTGATTTTAGCATGGATTCACAGGCTAAACTGATTACGAGCTATCAAGAAGCATACACATGGTAACCATGGTAACATGTACTGTCTGTACGTCACTATATGAGTGCGGCGGTTTCCCCTGATCAGAGAGAGACAAGAAGTTAGAACAGTTTTCTTGGGTTTGTGCAAGTGAAGTGTAACAATCAAACCAGCCCCTCCCCGTCCCACCTGTCCCACCTGTCCCACCTGTAATGCTCTGTCCCTTTTATTTGTCCTGTTGCTACCAGTCAGTCAGTCATTTTCTACCGCTTGTTCCCGTTCGAGGTCGCGGGTGACTGGAGCCTATCCCAGTGGCTTCGGGCCTTAGGCGGGGTACACCCTGGACAGTGGCCAACTCGTCGCAGGGCTGACAGTTAGACAGACAACCATTCACGCACACATTCATCCACTAGGGACAATTTTAGAGTCACCAATTAACCTAATGCATGTCTTGGGATGGTGGGAGGAAACCGGAGAACCCGGAGAAAACCCACGGTAACACGGGGAGGACATGCAGACTCCACCCAGGGAGGTCGTGGTCTGGTCCGGGATTCGAACCCACGATCTCCTTGTTGGGAGGCAGGGGCGCTAACCGCTCTGCCACCGTGCACCCCCGCTGAACGCACAGTGCCCGAGAGCGGAGTCGAACCCGCCACCGCTGCGGGGACGACTGGTCTGTTGCTACCAGTTCATCATTATTCATATACTAAAAGTCAAGTTGCAGTTTCCACCAATAATGCTTGACAACCATTTTGAGCTGTAGAAAACATAAACATGCACATTAGAAAGGTGAGGCATGATGCAGGATGACATCATCATGATGATTAATCAACGAGTTACCCGTGAGTCCATATGACTTCATGTTTACTCCTCTTGGTTCGTTTTGCTATAAGCTAGTGTGAGCACACAGGGACCAGAATTTTAAAAAAAGCAACAGTGGGTCTTTCTTGTTGTTACGGGTGTGAAAGCACCTGCGTTAGTCAGACAGGTTCGAGCCTATACAGTTGCGAGTCCCGTGCACTCATTTACAGCAATCGAGAACAGATAAAATGTTCCTAAAAGTTACACAAATCACAGCAAGAAAAAATAAACAAACAAACAGAAATATTTTATAAAGTCTACAATTTACACTTCAGATCCCCCACTTGAGACCATCCATCTTTCATGCAGTTTTTGAGATGAACCACTTTCAGATGAGCTTCAAATTTTGAATTAGAGCGATGAGATCAGCTGGACCCCTCTCGGCTGAGCACGAAAATTCCTCTGAAGGCCCAGCGTGCAGGATTCAGTGGCATCCAGCGGTGAAATTGCAGTTTGCGACCATTTGAATGCCGCTCGCCTCGCCCCCTCCCCCTCCCAGCGTGTAGGAGAAACTACGGCGGCCGCCAAACTTGCGAAAAACGCGAAAGGCCCTATCTAGAGCCAGTGATTGGTTTGTCCGTTCTTGGCTACTGTAGAAACATGGGAATGCAACATGGCGACCTCAGTGGGAGGGGACCCGCGCCCTCTGTAGATAAAAACGGCTCATTCTAATGTAAAACCCAACGATTCTTATTTCATGGTGATTGTTCACTAATGAAAACATACTTATAAACATTATATTTCATTTCTGCCAATAGCTCCTCCTAAATGTTACATACTGGACCTTTAGATGTGGGAACAAATCTAACGGCACGATTATCTCCCAGCTTTTACCTTCAGACTGTACATTCAGGTTTCTTTTCTTAAAGTCCAGTAAACAGATATTGAAGAAGATGAGAAAGACTTCATTGTCCCAATGGGAACTTTGTCCTGGACGTCACAGTGTCCGCAGTATAAAATCACAGCAAAACAACAGTGAAAAAAGAACAACAAATGCATTCATCCATCACCTGCATATGCCCACCTACATCAGAGAAAGGGCACACATCGTATAATATATAACACTAATCAACAACAAGGAGGACAGCTACGGCACACACATATTTCAGCCTAGGTGGTGTTAAGGGAATATGTGCTGCTAAGTGTGCCATCATGTTGCCCATTTGTCAATCAAGTGATTCAAGCACGACAGTGGAAACACACTGTATGCTAGCTAGTGTATTATGTTGTGTGAGTAATCACATTTAACCGATTTGTTGCCAGTAAATCTTTTCTTAACGCATTTCCTTTGGCCAGAAGAAGCTATTCTCGGTTTACAGTGACTTGGCAGTGAAAACACTGAAGAGCCCTTTATCCACATACAGAGTACTTACGCTGTAGTTTTTCTTCAAAGCGTAATTTGCAGCAGTGAATATTCGACGCATAGCAGATTTTGAAGTTCCTATGCAGCTGCACTGAACACGCGAATGCACCATTCAATCTCCTGGAACCTTAAGGCAACTGCAAGGAACTTTCATTTTTGTGTTGGGGATTTTGGCGGCCCCTGTGGTCAAAAGCGGTAGTGCTTCCGCCGCCTCGCGTCGTAAAGATCTAGATCTGGCCAGCGCTTGCATTTGTTTTGGAAGCCAGTGAAAGAAAGATGCAACCTCTTTTTTAATACTATATTTCTTTCATAAACACAGCTGTTTGCAGGATGCATAGCGATGAGTTAAGGCATGTCTATAGGAGGAAGAGGACTAATTCAGGATTGGTTTCGATGCCTTTCAAATCAATCCATCCTTTCAATTGTCTCCAAGGCTGACTTGCGTTTTCGCCCGTGCTCTATCACTGTCCCTCTTTCTGTTTGCTGATCCTGCACCAGTATCAGCCATATCCACGAAATAGAACGTAAAAAAATAAAATTCTCTAAAGAAAAATCTACTCTTGTTTCCTTTTATCCGGCTAACTGCGAAACTCTGCCTGGGAAATTGAAAAATCGAGACTGTTAAGAAACTCCTTGAAGTTGCTTTAAGAGAAGTTACACACTGAGGGAAATCCATTGTGTGTCATCGGTCCCTTTCTCATGGCGCATGGTAACTGAGAGACATGCATCGGTGCAGTCTCCTTTCCGTGCACTCCACGTTCTTCTTTTATACATTTGCCTTTTCTCTCCCTTATCAACTCGGGGCTTTTCTCTTATCTCGCTGGAGCCTTGTACACACACACAGAAAATCACAGAGATGAATCACGCTGAACTACAAAGAGGCTTTTCAAATTTGAGACAGGAGCCGTGGCAGAATTTGTCAAACGAGCAAGCAAAGTCGTCCCTTGAAGAAAGTCCTCCCAGTCGAAGAACAAAAAATGTAATTGTAGGCTCAATCGTGAATGAGGTCTTTGGAAACAAGCCTAAAAGTAATATAATTAGTTGCTATTTTAATTAAACCATCTGGAGAGATGATGATGACTAAATTAAATTAGTATGGTTTATTTGCAATTTTAAATGATGGTGTGTGTGTGTGTGTGTGTGTGTGTGTGTGTGACTCCTCTTCCATCCCAACTATCCTTCAGCGATGTCAACGAGGCAGAGATTGAGGACGCTGCCCTAAAGTAACCCGCTCAGCTCCTCCAAAGAGGCTGCAAAAGGGAGGAGACACAAATCTTGTTTGTCTCTGTTGCCTTTCACCTTAATCACCCTAAAAGGGATGAAAACACCTTTTTTAGAACAAACACGGAAAAGAAAAGAAAATGAAAAAAATTCAATGACATTGCTGCATTTCCCCATTTAATTTCCCCTCTCCTGCTCCAAACCTCTCTAAAGATCTCTTTATAATTGATGTTCCACCAGTTTCACGACATTTAGTGCATTATATGATTACAGGCTTCTGTGATCAATAGTTGACACATACATATACTGGCTGTATTGAATCTAATCTAGCAGAGTGGGACCTGGGGTTTAATTAGCCGTTGTTAGCAATTTCCTGTGTTTGCTGCTCCGCTCCACATTTGGGACCCTTTAGCCTCTCGCAATCATGTTAATTGTAAAGTGCTGCATTTTATCAGCGCCGCAGAGATGAGATCGAGCAATATGCATCGCCCCACTTAAATCATTTCAGTCACTTAAAGTGTAAACAGTGTAACAAGTGTAGACTCACAAAAAGCAAGCCTTAAATCAAATGGCAGTTGAAGAGGAGGAGGAAGTGCATTTGTTGTTGGCTATTTTGAGGTAGCCGACAAACCCTCTATAACAGCGAAGTCTAGAATAGAGGATGGAGTCTTTATTTACCTCACAGGTACAGAGAGGCCCCTCATTTTCTAAGAATATTTTATTATATTTTAGTAAGAAGCCGCCCTGTTTTCTGGTCTGCTTCTGCTTTGATTTGCTGTTGATGATCTAAAGCTTCTACCAGCAAGGTGTCTGTGAGCCAAACACCCACAAAAGTACAATAGAGTGCAGACTGCCTCTCCTGCTCCTTTTTATATGCTGATTTATGCTGTACCAAACTTAGGGTGGATGTGCACACTGCACCGAGCTTTTAATTTGAAACGTTTGAGTGTTATCGACGGTAACGTAAATGCTTTCGGAAAGATATCAGAGCAGAAGCGAACTGGAAATAGTGAGTGAAAACTGCATTTGTGTTTAAAAGAGAGTCAGAGCAGCTGAGTGGTTAGTGTGACATGACCCACCAGATTCATTTGTTTTTTAAAATGTATTTGTTCGTGTCAGTCACGCCCCTGGCTATTACTCGCCTTTTATTTGAGAACTTATGGTATGGGTCTTTTCTTATCATAGCAGGACATAATTCCTTCCTAACACTTGAGTGCATAATAACAACAGATCTCTCACAGTGACTGGATACTCGGGGTTTGACCTATGCTACGGCCCGCAACTTGTCAATTGTCTGTGCTCTCGTAGCCTCTGGTAGAGTTTGGTTGACATTTTCTGCCATAATGTCACATCTAAACCAACCCTTCAGGGAAAATTGCTGGGGCACATCGCCACAGGCCAAAGTTGGGCCCCCTTCATTGGGAATGCACAGAGGAGTGGACATGAAACCCCCTCGTGGAGGTGACAATAACTTGACCTTCTTCCAGGCATGACATCTCTCCCAAAGAGCCGAGCATCCAGACAAACAATTCCCATCGTCCCTCTTCTCCACGACTCGGTGAAGCGTGGTATGGTCCTAAAACGGCCATTGGACCTCTGTGTTCTGCAATAATTAACTCCTGCAGAGGTAACGGCCCCTCAGCCTCAGCAGCTAATCAGAGAGCTACTGTGGTAGCGTCCCCCTGTGTGCCAGCCCTTCCAAAAACAGGTAGATAAGTCTGCTGAGAGCTGATTGCCGCCTGTGGTTAATACACTTGTAAATGACTTTACCATTAGGAACATGTGTGCACCCAGTGGCGAGACAGACCTGCTTTCTGGCAGAGGAATGAAACAACTGGTTGCCCGTTCAGGCACAACCAGCTCATGAACTGTTGAGTATTGTGGCATACTGATGAACCCTTCTGCACGCTGAAGGACAACACTGATGAGAGTTTGGTGTCTCCAACTACTACGTTGATTACCATTATCACTTCATCCCTTCAGCAGCAGCCAGTAGGTTTAGGACAGATATATTGGTGACTAATGTGTCAACATGTTCCTCTCTAATGCTTTTCCACCACTCACTTGTTCAGTCGGTATGTTTACATTTAAGAACTATGGTATCTTTGATTCATGGAATTCAAATTTAGGTTGACGCTTGTAAATGTCACAACATAGTGTGCCTGTACTCCAACCACAAACCCAGTTACAAGTCTAGGTTATTCCCATAGTGAGTGTGGCCTGGGCCCTCGCAGTAATGGGTCAGAGTTGCCAATTTATCAGCTTGTGAGTCAAATTTTGATGTTGTCTGAGTCCCATCAACCACAACTACAAAGGGAAAGTAGTGATTGTGCCCAAAAAGCAGCCTCCTCCCACCTGGGTATCAAGCCCAGAGGTTGGCCAGAGATCTTTTCTGGAAACCTTCAAGAAAGTGTGCGCAACTGGAGACAGGGAAAAAGAAGCAGGACTGGACTTTCTGGAATTTCTTAGTCTTTACCCTATTTTAACACAACATAAAAAATCTGACCAAAACCTTGTGGTCCGAGGGCCTGTTTCACAAAAGTGATTTGTGAGCACTGCTCGGTACTTGTAAATTGCATATAAATTTGCAAGTCCTACAGGGCTCTTGCATGCTTGTGCACGCGTTGCAAAAAATTATGTTTGGTTTGATCAGTAAAATGTGTGAAAATGTACAGCCGAGAAAATTATCTCATGCTGCTAATTGCTGTGACAAAACAATTGTAGACTTTAGTATTCTGTAAGTATTGTTTTGTTTTGAACGTACCAGGGTTGTGAGTGTACTTGAATGGCTTTCTAGGAAATGTGGGAATCACTAAAGCACGTCCTGAAAGAGATTTGTTACAACCAACAATTTACAATCTGTATAACATACAACACCCTCTGTCCTTAGACCCTCGATTCAAAAAAGGACCAACTACCTTTGTCTTCTTATTCCTCAGGTGATAAGGATGTAGATGAGTACTACACTAGGAAGCATCATCATCCTGACTTCGGCGGCCGGGGACCGACCCACATGGTGAAGCTGAACGCAGATCCCCAGCAGCACCAGCAGCATCAGCAGCGGCAGCGGCCCCGCCGGGTCCAGAGGGCCATGTCCCAAGACCACGTCCTGTCTCCCCCGAGGACACCACGCCGGGGAGACTACGGTTTATCTTCGTATGGAGTCATGGCGGCCGCCGCGTACAGCAGCAGCCGCCACCTCTCAGATGAGCAACTATTGTCAGCAGACCGCCTCCACTCCCAGGATCCCTTGCTGTCCCCGGCGATGAGGCGGGACAAGTTCCGGGAGAAGGCGATGGCACGGGCGATGTCTCACGCCGACATGCTGCTGCCAATCACGCCTGTCATGGACCGCCACAAGATGACCAAGATGCACTCTCAACCCAGTGCCTCTAACGACTCCTACAACACGCTGACGGTCAACCACCAAGCGACCACGTCTAAGAGGCAGGCGTTTGCCTCCCGACGAACACACACGGTGGACCACCTACAGTACATTCCTGGCCACCACCACACATACCGCACTGCCAGTAAGAACGAGGTAACTGTTTAACCGCAGAACAGTCAGCTGAAGGATTCCTGAGACACACCACGGACGTCAACGGATACCGCCAAAATCAGCAAGTCTCCTAAGCCGAGGTGTCCTGTCTTCTTCTTAAAACAACCTCCTACATTAAAACTCTTCCTGCTTTTTAGCACAAGCTTCCTGTGTCATCCAGATTTGGGGTAACTAGAATCAACCCTGGCAAAGACATTTCTCTCTTAGAGCATCATAAGGGCTTTGCGCGTTGACACAAAGAGGGATCCTTCATGTCAGACGTTTGACAGCGTGAAGAAAATATTTTTTAAACTGGACATGGGACTGGAAAGGAATTGTATCAACTTTATAAATATATAAATACACTATATTTACTATTTGTATTTTCAGTCCTTGTTATAGCTTTAGAGATTCTCGTTGACTGATGTAAGCACTTAAAGTGGTGCCTCTTAACATTGTCCCATTTCAACGATGAAGTGGATTTGTGGGTTAAAAAGCACAATTAACGAAGTCCCTTTTTTTGTTTGGTTTATTTTACTCTTCTTTGGCAAACGGCCAGAACATATCAGCTTCTTAGTAAAAACAGAGGCTATTTCTGTTACATACAATAGATGATTGTAAATAGGCTATATTAGCAGCATTAAAACAAGAAAATCTGGCCCTTTGGCATTATGTTATGTTTTGGTTTTCTCCCACCTGGAATCTATCATGGATTCCCAATTAATAATTTTATTTTTAGATAAGGCAAAGATCCCAAATTAATATTATTTCCACAGATGTCTGCAAAATATGTGGATGTAATATGTATATAGGGAGTATTTTTTTTTCCTTTTTTTAGCTGTGCTTGTAGCATAGGATGATTGCTTACGAAACAACTTTTTACCACTGTCGACTGGCTGCTGCAGTCTGCAGATGGAAATCCACAGGTGAAAATGGAGCCTGGTGGTTGTTTGAAAATGGTTTGAAATTTCTGTTGACACATTTCCTTGCTTTGTCATCCAACGAGGGTGACCCTCCCCCGCCCACCCTGCTCGGGTAGTGTTTGACCAGCTGCTTCCATCTCTACATATCAGGTACTGAGGAGCGAATAGGTCGAGTCGTAGTTTTGTGTCGATGTGTTGACTGAAACGATCAGTACTAAAAAGGACGTCATAATCGCTAGTCTATCAAGCATTAATCAAAACTGTGAACTGTTTGTCCAGATGTTTTCATTAAAGCAATGCCTTATTGTACGAAATCCCATGTGCTCTTAATTGAACAATCATGCTTTTGTCACAAGTCTCGTTGTCTTAGCTTTTTGTGCAATATTATTGGTTATAATTTACCAGCAGTAAAAACCAGTACAGTGATAGATGATACAGTACGTATACCTCAAAAAGATGAAATTCAATCGAAGGAGCCTCAAAAACTAAAAGGAAAGCAATCAGTACATACTAGAAGGTATTCTATTGGCAATTTGTTACTCTAATCACATTACCTGAGTTAGCTTTGATTAAGGTTTATGGGCTCATAGTTATGTTTACAGGGCTTTTTGTTATCAGCTGTTCAAGTCAGCTGAACTGGAGAGTGGAAGTCTTCAGGCGCTCACTTGGTTCTTAGTGAACAAACCAGGAGGAGAGTCGAACTGGGTCCTGGAGTTTGAGTCAGTCTAATTGGATTGGGTTCGGGTCCCGCTGTATTGCCCCAGGTGTCGGATCTGTTTTGTCAATTTGTCTAATACCTGAGTGAAAGACACAAGTAAGTCTCAAGTCTTGGCTACAAGTCCCAAGTAGAGTCACAATCAAGACAAATCAGTCCCAAGTTATGACAATGAACGACCAAGTTTTATGTAAATAATTTATCTGGTAGATTTCCCATGGGTCTATTTCCAATCGTTTCCAAAAATGTTGACCGGTGAAGACCTCTACTGAAGAGTCCAGAGGCCTTGACAATATTTATGTGTATTTTCAGACAGCTGAAAGGTCAAAAACAGTCTTTGGTATGAAAATCATCCGAAATTTCCATAGACTTGCACTGTCCATTCCCAAAATGCCAAGAATTATGAAATTGTGGGTATCTCTTAGTGATAACACTCATCAGATTACAACTTGACCTTATTGTACAGGTAAAGCAACAGGAATATTGCTATTTCTATTATCAGATAATTGAGTTGTACGCTACTGTATATAAAGACGTGAATACAATGTTATTTGTGATTGGAACTGTCTTTTTTCAAGGGAAAGAAAGCAATGATTATTCCATGGATATGTTGAAATACGCTCATGGCTTGTTACATGTTTTTTTTTCTTAAGTTGACTGTCTTATTTTCCTTTAATAACACAGAATTAATGATGACAAAACAAAAAACAAAGTCGTGCTATTTCTTTCTGACACGGGAACAGTCCAGATAAGCGGAAGAGATCATTGCATCTCCTAGTAGCCTGAGTCCTTGTACGGATGTGGAAAGTTGGCCAAATGAGTTCAACAAATGTATTTCTTTAACTTATTTTCAAATGGATGTGCTACTTTCCTTTTTTATGCCAGGTCTGTATTAAATGATGTCAATTAGAGATTGTCCTTTTTTTTATTATTGTCTTTGTACATATAATATGATTTGTTTTATTTTCTTGGAGAGTGCTTGCAAGTAATGAAGTACATTTGATAGCTATGGATGTGTGTGTTAGGGGGGAGGGTTAATTGTTCAGTAGACTGCTTCAGACAGATATCTGTACCCTTCAACCTTGCTCAACTAATCTTCACAAATGTCTGCTCCTTTCTTTTCACTTAATTAATAATGATGTCATCCCAAGAGCCTTTTTATCTATGTGCAATATTTCCTATTCATGCAGCATAACTCAATAGCCACTTACTCTTTTTAAAATGTTGTGAGGTTCATTTGCTGCCATAAAGGCTCTGTTGTCTTTCATAATCAAAGGGAAGGTTTTTTTTATATATATAATACAGCTAAATGTGGTATGAATGAAAAAGGTGTCTGTGTAATTGCACAAATAACTGGAGACTAATTTAAAGGCTTCAAAACAACAAAATATGACTGTTCTTGTGCATTTTCTGTTTATTTACAAACTATTAAAGCACATCGTGTGTGTTGTATACATCGATTTAATTACTTATCCTCTTTCATATGTATAAAATAAGTGCTATCACAAATACACCACAGGTTTATTTCGTTTGAAGCTATTACCACAAGAAACATGATGACTTAAATGTCTTAGTGATAGTGATCAGCATGACTATGAAACTGATTACGGGAATTTATATTCATGGGCCAACGGTAGGTGATGATGGTAGCTAAGCTAGGGAGGCATAATTTTGGGTGTCCGCTAATGTGTGTGTGTTTGCCTAAAAGGTCAGTCGAGTCAACTAGCTTGCTAAGTTTAGCAAATAATCCGGCTTATTTTCCATTTGAGAAAATTAGGTCACATCGCATGAAACTGTAGTCAGCTTTTTTTTGAGCACTGATTATCTTTGTTCCATTTACTTATGATGTGATAAAATGGCAAAGTGTTTTCCAGTAGGAAAACATAGAGGTCAAATTGCTTGGGATAGTTGCTTACTCCCAAAGTATCTTTCTGGCTATATCTTGTGGTGCTCGGACACATTAGCAACAACACTTGCTAGCTAGGCATTACTCTTCATCTCAGAATGACTAACACATCACTCAGTGACTTTCCCACGCAATGTGCCAAATAATGTAGGTGTAAAAATGATATGTTCCACTTTTGAGTCATAAATCCTGGAGGTGAGCTGACATTTTTAAGGTTACACTGTGGGCTCCGACTCCCGAATTGATTACATTTCAAATGGGAGTTTGGTTTTTCGCTGCAAGTCAGATCAAGTAAGGTAAAACAGAATAGAAGCAATATTACTCAACCACAATGGTATTTTACTGTTGACTGCAGTTGGGGGGGCTTTTTTTGTACTTTTGTAAATCAGCAGTACAGAGAGCTAAACTCATAACATCATTTCCTGTCTAGCCTCTTTTCCACAAGCTTCTAAAACTCAATGCACACTCTTATTCAGCATGTATTTTATTAGTCTTTCTCAAAAATTCAAGTTCAACTCCCATATTCTAAGACAATTCAGCATCCACTATCACTTTCTATTAGAACTTGAAACCTTCATGAAGTTAAACAACAATCAAGCTCGGTTTGGTCCATATCCATAAAATTCACCAATGCTCTCTTCTAAATTATTTTTTAAAATTTGCTGTCTAAAAACTTCAACAGGGTTCGCTCCACTCTGTCCTGCCATTATTACAGTCTGAACTAACTACAACCCCTCAACTCGCCAATGGACTCACCTTTTCTGTTGAGCTGTGATGTTTAGCCCATGAAGGTCTAGGGCTTATGGAAAATAATGTCCATTATAGCCTGCTAAAAATAGAAATATTAAATAAACAATAATACATAGATTAATAGTAATCTTCCAAAAACCTATTACTTACTTTATCTACATTTACATTTACATTTAGTCATGTAGCAGAGGCTTTTATACAAAGCGACTTAGATATGAGGAAGACAATGGAAGCAATTAGAACCACACAAGGTAACAAAAAGCATAAGTGCATCAAAAAAACTAGTCTGAGTAAAGCCCAGCACAGTATACAAAGCTAAAGATAGGAAGGTTTTTTTTTTTTTTGAGAAGAGGTAGAAAGGAAGAAAGTAAAGTTAGTGATTGTCAGTTAGGTGTTGACGGAAGAGAATGCGTTTTCAAGCGCTTTTTAAAGGTGGCTACAGAATCTGCTGATCTTGTAGAAGCAAATGGAGCGAGACACGGGGACTGCCCATTGTTCCGACTGCCCAATATTCCTAAATCCCAATAGTCCAAAAAATGTCCCATTGGACTTAAAGCTCATTTTGTCTGATAGCCCGTTATCGCAAATAACAAACGCCCATTGCGCCAATAATATGCACGTGGGAGAAGTTTGCCCTCAGGCCTTTCTGCTGGAAAGCCTTTCCGCCAGTTAAAATATTAAAGTTGTGAAACGGTCGCAGTTTGGTTAGCTTTAGGCACCAAAACTACTTGGTTAGGTTTAGGGAAAGATCATGGTTGGGGTTAAAATAATAAGTCAACATTTAAAGCCCTGTGTCGGCAGGAGTTTTGCACTTAAAAGGCTATCTTTCTGGCCTTACACCAAACAACATTTCAAGCGATTTTACTTTTGCAGACAAACTCCATATGTCGCAATAAAACCATGAGAGTTTTACTTCAGTTAGTGCGCACCCCACGGGCAAAACCCGTGCCAATTTAGCACCATGGACAGGGCCGTCACTGAACTTAACAACCGCAGGGAGAGTGTATATTTTCGAAGCAATGGGCCTAAAGTGCAATGGCCGTTTTTTTTAGGGATAACAGGCTGTCGGACAAATGGGCTTTCGGCCCAATTGGACATTTTTCGGACTGTTGGGGTTTTAGAATAATGGGCCGTCAGAACAATGGCATGGCACAGCAAGCCACACAACATATTGTTGAGAAAGGCTTTCTTCCAAAGGTATATTTTTAGTTGTTAGCATTGTTCCAAAAGTCAATGGGAGTTTGAATGAGGTTTTCTTACTTCTGGAACAGAACCCTGAAGATCCAGTTTCACTTTGGCTCTCTTACATGTTCTTGATACTGAAACTCTAAAATTAGTGTATGGGGGGTTTTAATGCCTTTAGCTCATGGAGGTTTATCTAACAAGGGAAAACTTTAGTTCTCTTTAGTCTCAGTCTTTTAAACTATTCCTGTTGCTTTGCCTCTTCCATCAAAGGTGTCTTTTTGCATTTCATTGAAGAGAGCACAGCTGTTTTTTCAGTGGTTCCACCCCTCTGCCTTATAAGTAGATTTTCACTGTTAGTATCAGGCACTTGACAATGCGCCGCAGTCAATTCTTTATAACTTTGGAGAACTCATGCTCAGTAACACAGAGCCAATAGAAAGCAACAGATGAAATAACCCAGTTTTTAGTGTTGGTCTCAGGTTCATGGAACCATAAACATGTAATCGAATGTGGTCCTTGAGAAGTGGTGCTTTTCAGTTCTCACATCAAAAAGACTGACCTAGTTAAATCAATTCCAGAATGTGATTGAACAACCATTTACTTAAAGGCAGTCTTTGTAAAATTTTACCTTTTTAATCCAGTGGTTGTAGTAGGTTAAAAGATGTGGTCAAAAGACTTCTTTTTTCATTTGGTTTGTTTTTGTTCCCTACACTCAGCCCCATCTGTGATTATTATGTCCAAGAATGAAAGTCGACACTTGTGACCTTGTTGAGAAGGCTTTTCCCAAGTTTCCTTGGAGAGAAAGCTGTTTGGAGAGAACAGCTTTCTTACAGTATGAGACAGACTGTGTCCTTGAGATTGTGCACAATCAATAAAGATACAGCCCTTTAGTTTCCTAGGTGGTCACCGTGGCACTGTTTGCATAAGATGTCATTAAACTGATTCATCTGTCAATCTTCTTTGTATTCTTTTCTCTTGGAAATTGTTGTCTTAAATGCAACACATTTACTTGACGCTTGACTTTGTAGCAACTTTTTGATATTCAGGGGGGGTTCATGTGTGTCTAGAGAGGATTTGTCAGGTCTCCAATGCTAATCCTAACCTTAAAAGAAAACCCGAATGAATTGTAAGGGGTTCAGAAATACTTTTTCTTGCAAACATCCAATTAACTCTTTCGGATATATTTCTATCTTACAACAATTAACTTTTGTCAGTAATTATTTTACAATATTTTGCAATTTAATTTGACCTCCTCTTGTTTCATTATAGTTGGCTTTGGATTTTATCATTATAATCTTGGTCTCATTTCACTAAAGCTCTCACACACAAAGCTCCTAATCTTTAACTGGATTTGTAGTTGTGCGGAAAGGGATTGTAGCGTAGAGTTCACACATGTAGCTACTGTAGCTAAGCTGTAGTTAGTTGGGTAGTAAACCTTTATTTAATCAGGAAGTCCCATTAAGATCAAAGAGAACAAAGGCTAGGCTACCCCATAGCTTACATGCACCTGCCCAAAAATTTAAAACAGTGGGGCTACAGAGATCTCACATGAAGACCGCAAGAAATGTGATTGGTCAACTTGGGCTTCTTGCGGTTTCTCCTACAAGTTTCTTTTGCTGATGGAGATAGTTGATAATGAAGACAACATGTAGAAAGGTTACCAGTAATCTTCGACCTTTTCAGTAACACACATCTAGCAAAGCCAGCTCCACTGTGAACCAATGACTGTAAGAATGTTAAAGCGGCGATTGCTGTAGTCTCCAATTCGATAATGAGACATGGCAAAAAAGAAGTTACCTTATGCAAATATAGTTCTATAAGTAGAACTATATTTGCATAGCCCACCGCTGCATAATATGACAAGTAAAATGTAGAATGTAAACAATTAATGTGGGGAACATAATTAAAGCACAATACAGCCGGATCACGTACAATACATGCGTCTAGTGTTGCGTGGGTGCAATCAGCGAGTGAAATCCGACCCTGGAGTATCGATCAAAACCTGGTATCTAAGGTGCAACGGATGTTGACCCCTTGCATCAACAATAAATCCAGGTTTAGAAAAAGCTCTTGCCTTACAACCACCAAAGACAGAAGTCACACTATCTCTACCCTAGCGCCAGAGACAGCATCGAATATAAGTGCCACAGAACAATTCATGTTGAGGTCTATCATTCAGGCAACATGTTTAAAACTTCAGAACTGGCTTCTTCAGTAGCTGCGGTTAAATGCACACTTGTTTGTCATTCTAATTCAAGATTTCGGGTCAACTGTTTACATGGATGTGATCTAATTCGGTATGGTGTTTACATGCGCCAACACATTTAATTGGCACAGCTGTGTGACATGCGCAAAAGGTGTTGACGACTCATGCATCCGTCTTCCCCAAAGGCTACCTGGCATTTGTTTGATCAGCTTCCTGAAGATGGACATCTATCCTCTGATATCTGCACAAAAGTATTTGGGCTTTGAAAACATTTATAATCAGTGGCTACAGTATATAACAGCACTGCCTACCTTGGTTAGTGCAAAAGTCACAGTTGTGTTTCCACTGCCACATGCACTTTTTAAAACTGCTCAAAAAACTGCACTCAAAGCATTCCCAAACTTGCCTTTGCTTCGCAAGCTAAAACTTAGGTTGTTGTACATCTGGTCAGTGACACCATCAACAAAAAGCGAGTGACTCCTTTTACCTTTATGACAAATGTATTAATACCTACTGTTCCCATCATGTCCTGGGCCATCTGAAACCTTCTTGAAATTCATACAGGAGAGAGCAGGCAATGCATACCACTACAAAACCCTATGGTTACAATAGTGCACACACAAATAGGCAGCTAGCAAATTCCAGTGGTTTCCACATCCTTCAGTACCCGTCCATTTGCATTTAGATGGAAAAAGGAAACTCTGGCCCAAATGGAGGAGCAATGGTCAAATGTTTGGCCATTAAACAATTTAATTTTGTTCTCCCAGTGTCCTTATCAGGTGAATTAATTCAGTAAGCTGCTTGAATGATCCTGTTAATCAGAAACTACAATTATCATCTGTTTACATTCCAAAAACGTGATGTCGTGTATATTGTAACATGCAGTCCTATTATGTGGCCTAGCCATCAGAGGGGTCCCTCTGTGCCTCCAGGAATAATACAGTGCCTATTCAAACCAAATGCCACTGCGAACAATGTAAAATATCCACATTTGCCCATATATCTTCCTGTTTAGCCATTGTGTATCACTGATGTCTTGCTCTGAGGTCTGTCTCTGATGGGATGACCTTTCCATTTTGTATGAAAAAAACATGCAGACCACTGGGATGAAGCCTGCGCTTTCCACCTTTTTTTCACCTTATTTTATTATTCTTGAAATGTATTAGCTGACTTGACTGGCAGAGTGAAGGATTTCAAAAGGCTGCAGTTGACCTTATATATCACCGCCAACCTGATCCGATCAGAAGCCACAGCACCGTGAGGGACAAGTTTTGCTCTGATTGATTGATGGGCCAAATAAAGAATAGTGGGACAGAAGGAAGCCGAGGGGGGGGCTGTGTACAGTGCAACACAAACAAACAAAGTCTTACCAACAGTGTTTGAAGAAGTATTGTGATCGCTTAAGGCTACAAATCAACATTTGTATGTTAACAAAGGATCAAATGACCCACTGCATGCCGCCTGCCCAGCTTTCAAATGGCAGACAGACACTGTTACCGACTAGCTGGTGAACATGGTTGAGCATTTCGCTTCTAAATAGCCAGCTATTTCCCTCAGGAGTTGGTAGAGACCAAAAACAGAGCTAAAAGGAGATTGAATATTGGACCGACATTCATCAGGTGGCCCAAACGTGAGTCCAAATGAATTCCAGTGTTACTGTGTCTGCTTGTAGTGTACATAGGCATTTGTTTACATTAGCCAGAATAACTTTATGACTTTAGTAATATTTCAATGTTGTTTTCTTCTTCTGCCAAACAACTTCAGCCAAAAAACACTGAATACCATTTTATGCATACAATTCAGTAATTAATAGGCTCCAGTCACCCATGAACCCCTAATGGGAACAAGCAGTAGAAAATGACTGACTGACAATTCAGTAATTTTTACTCCAGTTGGATGATCCTTGTCAGTCATATTTGGCTAATTCACAGCTTACACCTCATTAAGAGTCACACACATTTACAATGACAATAATGACTTTAGTTGAATATTCTTAGGCTTTCAATCCATATTCTCTGTATTTACTCATCATTCTCACATCTTCTTGTAAAATGTTTGATATGAATTCAAAATATGTTTCGTTTTAAAAGGCTTTCATTAAATTTTCTTTCCACTTTAATGCAATATTCAGACTTTTACTCCCTACTCTCACATTTCTGTCACCATGCTCAGAAGTGACCTTAACATTAGCAAACTTCATTCAGATTTCCCAAAGTTTCATTCTGTCTTTGGATTTGTATTAGGTTTCCCCATGAATTATTTCCTGAACACCTGCTTGGTAAACTTAAACTGTAACAATGCATCATATTTTATCATGTAAACTGATCCCATGTTTTGTATGTAAAATCTAAAAAAGTAACAAATCCCTGTACTTGTTTGATAAATGCAGTGGACTGGAAAATATTTAAAAAATCCTCTCCGAGTTAGCATAACACGGAAATATTCGAATAATAAATGTACTTGGTTACTTTCCATTGCTGACCAACCACCTGGGCAGAAATAGGAGCTATTATCTGAGCTGCAATTACACCAACAGCATCCGACCTGAGCAGAAATTGGACAATTCATGTTATTTATGGGTCACAGCTAGAGCTCCGAGTTATGCAGAGAGTTAACAGAGCATGGCGCTTAAGGAGCCTGAGTGTGTAAACGGCGTGGCATTCACTGGTGACCATGCCACCATGGGAGTCTGATGATGAATGCAGCTAATAGGCCGATGCGGTTCTCATTGCATCGCACACAGACACTCTCTCTCTCTCTCTCTCTCTCTCTCTCTCACACGCACACACTCGCACACACACACACACACACACATACGTAGTCCTCATAGGCGGCTGATATCGATCCCTCCAACATACTGCTCCACTACTGCTTAAATGAGAGCAGTCAATAGCAGAGCTGTCTCTGAAAATGGCCCAGAGTGTTTCTGCGGTGGAATGGATAGTTGTTGAATGAGGAAGGACAGAATGTTTTTTTTTTTTAAAGAGGGAAATTTTGGGGTGACCATAACGGGAGAGTGGTAACGCCGTCCATTGAAAATAAAGAGGATGGACGCCGTGTTAACTTTGAGCTAAACCTGTGTCCGTACCTATATATTGACTTTCTTTGTGTTGAAGAAGAGTTTCATTAAACGGTCGTTTTGCATCACCTGGTGATGGTATAATATATATATATAAAATAGTTGGTGGTGTATAATAGATGGTATAATAGCTTTCTAACCAAGGTCGTAGCAGTAAACAAATGCTGTAACCAAAGTACTTATCAGATGTTCAAACAATGTTTGAAACCCCCTCACCACACCTGTATAGGTATGTATGTGTGGGTTTCTTTCGCTTTTTGTGTGAAAAACCGAGCACAGCACTATGAATGTCTTCCAGGAACTATTGTCCTTAAGTATGCACTATTGCTATTCCCATATTTGAGCCATGTTTTGGCTCTCTCGTTGACAGCCAGCTTTTCATCCCATCTTTGAGTTTGGCCGTTCCGAACACCTGTAAACACATTTGCCTTAGGGCGTGGTCAGACAAAACATGGTATACAAACTAGTTTCTTTCATACAGTATTCGGTGAAACTCATTCAGTCTTGGTTGCTTCGATATTTATTTTACTTGGTTGATGGTAGTTTGGTTATCCATTTTTTTTTGTTGACTTTGGGTAATAGACAGAAAAGAGAAAACTTTATGTATTTATTTTGGTATATTCCTTTTAAAATGGCTCATCGCTGAGGGCGTGTTCTCACATTAACAGCAAGCCCTCTCCTGTTTTGAAGTGGATACCTGTAGGTTTTAATCCACAACTTGGATATGATTTGAGTAATTTCTTAATGAGGCTTCATGGCAAAGTACCGCCGGACCACAGATGACCAGCTGTAATCTCTGAACGTGCTCAGGCCTCATCACCTTGGTCAGTCTTACCCACAGAGTGAAGTTACAGACCTGATGAGCCACGCAAAGCATCAGGAACGAGGATGCTGTTCAGAAAATGATGATGATAATTAGATCATAACCGTTATCACAACAATCATGGGAGTTATTATTAAATCCCTCCACAAAAACCATGGAAATATCCTCATCACAGAACACTGCGATCAAAGCAGGCATCATGTTTACTGCACCAGCTCTAAATCACAGCTAGAGTTAGTTTTATGCATTCAAATGTCCTGGTTTTGTATTAAATACTAAAATCTTCACATGTGGTAAAACTAAAGAAAATGGCAATGAGTTGAGTTGAAAGAAAGAACATTTGGTCAGACAAGTCTACAATAAGGTGATCGTTACACTAGAGCCCAGAAAAAATTCCTTGGAAAGGTTTTTGCATTGGAGGCAAATAAGTAAAAAAATAAAGTACAAGTTAAGCAAATTTAAAATGGGCAATAAACTGTTTTATTGTGACTCATTAAGACTAAGCTAGCGGCTTTCTCAGGCTATACTTAGACACAGTGGTGCTTTGAGCTTAATGCTAGCATCAGCATGCTACCATGCTGCTCTTTAGCAGGTTAAACGTCTACCCTGGTCAAGCCATCTTAGTTTAGTGTGTTAGCATACTAAAATTTGCTAATTCACACTAAACACAAAGGTACAGCTGAGGCTGATGGGGGGTGTTGATACTTTTAATGGTATTTGGTCATAAATCAAAGTATTGGCGAAACCTGATGCTAGTTCAGATCTCAGGGGATTACCAAAATCATTACACTCCATTCTGTGGAAAACATGAATGTCTGCGCCAAATGTTATGAGATCCCATCCCAATGGTGGTAGAAAGGTTTCACTCAGAACCAAAAATGTCAGCGCCATGGTGGCGCTAGATGGAAAGTCACCAAAGTCAGCTGGAAACATTGTGTGGGAACCAAGATTGTTTGTAAAAAATCAAATAGATATCCTAAATATCCTGCGATATATCACTCTAAAGTGGTGGACTGCCCGATATGCCATGACATTGCCATGCCTAGAACCACTCAGTCCAAAACTAATGGGCAGCTGTAGCTCAGGTGGGAGGGCAGGCCGGCCTTTAATCGTAGCAAGAGTCCAAGCCCCTAATGCTCCCAACGTGTCGACGTACGAAAAAGATGTAAGTGGCTTTGGGCAAAAGCCCAATGCCAAATGAATGTAATGTATAAATTACTAAACGATTCTGGTTAAATGATCAAAGATATATCACGACTTGCATGTTTACAGAAAACAGTAGCTATGCACATAATTTGATGCTAATTAATGCTCAGAAAAGGAAAATTTTAACATCTACAGTTCCACGACAACTGGTATACTCCATGTACAGGTGTGATGTGATAGAAAGTTGCTAAATGGATCTTCAGGTGAGATTTTTTTATGTCAAATGTAGTTTGCTATGTTACAGTATGACACTGAACATGACTCTCGGCTATACTGTAACCTACTCCCAGCTATAAAAAGAAGTCCTGTTTCTATGTGGTCTACATCCAGAGAAAGCACTCTTCAATAATAGTCAGAGCCTCCTGGCAGACTGATGAATTAATATCCCGCCTGCATCGTCTTATTGACAAGCACCCTCATTAATCACAATACATACGCACAATTCTGTCTCCATCTGCTACCACGATAACGATGGCAGTTTTTTTTTGCTGAATTCTCCACACACTGGTTTCTTACTCCTTTATGTCATTCTCTACCTCCTTCGTCCCTCTCCTCACCTTGAGGGTTTTTGGATTTTTTTGATTTTTTTCATTTTCTGGTCAATGTCACTTTGAGGTGTTTTTTTTTGTTTTTTTTTCGCAGTCTGGACTTCAAGCCATCAAGCCAAGCAGAGATTCCAGACTTCAGACGGGGGTTGAGGCCACAGAGCGGATCAATGTGCAGCACACCAGAGATCAGGCCCTCTCCAGAGTCTGGGGCTGGCTCATGTGTCCATTTGATCAAATGCCAGCGGAAAATATCTATAAATATATGGAATAATCTGAGAGAACACCTTTCACACCTTGTGACAAAAATGAAGGAGCTCAGGGGTTTATCAAACTGCTCACAGTTTATTTGCTGTCACAACATGAGCACCGTGTTGAACAGACTTGTTGGTTAAAGGTTGAAACTGCCTCTCAGGCTGAACCAGCACAATTTTCACATAAACGTCTCCAATGACGGCAAGCAGCACAACTTCTAAAGTCGACTATTACTCCAAACTGAACAAAAGGTGGGTAACAACTTATTATCACCAGATCCGCAGCGCTGTAATCACTTTCGGCTCACTGTTCTGGTTTTACAGCCGGCAGCTTCACTGTTTGGTTCCGTCGCTGCACTCAAAACCCCATTTCCAGACGCCGCAGGCAGCGGTTTTCAGCAAACGATAAATTCACTGTACACTACCTGCACCTCAGCGCCAAACAGCAGATGGACACAGCTAGAGACTTGTTGGTAAAGAAAGTGGCACATTTAAAAGCTAAAGAGCCTGATATTCATTTCTCAGGAGATGGTGGGGACCAAACCACAGCTAAAAGGAGAGTGAATATCGGACTTACGTTCATCAGGTGGACACCAACACGACTCTAATGCGATGATAATGTTCTGTGTCTGGTGTGTGTGTGTAAATAGGCAACTGCTTGCTGACGTCTTAGCCATCACAGCTTTATGAGGTCATAATACAGCATGTCAGGGCTGCGTGTCTGTCAGCTTGCTTTGCTACCCCCATGTGGCCAAGAAATCAATTAGCACAGCTTTAATGTATTCATGAGCTGCACACACGCTTGTTTGAATCCAGCCCGTGGGCCTCTGCTGCATGTCATTCCCTCTCTCTCTCTCTCTCTCTCTCTCTCTCTCTCTCTCTCTCTCCACGTTTCCTGTCTCTCTTCAGCTGTTCCTATCAGACGCAGGCAAAAAGCCCAGAAAGTAATCATAAATAAAGGTTTGCAAAAGGCATTGTGAATACATGTCGTGTTGAATTTTGATTTGTCATAGGGAAAGCACAGGTGTCACTAATAGTATTAACAATGGCTCTGGTCTCTTCAAGTGTCCCAGTAAGCCATGACAATGTGACAGTGAACGTGCGTGGGAGTGACTTAGGGGATTACGGGTGTAATTGAATTGATGACACTTTGACTAAACTATGGTTTCACAAAGGCCCTGTGATTATGCTGTTTTGGGTTACGGAGCACTGGGCGCTCCTGACATAAGACAGAAGTGTCCCAGAAGTCTCTGTTCTTCTTAAACTGATAACTTGGGACGGAGACTCTTTCGTCGTCTCGCTTTTAGATGATGTAACCGGCGAACCACCGCCCACGGTTCTGGTTTAAGACGTGTAGCTTTTGGACGCAAAGTTAAAGGCGTTGTGTTGGCTTAGCCCATGTGTACGTGCCGTCACATTGCTTCTCTGTCGACAGATTTGTTTGTAATAAATCTAGATATTAATGTAACGACAACTGGGGCTCGACGAGCCATTCCTTTATTCAATTGAAGGCCGCTCTTCTGTACAAGTTATACTTCAACAACTAGCATGCGCAGGACCAGGACCTTGAAACTGAAGCAGCTAAACGGAATTCATTTGTTTTATTATTAACACCTATGTTTTTTGCTACTGTGACAAATCAAAATGTCTTGAGGCCTTTGAGTTGGAAAGGTCTGACTATTAATACAAAGGCAATGTTCCTTGGGATTGTATAGCAGTGTAAACAGGAACAACAACACGACAGCGCTACAAAAATGGACAACTCACGAAAGATTTCTTACGTAGAATTAGCATTCATATGTGTCACTTTAAAAAAAGTATTTTCATTCGACAACCACGTCTCCTAGCAAATGTGGTTATCAAAACTAATCTGCAACTGCAAACCTATTGTTATGACTGAATTACATGCTTATCAAAGCGGCGAAGAATTGAATGAACGTGTCTGAAATGTATTTTCTATCGAGGTATTTCATTAGTGTTTCTTACTATATCCACTTCTGGTAACTAAAGCAGGACATCTTTATGGTTATGCTTAGGCAACTGAAAGCTCTTGGTTAAGGGCTATGGAAAGGGCTTGGCATTGGCATAACATTTAAACATTAACATTTAAGTCGACACGTTTAATTTTTCAATATTTAACCAAAAACAAGATCCTTTCGCCAACCTCAACCAAATGCATGACGCAGGACGCGAAACCCTCAGGGTCCTGTAGGTTGTTTGCCCACCGTTCACTTAGACCACCGTCTTGTACAACTTCTCGCCGGTACAAGAACCTAGACAAAACATCATCGGGAATTTAACCCAGGCAGCAATTACATTTCCCTTAAAAACCAATTTAGTGGGACATAAACAGGGTTGAAATTGTGACAGCCTGTCAATTGAAACCTCATGGCACTCGAAAAACAAGATGTTCACAATATATGTTTCATAGCGTATATGTATACAATGCCTGAATGTTACATATTATAGTGCTCTAAGTCTGGTTCCTGGTGGCAACACGGGAACATGAAGCGGGACCTCCTGCTTCCCCCGTGTTAGGAGAGGGCTGGGGTGAGGTGTGAGGCCTCCTGCTGTTTTGTACATGATGAGACGGGGATGTTCACAAGACGTCGACAAAAGATGCTGCTGATCAGGCTGCGTCCTGCTGAGAGCGATCTGACAGAGGGAGCCACCAGCGGCGACAGCGCTTGTTTACAGAGAGGCTTGTGTGCGTTTGCCCATGTGCGCGCCGTGCTCATTTGTCTGTATAAGTGTGGTCAGGGATATTTTTTCGATCCATGTTTTGGATATGAGACTTTGTATGCCGCGGTGGTTTGAAATCCTATACTGCCTTAAAGTTTCACAATTTTCGATTGTTTTCGTGGCGAGGGGAAACAAAATCGCTCTTCTGCTTCACTAAAAGCTGCAGGCCAGCTCAAACCGATCACTTACAGGCAGAGATATTAGGCCGAAGTCTCTCAGAGGAATTTACTGGAGGGCCACAACGTAAGCACACAAAAGAATAGAAAACGCTCACCACGTTCCGTACATTCCTCGGCAGTAAACAGCCCTGAGAGGCCTCCAGCAGATTGGCGCTCATCACAAATTCATCAGTCAATAGCATTAATTGCGCAGAGTGCACAACACGATGCCCAGGGTCTTTCAGGGGATCACTAGGTCCTGTCAGTGCAGAGACATCTGGAGTTACGTGAGTACAAAAGGTATTTTATAAGATCAACTTGTTCTGTGGCGAGTTATGCAGTTGTACAATAAACCTGCTGAGCTGTTCACTAACATTTGTACTTGTGGTGCAGTTGTGGGTCTCTGTGCCACCCTGGTAATATGAGGTACATGAACAGCTTGTCTCATGGGGCGAACTGTCCTTGATTTAAAAGACACTGTATGACCTTGATTTCTACAGGAGAGAAACCTGCAGAGCACTGATTTATTTCCGTAAGCCTAAAGGAAAGGCTGCACTTTGTGTCTGAGCAGTGGGATCTGGTGCAGCCTACTTTAGTATGGAAGCTGGTGAGGGAGGAGCTGGTGTGTCACACCTCACAGTGACAGATGGATTCTGAAAGTGGAATAGCGCAGTCTTAAAGAGGTAATGAAGGATTCTAAAGAATCACAGCTTTGTGCTGCATTCACAAATACTGTACGTAGATAGAACGTAGTGGGCAGAAGCTGTAGCTCTGTGTGTGTGTGTTGCGCGGAGTACGAGATTTGCATACTCATGCACCTTTTTAAATCTCTGTAGCTCAGCGGGCGGGGCCGGGCTCTAAAACAGCACACTTCTAAATCAGTATGTGTGACATTATGTGATGTATCATGGGCCCTGGACCTGCCCCACTGCAGTGTGGCGTGAGGTCAGTGCTGTGTCCAGACCACCGTTAGCGCTGCGTCCGCAGCTGCAGCCCACTAAGTCGCCTCAGCGAGACCGCTGCCTTGACACAGTAAGGGGCGTCGACGCAGAGGGCTCCAGCACAAAAGAGACACGCACAAAAACATGCATCCGGCAAAAAGCTGAACCAGGCTCAACTTTGGCCACGACGTCATCCAGTATAGCATTTGCCAATCTAATACATGTGTTGCACACTTGGACACAAAAGGGACAACATTACTGTGGGTCCCACACAGGCATTGACATTGACATCGACATTGACATTGGACAACATCAGCATACATATTACCCAGTACATCCTACATATGACAAAAACTGCCAAAGAAAATAAGAAGTGATTCATTTAACTGAATCGTTTGAAACAGTTTAAAGTTTTTACAGTTTATGTAGAGTAAGCATAGGATTTCATTATAGATCTCTACTGACTGTTATACAAAACAAAAAGAAAACCATGATGGAGATGGGTTTGCCTTTTTCGAGGTGATATATAGCAAATGGCACCACAGTGAACGTGAGTTCTTCTTTAAATGCAGACATGATACTGGGGTGGCAATTTGAAATACTTGCAAGGACACAGACACCGATTCTGTCAAACACATTGTTGGAGGGCCTGCTTTCTCCATGGGCCCCCCGCCCCACGGGCCCCACCGTCTACCTTTACGCCCCTGGTACACTCTTAGTAGATTACTTTCTAATGTGGATGTATTATTGTTACATAATTGTGTCTAACAGTGTTTATTTCCTTTGAAAAGCCTTAAAACCATGGATCTGTTAGGTAAATTAGCCTTCCTGGATTGTTTTTCCTCTTCTCAGCTCCGTAGCAACACACCACCAACACATCCTCTTATTTCTTGTTTCTTTCAAAGCAGTGCTAATTTTGTTCCCGAAGGTCTGCTAAGACGGGAAAAATCCAAGTTGCTGGATGGTCAACTGAGCTGCTGATGTTGCCATAGCTGCTGTGACAAGCCAGCGAGAACGTAACAGCAGTTTGGCGAAGATTTGCGTTTTACTGACAAAATTCCAGAGAACAATACTGATAAAGGGAATACATCATAATTAGCCAGCCTAAAAGCTTGCATTGAAGCTTGCATTAGGTAATGATGTCTTCTTGATTTGATTAGTGATGCTATATTGGTTTCTCTATTGACTCATGCTGCAGGTTCAAAAAGGCTGCACACGTGCTTGCTTTAAATCTGCACTCACAAATGAACAATGGATACATTTTTGATCCCATACAGGTAAAGGTGTTGAAATAGAGCTTTCTCATCCTTGGTGCTGAAACCATGTGGGGTGGTAATATATACAAATAGGGTCATCGGAAATTTGTAAAAGTCATGTTGCTGTTGGTGTGTGATATATACTTTTTTTTTTTTTTTTTTTTTTAAAAAGGTTGGTCCTTGGTCTTGAAAACAGAAAAACTTCTGGGGTCATCAGATTGTTGGGACGTAAAAACGGGGTCATAAAAACAATCAAAGACTGTGTTAAATCATTTCAGGGAGGGGAACCACCAGACTCCATGGATTGCTAAACGGCACGTGCCGCGTTCGATTCCTGGGATGTGGAAATCAGGCTAACCGCTAACCTAATTGACATGGCTTCCCTCCTGTGACACAATCGGAGAGTGCTAATTTCACCCAGCACTGCACAGGCTACCTAAAGAACAGAAAACGTGTGCCTTCGCTTGCTATAAGCTGCTGTTTATTGACATGCTCCGGTGATGTGCACAGCGCTTTTGGCTGAAAAGAAGCAAGATGGAGATAAGAGTTTATTTCAGGGGGGAAAGGTTTCCTTTTTTGAATCATCAATCTTTCATGAGTTCTCCAGTTCACTCTACCAATGCGGAGGTTCAGAGACCTGGGCAGTAGTTTTTGAGGGAAGGAGCAGTGTGACCCCTTTCCCGTTCACACTTGCACGGCCTTATCTCAATGCCGGTTTCAAACATCCGGCGGAACGTCTGATGACCATAGATGACGTGTTCAACAATCACACATCAGTGGAATGTCCACACACTTTCCTTTCGTGTTCTATATTAAAAACAACAAAATAAATCAAATCAGACCTGGAAGATAAACAAATGCAAATGCTGTGTGAATGACAATTTGAATTTGGTCATTTCTTTTCAATAAAAAGCTTTTAAAAGTGCAGCAGCCAAACCCTAACTGCATTAATAATTGGTGATCACACCAATATTATCACTTTTTAAATCTACACATGCTGTATATACTGCCATATCCACCTACCTCGTGTTCATAAAGCAACCTGATACATTATCGTATTTATTTCAGCACCATTTGCACTAATCGACTTACTGTTTACAAATGTTACTGTTGTTGGTGTTTTTGTACTTTTTAAAAAGATATCTCCATTTATGTGCAGATAGTAGCTTAATGTTTGTCTACCTCGTTCAGCTTGTTGTCCTTGTTTTGAGCTGTATTTGTGTCTATTTATGTGTATGTACATTGAGAGCAGCGAAAAACCGGGGTCAGGTTCCTTGCATGTGTGCACATGCCTGGCCAATAAAGCCGATTCTGAATATGGTGAGTTTGAAAAAACAATCCCATTGGGGCTGGAAATCAGTCGCAGGGTAACCCAGGATAGGAAACTATCACAATATTAGCCCATGATCAGTGGTACTCAGACCTTTTACTGAATTTGTTAGATTATACCTTGTAATAATCTGAATCTGCAGAGTAACTAGCTACTACAGCTGTCAAATGTAAAAATACATATATATTATATATTATATTTCCCTCTGAGATGCAGTGGAGTAGAAGTATAAAGTAGCATAAAATGGAAATCTTTAAGTAAAGTGCAAGTTCCTGAAAATTTTACTCAAGTATTTGAGTGAATGCACTTAGTCACTGCCTATAATAATCATCATTATGTGTTATTCTGCAGTATGTGCTGGAGGATAGATTATCTGTGTAGCTGAGGGGAACGTGCCTTGTGCAATAAAAAATAATCAATTAGCAACTTAAACCAATTTTCAACAGAAACCAAAGGCAGCTTGTTTTCTCCAAAGGTTTCACAGGTGACGAACGCGTTTCGGCTTTTGAGCCAACGTGGACGAGAAGTCCTTTGAACATTCTGGGTGGAAAAAAATGTTCGTTTTGAACATCTACAGATCTCCATCTGCTGACGAAGATCAAAAGCTCCAGAAGAGCTACTAAACGGACCTGTGTGGTGAGATTGTTTGCTTAACTAAAAAAAAAAAAACAACATTTTGTAATGCAGGAATCAAACCAATAGTGTAGGCTATGTATTCACTGGATTATGACTGAGCTGACAGAGAAGAGTTTGATATTGTATTGCAAGAGATTGTAGCACAATATACTGTGATGTAGCTAATTGAATGACATTAAAAGCATGAAGTCTATATAAACTCTAAAGCTGCCACATGGAAAATGAACGTAAGGCTCAGTGTTTGTTTGTTTTTTCCAGGTTTAGCTTCTCCTGCTTCACTCTTTGGCTGCGCTGTCAGCCTCTTATATCACGAGAAAACAACCCTGGAAGCTCCAGCACTCAGCGCCGCTATCTCCTAACTCACTGTCTGTGGGCCAGCTCCAGGCTCTCTACCTGATGATATCACAAACTTGAGTCTTCAGCGCTCCGGTTTGTGGCTCTGGGAGAATCATTCACAGTCACATGTATTGATTTGAGTGTACAAAAGCGCAGGAGTACCATCAAGAAATTCTTAAATGTGTGCCTCTCAGTGGATTTGTCGGCCAGCTCTCACTGAGCCTGATAAAATACCTTCACTGCAGCGCGAAAGAAACCGTGAGAAAACGGTCAGTCTCTTATTGTGAACCCACTTTATCTGGCCTTTCAAGTGTCCTGCAAACCACTGCGAGTAATCTGCTAAGGAAAAACTAAAGAAACGCCTAAATGTTTTGATCTCAAACGGCGAGACGATTGCCCACGTTGAGGTCAAACCTCTTTGTGTTTCCTCCGCGGAGTAATTAAATGCGGCGTGACAGTTTTGAGGCAACAAAAACAGATTCGGTTAGAAAAGGAGTACACTCATGAATAATTCAGAATGTTAGTCTCTCAGCAAGCGCCGCTTTATAATGAACTATGAGCGTAAGAAAATAAAGCTGCCAAGAACCGGCAAGGTTCGAGTCGATTACTAAACACACGGGTGCGTGTGCAGAAAGGAGGCGACCAGTCCAATCAGAGATACAGTTTGAGATTGTAACTCTGCATGATAAAGATTTACAGACACGCAACCATTTCTGGGGGAAAACGATTTGTTTTGAATCTTCTGACACAGAGGAGCTGCTGTAATCATATTCCTGTTCCTCTTTTGAAATGAAGCAAGTAAAAAAACATTATAAAGTCAATGGCTGTCTCGATAGACAGATGAAAATGAATGGGGGGGGGGGGATCGATGTAATCCGGGGGAGCTGCGTTCCTCCGCTTGTGTGTTGGAGAAGTGCTGAATGAAATGTTTAAAGCTCAAACACTATAGAGGAAGTAAAGGAACTTCCATCATCAGAGAGGAAATTTTTTTTCATCTGATGGATGATAACATGGTCAATGGTCAAAGTTCAAGCCTTAACTTTTTTAAATGGGATCTACCACGTGCTCTGGATGGTTGAGAAATGGACACAAGTCAAATGTTAAGCCAATTCAACGTTAGGACCCAAATGTTGAAGGAGAAGTCTCATGATATTCGATATTTTTCTTATTGTCTACAAATCCCATGGAAATCAACAGTGAACGTGTTTGCTGGTGTGTATCTGTTATATCTCCGTCCTCTGTGCTCCATTGTCGTCCAAAAACGTTTAAAAACACACCAGCGGGCCTCACAGTTGCGCTGGATTTGCCACGAACACAGACCCTGTAGTTTATATGAACTCAATCCCACGTCCAGTCCACCGTCCTGCTGCTCCAAACACTCGCTGGAGCAGTAAATGTGGATGAATCCGCCGCTGAAAATAGTCCCCAACGCATGTGATCCGGTTTGCTAAAAGCTACAGCGACCGGCTGTTTGAGGAAATTACTGAGCCTTTTAAAGAATACGCAACAGCATATTTCTGAGGCGTTTTTAAAGATTTGTGTCTTCGTTGGGAACCAATGGGCTTGGAGCTGAGGGCCACAGACAGGAAGTCAGCACATTGTCGGTTTTCGGTCCTTCCACTGGATTTGTTGACAGTAAGAAATACACAGAACTAAACGCATGTCAGATTATCATAAACAATGAACAATCATTTCCTCTTTGCACAATGACATGAATACGCCCGCAGGGGTTGACAGCAACGTTGATCAGTACTAATGACTCAATCATTAATAAAGAATAATGAATGCAGCATATACTGACATTTTAGGGTTTGAAAACGTATCATCTGATCTAAATTCTTGTTGGACAAACACAAAACAGCCTTTTTTGCCCCAAATTTGTGCCACTTGTAATAATCCACTTACATTGAACTATTAAGCTTGAATGCCATTTATAAGGTCTATATAAAGTCTATAATTTACTCATTATTCGTTTTATGTTTCAATATTGTGTGGGAAACTGTGGAACGGAAACTAAACCTTGGTTAATATAATGTTATATTATATTTATACTATATATGTTTTTTTTAAATGATTAGTCTATTTGTAAATACACATTGAATACATTTGGTAACACTTCAATTAAAGAGGTTCGTTATCACCGTAGTGAATGATCTGCATTATTTTTCAGTATTAACATACTACAATATTGCCTTTGTACTTTACATTTACTTTATGTAGATTGTCTATCACAAATAATTACATTATTTGTCAAAATTGAATCTACGACAAATTGTTCTTTATTAAAATATTGCTTTTCTTACGTACTGTAGCAATTGTTTGGGAATAAGAAGGCATACGGCCAAACTAGTCAGAATATTTGACAAAAAAAATCTCAACTCAACTCAAACTCAAGGTCCGCTAACTGGTATTTCTGTAGCCCGTGGAATTAGACGCCACACAGGACACAGTTACTTCAGTCATTTTAACAGAGTGCATAAGCTACTGAGAACAGCTCGTGTGCTGCAGTTGTTGTTTTTGTTTTTTTTGCAGTCTTTAGCACCGAAATGATTTAACTGACAAGACAATGAAAACCAAATACGGCAGTGGGCTATGACTATCAACAGAAAACATCAAATGAAACCGGTTAAATACAGATTTAACAACCAGAAACCCACAGAATGACCCTGTGAACGTACAGTGTGTAATTACAGTATATAGGACGTGTCACCACACTCACGTAGAAACTTCCTGGAGATTGCACAACTCAACAGTCTGTCGTTGACCTTCAAAAACAGTTCACATTATTGTGAAACCTGTACCATTTCTCGAGTAACTACGTAAAATACCCCGGTGTTGCATTACGCACGCCACCATTACCATGAAGTTGAGTACATGGTGGTCGACGACTGGCACCCAAAATTCCGGGGGCCATGAGTTCCAGTAGTGGCTAAATCAAACCATCTTGTTAAATTATTGACCGCTAACTTCCTTTTATGTATTTGTGCAGGAATAGCTTACAAGACATGTGTGTATTTACCTACTACTTTAAGGCAGCACCGTCCTAAGTGGAAAATTGCATCGGCTACATTTATTTCAGAGCTTTCAGTCTAAAAGCTTTGTTAAAATTTCAAAAAAGTAATTTTTTTCCACCTGAAATCTGAAATATTGTGCTGTAAGTGGGACTTTAGTTAAGATTTTATTTTCTAACTTCTATCTAAAGCCAAGAATGAACATTCAACAGCCATGGTAACATGATGTCCATAATATTGCTCTGTTTCTCCTACACAAGTTCAGAGTCAGCAGTGCTTGTGATTATTATCATGTGTGGTGCAGGACACAAAGTGACTCACTGCCTCGGCGCCATGAATGTCTCTTTGCTTTGTCCAAGTGGTACCCTGCATAACAAGCGGTGCAAAAATAACTACCAAATCAGCACAACTGCATAAAAGCGATTCGTACTTTCCTCAGACTGACACGTAAATGGATCGGGTCGAGCAGGCGGCCAAACTTGGTCTAACGCTGAGCCGTCGCCACACTGAGGGAGGAATTAATGAAATCACCTCATAAAAAGGCACAAGAGGCCGGAGCGGCCCGTCGTGCCGATTGTTGGCTTCACGGCCACGCCAACAAATGGGGAGTTTAGGTCACGGCTTGAAATCCGAGGATAACGCGAGCCCTGACATCAGCGCCCCAGTGATGAACAGCAACATCATCTTTCACCACGAAGATCCGTAGAAAAGAGAGCGCACACTCGATGATCGATTCAGATGATAAAAGCTTTGCGTGGTGATACTGCGTAAATCTAACATTCCTGTTTTTCTGTCCGTCTCAGGTCCTAAGATGACTCAAAACTAAACATTAAAACGTTTACATTAATTTAAAGAACATAGTTTTACATACTGTTCGTATTGCACATTGTATGTGACACTGTTGCCGTAGCCACGGCGGGCCGTACTCAAAGTTTGAATAACTGTTGTTTATTTAAAGGTGCAATCTGGAATCGTTTTGACCATGTAAATTACAGGCATATTTGACATCGAACTCCTAGAGGAATGTGCTTGTGCACGGTCTCTCAACTGATCAGAATTTAAAAACGTGAGCTTATTTCCCCCGTTTTTTCAAACCTAACAGGAACATCACAATAAGTTTAGTATTTTTGTGATGGTCCCTTTGCCCCTTCTGTTAACAAAGGGGCAACAAAAATTCAAAAACTCATGCTTTCAAATGTCTTTGGACTTTGTGCTTTCGGTCATTTTCATCACTTTCAAAATGTCCAAAACTCACATGTACGCATGAAATGGCTTTATGTCTTTGCCCCTTACCCGAAAGCACGTTCCTTCATGTATCACATGCGATGTTTTACATTTCACGTGTCAAATACCTGAAAACCCAACAAAGAAAGCACGTGCACCGATAGCTGTTATCTGTTGTGTCTCTATTAGGGTCGTGTTGGACTAAAAGGACGGAGTTTCACTGCGAGCTATTCAACAGAGATTCAAGTGGTTCAAGGAAGAAAACGCCGGCTAAGAAAATGCTGAGCAGCAACAACAGGGACTTAAAACCCTGGTTTGCTGGTTTAGGCCAAAGTTGAACATAATGCAGTTGAACTCTGCTATACGTTTTCATAATGTTGTGGATGTGCTGTGTCACCTCAGAGTGGATCAAAGTGCTTCATTTACATGTTAAAGTTGTAAAACCGTTGTGAAACGGTCTCCTTTTTCTTGCCACTTGGGTCTGCTACATGATGATGCAATGATCGCATGCGAAGGACCGTATGCCGTTCCCAGAGGTCAAAAATGGGCATGTGCACAGATGTGTACAATGACTTGTTTGTGTTCTAGTATGTATAGTGTATGTATAGAGATTAGTGGTGTACTGTGTAATCTATGTCTTGTCTTTAATGTGTATATATTTATTTTCTTGGCCAGGACTCCCTGGGAGAAGAGTTACTGTGACTCAGTGGGACTTTTCCTGGTTAATTAAAGGTTAAATCAAATCAAATAAAACTGCTTTGTCACATGGGAAACAGGATTTCACGTGGACACGGGATTCGTCGTGAAAAATACACACGTTTTTATTTTTTGGGGGGGTTTTTTGTGCCTTTAGGTGTACCAAAAACAGTTGTAGTACACCAACTGGGACACACTGTTACTTAGAAATTGGAAGTGCACGTTGTCGAAGCGTGTCCCAATTTCTCTTCTGACTTTCGAGACACGTGGCGCTTTAAGCTGAAATGCAGAATCGGTGCAGCAGAAGGCAACTTGCTAATTGCTGCTTGTTTCCGCCGAGTAATCTAAAGTCTGCGAGGCGTCTGCCCTCCACAGGGCGTTTCTCCAGGGTAGGCCCACCGTATTGACTTTGCAGCATGCAACAAAAGGACTCCCATTAATTTTGATTAGGCCTGAACATCTGTACAGCCTCAGTCATCAAAGTGCCATTGAACGTTAGTCCTGGTGAGTTGGCTCTGCAGAAACCCAAAATATGGAGGTCTGCGAGGAGAGGAGGGCATGTAAAATACTCGTCCATATGAGCCCGGGAACTTCTCCTTACTGCTGATGGGCACGGGGATCAATAGCATTGATTGGTCCCCACTGCTCTGAGGGGAATTAGCATTTCATAAGGAACTCCGGCTACGACTGTGAAATTAAATTGACTGAAGGGTTTCTCCATCAAAGCTGCGACGTGTCTAAGCCTTGACCTGCGATCTCTGTGCTTCAGCAAAGGCAGACTGTACCAAACCCCGGGCAGCTTCAAAGCCTGGTCACCGTGGAAACCTCGGCATTGTGGGGTACTGATTGGGAAATCTCAGCCATATATATATATATATATATATATACGGGGAGGGATAGTGGTGCGGCTGCACTGCCTTTATCCCTTTGACCCCGGCTAGATTGCTCTTATTTCCCATGGGTCAGGACGCCAGGCCCTCTGAAATCAGATGTCAGAGTCTCTCTTGTGATGCAGAGTCATAACTTGCTCTATATTGCTTTACTTGGTTTGCAACATCGGCCAAAAGCTCTCGTCTCCGTTCGAAGAGCCGACATCGTTAGAGTTTTATTGCTTCTAAGAGGATCATACAGAACCAAAGGGGGCACGCTGGACGTTTTTTAACGCAACAAACGGGTTTCTGGGACGTCAGAGTTTTTGTCTTATGGACTGGGGTTTCGCTCGTTCGTCTCTCTTTCGCTTCATCGCTAGATCGTGTCGTGAAACACCAGAATTTCTGGTGCTGAGCGATAGGGGTCACCTGCCAAAACAATGCTAAATAAGATTATCCCTCCGTGCCGGCAGGAAATGGGCTTTCACGCCCTTAAAAGACCGACGTGATCTTAGATGACATCTTGAAAATGTGATGTTTGCAGCACAGGTTCACCTGTCTGTTGCCATTCCCTTTGATTGGTGGCACACAACATCCAGGCAGCATCCACGGCCTTCTATGAATACTGGAAAATCTTCATATAGACTTTGAGCTGGCAATCCATGAAATCCTCTTCATTTCTGTGCAACTGTGGTGCACTCCAGTTCCCAGAGGTCACCTCTTAATCAACTACTGTCCAGACCTGTGACATCGTTGCCCTTGGATTTTCTCCTGACGCCATTCGGCTTGATGTGGGTGGCGCTTGTTCCTTCATCTGCTTCGTCCCCTTTGTCTTGGTCAGCCATCAAGCTGTAGCTGTTCTGGGCACTCCCGGATGTACCATATACAGAGAAAAGAAGCGTAACCTTCTGAACCTTCACTTATCTATTCACAGGGTAGATTGGCTGCTGTTTTACCCCAATGTCCCGATTACAGCTACATTAACAAATAAAATAAGAACAAGAACAGACAGCGTTGAAATTAAAGAACATAATTGACGATAAACAGAATGAACAGATTCACCTTTTGAGGAGATATGGCAGACTTGTTAGCAAACACATCCATTTCAACGCAGACACAGAGCGACATTAACGCTCATTTGGATTCATATTTCTGTCCCCTGATGAATGTAAGTTTGTTTTGTTTTTTTATCTCTCCAACTCCGGAGCAAAATATCGGGCTTTTTATCTGATAAACGCTCCACTCGGTTTACCAGCTATAGTCACTAACGGTGTGTGTTTGCTCTTGGTTGCCGAGTACGTAGCCCAAAAACGACGCCATGCGAGCGTTTGCGAGGGAACCAGGACAGTAACGCTCCGTAGGCATGACGGGATAATTCCCCGTGGGATTGTCACTACCAGGGACCCTTTCACATGTGATGTGACAGGATTTTTTTTTAACATTAATATATTGATTATAGCCACTTTAAAGCAATTATATGCAAGTAAAGGAGAATCATCCAAGTCAGCTTTAGGTACTGAAGTAAATTAAGGAAGCACTTTGATTGCGGCGTTCAGGGGCGGGGAAGGGGGGGGGATAAAAGCACTAGTGCGTCACTGAGGCATTGTACTGACTTTGTACTACCAGGTCAACAAGCTTTTGCGCACCAACAAGTGCAATCCAGTTCTTAAGGAGCTCTTTTATTCTGAAAGAATGGGAACTAGAGGTTGTTGGGGGGTTTTTTTTCGAAGATGGGTGCAAATGTAAAAGCCGTCATACATTAGTTTGGATCACGGTTGTGTTTCATCAGTCAGTGACAAGTAGCGAAAACACACTTTTCTGTAAGTGTTACCTTAATGCACATAATACTAAGACCCATACATCAAGTGAGATTCGTATATAACTTGCAGTATGCACGTTTTAAACTCTCTTGCAGGGCAACAACACAATTTATACCATACTTGTACTCTCTTAAACATTGTTCAGGCTGCATATATTAACAGAAGGACCAGAGAAACACTCTCCTGCAGCCCATATTAAAGGCTTATTCACCTTACCATACTCTACACAGTCTTTTATATATTCCTGGCCAGGACTATAAGTGCATTTACCAAGACCTTTGCGCTTGGTGGTAAAATCTAGGCGCTGGTCTTCCATACATAAAAACACTTCTGATGCCCTTTGATGAAAGTCGTGTGGCGTTCACAATAAAAGCCTGAATAGGAATGTAGAGGCTGTTGTTTTTAGAAGGTGGAGTTTTATCATCCAGTGATCTGTTGGCTCCAGATGGCCAAATATGCAGAAATCGACGTGGCCGACATCAAAAACAAAAAATGCTAAAAGGTGTTTGGTTCCCATCTTAAACGTCACGTGAATTATAGGGTTTTTTTCTCTGCTGTGTTTTTGTCAAAAGGCTGCTGGCCCCTCTCTTCAGTGCTTTTTTTTTTTTTTTTTCCCTGATTCCAAATGGGAAAAATGCATGACTCATCACAGACTCATTATTAGATAACATTTTAGAAAAATCATCAAATTATTCATTTCAAGTGTGAAAATCGCCCTTTGAGTGTGTTCTTCGGTCCGGCGTGGTTCACCCGCTGAGACTTTCAGTAATTTGCACAGACAGGCTCTGTCATCAAAGGCAGGGTCCTGTTAATTCTGGACGATTTCTCACCTAAAGCACCGTGTTCACGCAGACTGGCAGTGACAGTGCTGGAAGTGAGCTGACACCTCCACGTCACGTACCCCTCTTTTACCTTTTTAAGAGGCTATTTGAGATGTCTGTTATATTTCAAATCTGTTCTTTTGGTTGAATGCAAAGATACCCTTTGAAGCTTCCTTTTAACGATTTGCATCATTAGGATTCACGTCTCGCTGCAACCATTCAGTTTTTGTTTGTTTTTTTAACTGCAATCTAGTAGGTCAGATATGGAAGAACATGTTGATGCACTTTGTTTAGGTAAAGCATGCATCGGGCATCGTTGCACCTCAGAGGCCGTAGGGGCCAAACTCATGTAATGAGTTAAAGAAAAGGTTCAAGATTTGGGTGAAAAAAGCTTGTTTGCTTTCTTCCTGAGAGTTACATGAGGAAATTGATACCACTTCCATGTCTTAGCGTAACGCTTGTTAACAGGGGGAACAGCTTAGCCAGGGTCTGTACAAAGGTAACATAATCGTACATATCACCTCTAAAGACTGATACGTTATATCTTGTTTGTTCAATCCGTAATTAACTTCCCGAAGCCTGGTTGCGAGTCAACCCCACGGTGATGACAAGACTCTAGGAAGTGACTGGGCCAGGAAATAGTCTTGGAAAATTCGGGTATTTTTAGACCTGGGTCTCACTCTCATCTCAATGTGTCCATTCTGACCATGCATGCTAACTTTGACCTGGCCACCTCCTTTGGGAAATTTGGGAGACGCGACCCCGCAAAAGCAAATATATATCAGGGCAAGTAGCACTAGCCACCCCAGGCTTTCCAAATCAAATTAGATTTCACATAAATCCTTTCAGACGCTTGTGTTTGAATCCAACCAAAAGTATCCACAGAAAAGAGCCCTCTGGATTGTTGTTGCTTACTTGCCAAACTGGCTGCCTGTTTGTGTTTGAGAGGCTGTGGGTCACTGTCTATTTAGCTTGTCTACGTGCAAGAGAAGCTGTAGCAGAGAAGGGGAAGTTTAGGAAAAGTAAGCGCTGTGGCTGGTTGTCCGGTGGACTTTTATGATGACGAGCCATTTCACATTGATGGCCGGCCATATTTATTCCAACCATGGCAGGACAGATGACGAGCCACATCGAACGGAAGAGGAACATTTTGCTTGACCCATGGACAGATTGGGATGAGATTAAAGTTGTTGTTTTTTTTAAGAAGAATTTTCCTTTAATGTGGGAAAAATTGTGACTATGTCTTCTCTCTGTGACTAAATGTGCCAAAATGTGTTTGTGTTTTAGGAAAATAAATGGTTGTATTTATCTGGTCCATTGTACATAAGTATGAGGTATTTTCATACAGTTTGTGGGCTCCCAACAGTATGAAGATTGAGTGAGAATCGGCAGCACCCCTGGCTGGACAATTAAGCACCAAAAACGAAAATGCTTTTCCCTAGGTCCCGTAGTGGTCAGGCAACATCCAGCACACATCTTAACTCTGTGTCCACCGAGCACTTTCAGTCTATCAGCACCGTCCAACATCCGCACCTTGGAAAAAAAAAAATAGCCCAGAGATTCCAGAGACCGTGAGCCATCAGATTAACAGGAGTGTGGCACATTTAGTTCTTTGCCCAATTATCAGACTGGGAAAACAAATCTGTCAGAAATGAGATGTGTCTGAGCTATTGATCTTTTTAAATAATCCACATGTATTCCTTTCCCACAGCATCTATTAGCACTGCCTGCCTTTCTCTATCTTTAACGCGCCACAGCAGGGGTGGAACAGTGCAGGCCATTGACGTCATGAAGGCCCAAGGACTATTGGGGGCCGGCACAATCAGGGGACCAGAGATACCTTTCCCCTACCTGCTGAAAGCATGTATTATGTGCTCTATTTTTATTCCAGTGTGCTGAATTAACTGGATGGCCATGTATATTGATTCACACGGCTGTTGTGATCATCAAAGCGAGGTAATGCATGGGGGTGAAAGCATGCCTTCACTTCCCTCCCCTGAAAACAGGTGGTGAACGGAAAAATCCACCGTAGCAGCTTGAACACATGCAGTATTTGATTCATTTGCAGAAAAACTTGTTTCACACTGGTGAATCAATGACCCAGATATGTCAAAATCAACATGTTTTGTTTCTTATACTTCATGATAGACGCATTACCACGCAACATAATTTCATTTCAGAGCTGTTCAATGCGCACAGACCATATTATAGTTGTTGTTATACTGCCCACTCCCTTTTTAGTCACATTCAAATTGGGCAATGTTCTTTGAAATCTATCAGCAGCAGGAGAAAAAGAAAGATGGCAAAACTGATGCCTTAGTTTTTATATATAATCTCCGTCTCTTACACCATTTTAATAGTGTGGAATTACTTTATTATCTGTAAGACAGCGTGCTAATATTTGTGGAAGGACTCTGGAGAGGCTCTGGAGAAACAAACACTATACTGTGTCTGACCAGTTTTATAATCTAACGCACAGCGTGAAGAACTGCCAGAGCTGGAAGAAAATGCCAGACTTTCTTCCTCAGCAGTCTGACAAACATCGACCGCTATTTACACAGCGGCGCTAATTAGATCGGTTCTCCCGTGCTTCTGTTATTATAGTCATGGTGACTGGCCAGTGTGTTGGTATTTGTGCGTTTTCCTATCATGTGGTCAGAACAATATGATATCATAAAAGAAGTGGTGCGTGTGACAATAACGATGTGTGTTAATATAATATTTCTTCATCCAAAACACCGTCACAAGTGGAGACTCATCTGGTCAGATACACTGTTCACTGACTCCACAGTCCAGTTTTCTACAACATGGTTTGATTTTACTGTATTATTATTCCAATTATATTATCAATAAACTATATATTATCCATAATATAGTTGGGTGAAAAGTTGTATTTTAATTCATATTTATAAATCAGCTACCAGACTAACAAAGAAAAAATCAGCAGTTAGTGATCGTTTGTGGCAACTGCAAATGGCATTAATAACTTCAAGTTATTAACAATAATCCACAGTAGAGCTCAACAGGGAGGTTCCCGAAGTGAAAATCCAGTTCATATTCTGAATACAGGACTTTGATTATTAGTCATGACCTCTTAACCAGCGTAATGAGCTATGAGATTGTGAAACGATGGTATATGCTACTGTAGAAACCACAAGTCTGTATGAACTCAACTTTGTTTTGAGAAAAACACGTTTTATCTACCCACAATCCTAAACTGTTACAGCGACGTCTCTGATTGGTGGAGGCGGCTGTTACCATGGAAATGGTTGGCGCACCCGCGAACGCGAACCGAGAGAGGCACCTGGATGCTGACATAATGGCGGACCGCCGCGAGAGGCCCCTCCGCCCTCGGCAGCGGAAGTTGGTCTTCTTCGTGTAGTTTTTGCGTGAACACCTACATTGCACGTCCACTTTGGCGGAGCGAGGAGGTTTTCAGGCCCCGGGTTGGGGGCTGGGGGGTCGGGCAGTGGGGAATGCCTTGCCTTTTAATCCATTTTCCAAACTTTTTTCTATTTTCTTTGCTCCGAATCAAATGTTTTATGTTCACGATCCATCTCGTAGTTGGTTGGCTTGGTTCCAGGCTTAAAACTCTTTTTTGGTGAAACGTCAGTGGCGCGAACGAATGGGAAATTCACCTCCGGAACCAGGGCCTTTAAAACAGTGGGCGGTCACCGTTGAGCTCCAGGTGCTACCCAATCACATCTCGTTCTCATCAAACTTCCTACCTAACTGATTTGTCCCCAATGGACGCTGTCTGCTACAGTAACCTGTTACTTTGTGCTCCTGCATGGTGCTGTACGATGAGACTGTACCTACATTTGTTTGCTCTGAGTCAGATACATGCCCTTTGGGAGGAAGCTGATGCCTCTTATTTAATGATCATCAAAAAAGGGTTGAAAAGAGTAACTGCTGAGAAAAAGCAGGTGTCGGGAAATTAGGGGGAAAAGTACATGCCAACGTAGAGTAAAGTACAAATGGCTGGTGCTTTCCTTTTAGGGGTTGTTTGACGGCTAAAAGAGAACTATGAATATCACATTTCTCTCTGTATTTCCAACCTTTATGCTACAGTTGTTTTCATGCCTTCTCCCCTGGGATTACGCAACAAAAAGCTGTAAATATGCAAAGCAGATTAATTAGTTTCCCAAGGTCACCTGTGCAGAAAAGGGGCTCCATGTGTTAATAAATCAGCGATGTATTCCCTGAAATGTGATTTGTCTGCAGGCGCGGGCATATCTGCAGATGAGCTGCTGCACAGGTTTTATTGATATTTGCTCAGGAGTTAACGAGGCCCTGTGCGAGGCTTCATTTGGCCAAAAAACGTATTTCTGTTTAATCCACAGCCTCGAAGAACCGCGAGGGCTGGAGTTGTTAGAGCATCTTAGTTCTGGTGGCTTTAACCCGGAGGGCGTGCGCGCCGCACCTCGGAGTCCACACTTTTCGTCTGAATCCAGTCCTGAAACCCGTGCCAAGCCAACAAACTCAGCGTGCTGACTCCAGACGAGGCTTATTAGGCCTAATCCCTGGCAACCCTCTGTGTTTGTATTATCAAATAGGATTAGACTGATGCCTGTACGTCAGTTTACCAATATACTGGCTCAACTTTTTAACTTTTAAACACCGACAAGTCGAATAATCCACCCGTGATATGACAGCTTCCTCTTCGACTGCAGGTACGACTGGGAAACTATGTACTGCAACTACATATTGATTGGTATTGCACGTCAACTTTACATTTTAAAACCGTGTTATTTGAGAATACATTCTTGTCTACTCCAGGCCGGCTGTATGTTAGAACTTTTCCTGAGCATTTAGTTGATGACAACAGACGATGCCCAGGGAATAAATGAGGCGAGTCACCCAGCTTTACACACTGCTAACCACTAAAAATGAATTTCATTATTCTGTCTTTCAGTGGAGAGTTATTGTGTTTCAGTCAAATTTAGGTATTCAACCTGGAAGAGCAACAATAATAAGCTTGAAAAATACCAATATTAGTATTGGTCCTCAAATTAGGGCAGCAATAACAATGTCTTTGTAATTATCCATTAATCTGCTGGCTATTGTCACAACTGTTTGATTTATTTTTTGCTCAGTTAAACCGAACCAGTCACAATTTCCTAAAGCCCAACGTAATGTCATGTGATTGTTTGTTTTTTGTCCGACAAACCGTCCAAAACCTAAAAAACATTGGCTTTATTGTGACACAAAAGAGAGAAAAGCGTCCAAATCCTCCCAACTGAGTCGCAGGGACATGGAAACATTTGGCTTTTCTGCTTAAAAAAGGAACCTAAACGACCCAAAACTTCCTGTCCATCGACTAACCAATTCGTCGAGAAATTGTACTTCAAATCCCCCGTCAGCCAAACCATGTGCACTCCACTTACGGTACAAAATGACGTCCTGCACGTCACTAAAACCCTTTAGTGGGTTTATAATCCTTTAGCTTTGAAGTCTTTTTCCTGAGGCATTAACCCGAATATCTCATGTCTAATCTTGAACAAACACACACTTGCGTGGAGTTCTGTGGCTCCACCTTGTCCTTTAGCAGGTTCACTCAGCAGTGTAAAATACCCTCAGATGACTATGATCTGGTGAATGGGATACAACCCACTTAACTGGACCATTAAGGAGAATTAGGCGCATCATAATCGCAAGATACTGTAGCATATTACATGGAGTGGCTGATTAATTTCTCACATGTGGCTGCAAAGTAAAAGACTGTGATCCATAAGGCACGCCACAATGAACTGGAGCCTACGGTAATTACAAAAATACTGAATTAACCGATTAATGAACTAATCCTGCTATGAAGTATTTCACTAACAGTTAATGATACAGCTACGCTGAGTCCAGGCCACGGCGCATGCCAGTACTGCCCTCTGTGGGAGTGTGCGACGCATTGCATGTGCTGACAGGTTGCCTCCTTTCAGCGTGGCACCACAGGATGGTACAGTGGTGCCTTTGAAACAGATGACAGCGGTAATCTGATGAGTTCAGGCAGGAGCTTCGGCGTTTGCCGAGCGCCGAGGAGCCATTTTTCGAGCTTAGGAGCTCTGCAGAGTGTAATTGTGTTAAAGAGTGAGCTCGTGTTCAGATCAATGGCCATATACTGACACTCGTGTCTTTCCAAAGGAGCGCACGAAGCAGCGAAGACAACAAATGTAATATCAGGGCTGTTCAAACGAAGCAGGGGTGTCGTATTGCAGCAAACATCCCTCTTGTATCCCCCCTGTGAATCTGAGGCAGGAAATTTTAGAAGGTAAATCCAACATTTGGCCACAATTCTACATGAATTCCACCATTTTCTGAGGGTTAATTATGCTACACAGATGTTATTGATCTCATGTTCAGGGAACAAAACCACAACCTGCAGATAATTGCTCCAGGGTACTTTGGGATCAATACTGTGCCAACATATCAGGCTGTATTGGAAAGTCTCTGTATGGGTGATTGCTTGCTGCATCAATCTGGCTATAACAGAGAGCCATTTCCTAGTCGCTGCCCTGCCCTGCCCTGCTCTCCTTTGTGTGGAAAGAGTGCCAGCCAATTGAGGCAGATATTTTCCTCTCATTGTCCAGTCCTGGGAAATGTCGGGCGCTTTAAACAAAAGGTAACGCCCGAGCTGTTGGTGGAAGTTTTTGAAATAATTTTACAGACCAATGGAGGCGTCGGCCTGAGTGGTTTGGGGTCTATGGACATCCTCTGGGGACCGGAAGGCAAGCTCCTTGCGCTGGATGCAACATCAGGACTGACCGCCTGAAATGGTAGACGATGGTAAGGGGATGGCGCTGAGGGTTTTCTTGAGGAGGTGGCGATAGCCTAGGAGGGTGGGCAGAAGGTTGTTCAGTGGGAATCTGCAGCACGGCGGCAGTCTTTGGCAGCTTCCCCTTCAGATTTCTGGGTGGGGTTTTTTTTGGATGGTTGAGAAATTTAAACGTATTGTTGATTCCTCAAAAATATAGAAAAGCAAAACCTGATCCAGTTTTAACGGTAGGTGTTTGTCTACTTGTTTCCTTCTCATGTGCCTGCTTTGAACTGGTTTGCAGTGGAAATTGCAGCTATTTATATTAAAGCTAGGGACTTCAGGAAAACTAACACATGCAGCCCTGACTTTATACAGACAAAGAAGCCTGATCCAGTTTTAAAGGTAGGTGTTTGTCTACTTGTTTCCTTCTTATTTGCCTGCGTTTAACTGTTTCCCAGTGGAAATTGCAGCAGTTCATACTGGAGCTAGGGGCTTCGGGAAAACTAACATATGCAGCCCTGACTTTATTTGATAGAAAATGTGTTATTCCATAATGCTGTTTTGGGAAAAAGTCAACATTTTAACAATTAATAATTTCTAAATGTGTAATCATGTTGTCCCTTTGGCATCAGTATGTGTAAGTGCTCAACAGTGGCTTCCTCATCAGAGCTATCTGCATCTCTTCTTCCCTCGCAGACTGATTCTAATTGTGCATTCCTTGCACAGAGTCACCCAGGAGGCCATGCCAGGCAGCCCAGAGAACATCCCCCTGGGAGAGTGCACCCTCTCCCAGTCCAGGGACCAGCTGACGCCCCCGAGCCGCACGGAGAGCACCGTGTTCAGCCTGTCCCGCAGCGAGTCCCTGTGGACCGCCGAGACCTCACGCAGCAAGTGTGAAGTCTTCTGGTACCCCATCCACCTCATGTCCACCGGGGGAAGCTTCCTGGCATGCGGCATCATCATCAGCGGCCTGTACTTCGCCGGCCACTGCAGGAAGGTGTCCAACATCCTGGGACCGGCCCTGCTCTCCATCGGGCTGATGGTTTTTGTCGTGGGTGTGGTCCTCATCCCCATCACCAAGGAGAACAGGAAGCAGGCGAATATGAAGAAGCCCCTCAGTTACTACAGGCCTCCGTTCAATTTGTGATGACACGGGTGTTGATGTTTTGTCACAAAGCGTCAACGCTTGGAAGTGTGACCCTTTAAGAGCACACGGGATCGAAACGATCCTTCCAGCACGGGGGCCTCTGTGGAGGCGAAATTATTTAAAGACCCTGCGTGGTGACATGTATGTTTATTCCTCTGATTTGCCAGGACTGACAGCACTAAGCAGTTATGTCAGTCTCAAGTGTGCATGGCGACACTCGCATCAATAACCATGGCTGTCGAAAAGAAGGTGAGCGCACGCGGACAACAATGTGCTGTGTAAAATGCTTCCCGCGCACTTTAGCGAGGTTGCTAAATGCAAACTGCCCTTATGAATATCCATGAGGGACAAGTGGACATGGGGGATTCCCTAATGCTGTGTGGTACAGTATATGCCAATTCATGAATAATTAAAAGATGTGAGAGCTTAATTGTCACTTACTGTCTCTTTGTTGCTTCTACTGAAGTCCTTAACTGAGTCACTGAAGGACACTTTGAATCAGAATATAGTCATCAAATATATGTAAAGGGAACACCTTTGACTACGGTGGCCTGGAAGCACATTTTCATAGGATTTAAATATTATGTAGCAGGACATTCTAAGTGAGACCCGGGGACCATGGAAATGGGCATAAAATATTCAGTCTCAGCCATCGAAAATGCACTTCAAATCAGGCTTTGGCGTAACAAGTAAGCAGATTGTATTTAAAGCAGCTATAATCAAGGTGGAATAGATCACACTTGTATCTCAAATTCAAATAAGCTTTACCGGGGGCATGAATGTTAAAGGCAACTAAACATTGTCGCTAAATGACATGTCGTCGCATAGTTGCAGCATGTTTACACAAGAAAACAAACTAATCACATTTACCATCCCAGCTGTTTGGGTTCTCCCTCGCCGCTCGCGTGCAAACGGCACTTTTCGGCCGCTGGAGCTGTTTTCAGTGAAAAAGCACTAAGGGCTGAGTGCATGCCACTCACCTACCCACTGTTAGCGACCAGCCGGTGGCCATGGTGGAGCATTCAGCAGCTAAAGGGGCCAGATGTGTTTAGTGGGAACCAAAACAGAGCTAAAAGGGTTCGACATTCATCAGGTAAATGAATGTGTTCAGAGTTGCTGGTGTGTACAATAGTTACAGAAGAGACTGTCGTCAAGCATGATGCCAAATGAATGCACATGTTGCTCCCTATCTGCTAGATGGGTAATTAGGCAACTGTTATCAACTTAAAAGGTGACAACATGTCTGTGTTGGTGTTTACGGCTTGTTTCTGCTGTCCCTTAAGTGGAACCCCCCCAACAAAATCATTTAATGCGCATTCAACCCATAAATGTAAACTCTTGACATATAGTAAGGTGACAGCGTGAGGCGGGACACTTTTTCACCCTTTAAATATGCATTCATTCATGAACCCGCAGAATTCACTTTCTTCAGCTGGGTGTAATACCAACATACTAAACTCACCATATTTCAAATGAATTTGCCAATCTCATGACTGTGGGGAACACAGGATTTGTTTTGTTTTGAGTGGAACTTCCCATGGACATAGTTGGCTGTTGACATCAGTGATCTGATTCTTGGAGTTAGTGCAATCATTTAGGCGGTATAAAGTCTGTGTTTTATCATTAACAGCATGGGAAATGGGGGGGGGGGGGGGGGTCTTACAGGTAGAGAAAATAAAACAGCTCTAATATCTGATGGCTCAAACAACCAGCAATTAACAAACGGAAACTGGTTTATACGGTTTCTGTACAAACTGTGCGTCACATTCAGGAACTGAATCATGGGCTGGAGGCTACTGTGCAGGCCTGGGTGAATACGAATTTGAATGTCAAATTATGTGTCGTTTGCGTCCAGACCAAGCAGCGCGCATTACTGTGGACCTATTTGGATTTTGGGCGGTGCGGTGGTGCTTTTACTGCAGGGCAACGCGTGAAAGGAAGCTGCCCGTCAGTGCGCGTTTCCGCCGTGTTTACACTGAACACACCTGAGGAGACACCCTGTTTGCCTTTACTTTAAGGCGGGGCGTTTCTCGACAGGTGCGCTGCGTCCGCTCAGGTGGCCGGCGCAGGATGAAGCATCCTCCCGTTATACAAGCTCCATTTCAGCAGCTGTAATGTTTCCACGATGCGCCTGAGGAAGTGTTTGGGCGGATGCGTGCACGCATTTATGTTCGCCCTCGCCCTTGACGTTCTCGGGCTGATTTTCATTTTCGTCGGCGTGTTCGCCAACCTGCGCGTCGACGGCCGCTTTTATGGCGACTTCCTGATCTACACCGGCTCCCTGATCATCTTCTTCAGCCTGGGCTGCTGGCTCATGTGGTACGTGGGGAACGTCCCGGTGTCGGAGGACGCCGGGCCGAAGAAGAGGAGCGGCAGCGGCGTCGCGCGGCTGGCCAGGAGACTGACGGCGAGGTTAAGCCAGAAGCTGCAAGGGGAGGAAGGCGTGACGCGCGCCGAGGACGGGGACCGCGGCCTGGTGGGACCACCTCCAAGCAAAGCGGGCAAGGTGACATGGGGCAAAGCCACAGCCCACCACAATGAGGGGTATGATGACTATCTGGACTCCCCCGCTGTGGTGAAGAAAGTGGAGACCGAAAAAGAAGAAAAACCTGAGATCTGAATTCCCACCACCTGAATGGGTACCCTCATATAGAAATACTCATCCTGTGGTTTAAATGTGGGCACATGTCTGCTTTGCTAAATATCATGAACTACATTTGCCCAAGCAGGCACTCTGTTTTACTATTTTATGAAGGATGCAGAATATGTGGTTGTTGGCAGCTTTGGCAGAACTAAAAGGCTGAAAGTTCAATTCTGATACAACATTTTCTTTCTCGGTTCAGAATGAGGCTCTTAGGCAGGGCTGTGGCCAGGTTATTATATATAATAGGTCTCTATACTTTCATTTTCAGTGTCACTTTATTTTACAGTGTTCACTTGATGCACTCTCTTAGTCAGTGCACAGCAGGTCACCTGAACATGCCAAAAATGTGAAAATGGTCTATGCAGGCAAGAATACAATGCAACATATAAGAAGAATTAAGTTTCCATTAACAGAATACTAATGAAAGAACATAGATTTAATGGAGCAGTTGAGGAAATTCCTTTTTTCCCTTTAAATTCTATACCGGATGACATCAGTCTGTCCAAGAAACCATAGGAGTTTATTTTGATATTGGGGACCTGAGAAATAAGTCATTACCATTTTATTTATTTAACTGTCCAGATGTATTTTATGTTGCCAATATTTCATTTCCCAACGTCAAGGTCAAAACATTGTTTCAAAGATTTCTCCACTCAGCCTGGATAAGCAACCAGATTACCAAAGAGGGCAGCTGCCTGGGGCCCCAGGCTCTTAAAGTGTCCAGGGTCACCGTGTGGCAATTAATTTATGGTAATTAAGTTAATTGCAAATGTCTTAGTTAATATTTGATTTACCACTGAAGCGCATTATAAACTGAAGTTAGGACCTTCAGGCAACACCTTCATTATTCTAATATCTTGAAGCCTGAGCTTATTGTACAGGGGGCCCACATGGTGCATTTTAATAAATACAGTTGTGCTTAATCAAGTTAACTTAAACTAATAGCTAAATACTAAGCCATGCACCGAGAATGGGAGAATCTTGGGGGCCCAATAGGGGCTAACAGTTGGTAGGTTGATCCGGCCCTGCTGCCAGAACTATAATCCTGGATACTGAATCTTTTATTTCTTTTTTTTGGTCCAAAAGTGTGATACACAGGAAGTACTGGAATACAGAAGTGTAAAGCCCTTTGAGGCAAAATTGTGATTTGTGATATTGGGCTATACAAATAAAATTTTATTGAAAACTGAATAGAGTACAAGACGTCTGTGTCCTCACAGGTAGCCGTGGCCCTCGGCCTGCAGTCCCATTTAAGCTCTGAACTGGAACTAGAGTTTGCCTGCTCAGGAAGGTCCATCCAACAAGAGGAAATGTTCCTCAGTTGATAGTCCGCCGTCATTTCAGCTTTATTTACTTTTTCGCAAATGCTTTGGCGCACGTTCCAAATGCATGTAACATATTGTATGCACATTGTAGCTGCTACCGGACGAAGTGAAGTCATGTTTGCTCTTTGATTTGCAACATCAAAGCAACGGAAAGACTGGTCAGACCGGTTTGTCTCAGCGGCGTGGTGTTGGCCAAACAAACCTGAAAATCCTCAACAGAGGATCACGTGTGACTTGGGCCCTGTCTAACATAGCGCCAATTCCTAACAGTACCACCCACTGCACTTTTCCTGTAGAGCAGGTCTAGCCTAATATATTTATAATATTTATTTACGGAGACGAGACCCAACAAATCCCACCATGAGCAAGCACTTGGCGACGGCGGCAAGGAAAGACTTCCTTTTAAGAGGCCGAACCGGACTCAGTGTCACAGCTCCGCCGGGGTTTTAATTCATAACAACTTGTGACAAATACAGAGTTAGCCCGACTGACAGCCTGGCGCACTTTAATCAAGCTCACGACAAAGTTCATAAAACATAATTCATCTCTGCTGTGCAGACCTGCTCCGGTAGGCAGGACAGTAAGTCAAAGCCGCACAGCAGAAACAAATATTGGCAGCGTGACTGGTCAAACAAGGTTCTTACAGAGACGTTTCCATTACGTGCATTTCCTCTATGACCGTCACTTCACAATAGGATTCATTATTGTAGTGATGCACCGACCGTGGATTGTTCAATATTTGGGGAACACTTGAATACAGTGTATCCACCCTGCAGAGCGGCTCCCAAGCTAAATATAAAGGGTAAATAAATTTCATGGGGTATGTCTCTGAACTCAGTGGGAGGGAAGTCAAGAGGAAGCTTTCAACGACCTGATAAAAGATGCAACACACTGATGCAGCAGCGAATCACTTTGGTTTCATTAGCCGAACAAAAAGATCATGGGGGGGGGGCAATTAATTATAGCAGGCTTATCATTGTGTAAACACAAACTCAATGGTGGCTGATTACGAAATATATGTGCATAAATCTGCCACGCAGGTTACAGACAATGGGTTGATGTGTCACATTAATGACCCGAAAGGTGCAAAACCAGTCGGCCCGGCAGAGGAATGAAGATGGACTGTGGGGCTTTCAGCTGCTGTTAATGAGCAGCACAGCCCGTTGTTGTGGTTGGATACCAGTTTTGCCACTAGGTCTTGTGCTATTGAAGAAATGCAAGGCGGGCTGAGGGTGAAAAGTAATGATCCAGACGAAAAGGCAACACTCTTGAGGAGAGAGTTGCTCTCACTCCTGTCTGACCTTGCGCCGGCAACCACCTGTCCGTCTCATCCGGCCCGACCATGGAGCGTGGGAGGTTCACCGTCCTCTTCCTGACTTTGGCTGTGATTTTGGACATCGTCGGCCTCGCCCTCTTCTTCATCGGGATCTTCGCACCTTTGAGTTTCTGGGACTTTTTTGTGCTGTCCGGACCTTTGCTGATCTTCATCAGCCTGGTCTTCTGGATATTCTGGTACACGGGGAACCTCACTGTGTCTGAAGAGGAGCTCAACCTGACTAAACCGGATATACTGTGACAGCGGTGCGAGTGAAGCTGGACTGGAGGTCAAGGCATGGCCAAGCTTCTCGACTCCTTCCAATCAGCAACATGGCGATGACGAGGGAACGGGCCGGTCAGCTTGAAGCAGCAGCGTCATCGAAAATCGTGAATTTGTGAAACCTTGTGAGGGAAAGGACGTGTGATAAATCCAAATCCGGGCACGACCGGGAACACATTGGACTAATCCCAGGAGATAAAGAAACTCAATTCCACCCTTTGACTCCAGGGTGAAAACAACTTGTCATGTTGATATGGACAGCAGCGATTCCTGGACTTTGTTGGAGTGGAAAATGCGTTTCTCAGCACCCTCACTGGGAGGAAGCTTTTGAACACTGCACCACGGTGACTCTTTATGACTTATTCATCCCATTGCTATCGCCTGTGTACATTGTTAATAATATGAGTTAATATCTATACCTCAGAATGGCCCCGCGCAATCGTGTAAGATGGAAAAGCTTTTGAAATGAGTAACTAAACGTGCTTTTAAATGACTGTTGGTATGTTCTATGTGAGAGGCTGCTCCTCCATTTGAAAACTAGCCAAACAGGCACCGTGGGTTTTTGTTTGGGGTTATTTTCGTAAGATCCACCCAGTGCAGAGCCCAACGGCAAGACTAAACGCCACTCTCACACAGGCAAACCTACTCAGGCGTGTAGAGAGAGAGGAAACCCGTTTCTTCACGAAGCAAAGAAGCACCAGCACCCGAGTGCATGTACCACGCTTCAGTTTGTTCACCGCAGCAGCCAGCGAGGAGACTGAAACTAATACTCCTCCTCCGAGCCCAATTCCTCCCAGCCTTAATCAGCACTCAAGGCACCATTAGCTCCCTCAGACATGGAGAGTGTTATTAATGTGTCCATTTGGGTCCTGCCCCAGAGAGAGGAAATGGAGGAGAGGCGTAATGGGGCTCTCTCTCTCTCTCTCTCTCTCTCTCTTTCTCTCTCTCTCTGCAAAGAGATGGAAACCCTGCTGCTCAGCCCCTCCTCCCCCACGGGACACCGCCTTCTCCGTTGTGCTGAAATCCCCAAGTTGCCCTCGAAGGTATTATGTTGTTATAATCTCATAAGTCACTGTGCCTCCGTAGCATCTCCCGTGGGAGACGCCGATTACGAGAGCATCTACCTTGACAGCAGCTGAGTTCAAATATACATCCTGGTTGGTTGTAGCGCCGCTCAAAATAGCGCAGCATGGTGCAGCACACATGCTCTCTTGTAGGCTACGCCGAGCAGATGTTAGGTTGTGAGTCACCATCGTTCGGTTTGAGAGGGCCTTGACGGATAGCTTGATTCCCATTAGCTTTGCCACAGCGATCACTACCCTTCCTGTACGGGGGATGAAAGTGGGACTGGCTGTCACCAGTGGACAAACAAGTGCTTACAAGTACACAGAAAGTACAATAAGAAACACAGCGAGATCTGTCAAATGTTGTCGATTTAAAGGTTTTCAATATTTCAGATGCGGGTTTCTAAATGGCCTCATTAAATAATCGTGATATGAAATATTACCTGGGTTTTGTGGTGTCAAAAGTGCTTAATTGGTTATTAATAGCATCTAATGTATAAGAATGTATTCTTAGATACAGACATTAGGCAGCTCATGTTGATGTAGTCTGCACCCTACAAATGCTTTCAGTAATAACCAGATAAATGCTGTTGTACTTTGGCTGGGGGCGGATAACTCTGTCTTTTGGAGGGTGATGAATTGGTGATACCGCGTTCATTATTCTGCTGTTTGTGAACACTACTTCGGCCTAAGAGCTTAAAATGGCTGGTGAGTTTATGATGTCACCTTTGGAGGATTGTGAGGGTGCATGGCTCCCTCCAGTGGCTGGTAGGGTTGATGTGGCTGACGGTTGAAGGGCCCAACTGTTCCCTACTTAAAAAAACGTTTCAATAAATCCACGTCATCCTGCTTGAATCCTGTCTGAACGAGAGGAACGTCTGAGATAGGGACAGGTCTGTCTCTTCGAGAACTCGATCTGCCCACATTAGGAGTCATAGTCTTGTCTATCCAGAAGTACACAGTGGTGGAGGAAGGATTCTGATCCTTTACTTAAGTAAAAGTTCAAATACCACAATGTGAAAGTGTCACCTAAGTAAAAGTATGTATGTATAATCATGAAATGTGCTAAATGTACTAAAAGAAAAAGTACACTACATAGAAAAATGCCCCCTGTGATACTATTATATATTATATCATCAGATTATTATTCCTCACGCATGAATGTAAAAGCAGGGTTTTACTGCTGTAGCTGGTTGAGGCGGAGCTCACTTTGAACTGTTTTGTGTCAGACTGCAGCCAATGACTGTCTTCGTGATGGATTCATCTGCCGATTATCTTCTCCATGAATCGATTGATTGCTCTGGTTTGTGAGGATCCTGAGGACAGCGGGAAACGCCGACCCGGAGCCCAAAGCGACCAACAGTCCAAGCAAGCCTCGATCATTATTCGCAATGGATTCAAATGATTAAAATCATTAAAAAGGGGGGTTAAGCGGGCAAATCTCCACGTGTGTGTGAAGCTGGAGCCACGAAATGTTTGTGCATGAAGAATGACGTAAAAGATTATCGGGAATAGTCGCCAGTTAGGTTTCTCTGTCAATCGACTGATCGATTAATCGCCGAATCATTTCAGCTGTTCGTCTATAAACTGTCGGGCCGTTAAATGTATAACAAAAACGCATTTTCTCTTACGCTCCTTAATTCGTAAAGTAACTAAAGCTGTCAGATTAATGTAGTGAAAAAGCACAATAGTTCCCCCAGCAATGTGGCGGAGTAGAAGTAAGAAAGTGGCATGAAAAGGAAATACTCAAGGCAAGTACAAGTACCTCAAATGTGTACTTGTGTGCAGTGCTTGAGTAAACGTACTTAAGTTACAATGCACCACTGGAAGTGCAGTCAGCAAGTGTGTGTGTGTGTGTGTGTTTTTAAAGGGCTCGCCCTCTTAATGACACCAACAGTTACTAGAACAAAGGTGCTCTTACCTAACAGGTGAGTCGCTTGTTGTGTTAAAGATCATTCACACACATTCCCAGTACACGGTTTGAGATTAAAGCAACGTAATCTGTCAAGCTTCCTCTTTTACTACGAGGACAATAAACTGGTGCTCACTCCACGAGAGAAATGACCAGTGATCAGGATCACTGAAGCAGCAATATCTTCACCTTTTGCGGTTGTAAAGACGTATTGCGGCTTTTTGGGGTTGCCACGACGACTCACTTTTCAATGCTGATTCATCTGCCAATCACTTTCGCCGTTCATCGCGCAGTCTGCGCAATGTGAGACGGCTGTGCAAAAAGACCCTCACAATCCCCCCCCCCCCCCCCCCGGGCCCAGGGTGATGTCCTCAAATGTCTTCGCCTTTGTCCGACCAAAGTGTCCGAGAGCCAAAAGACGTTTCATTTACGACAGTTTGAAAACAGGCAAACGCTAAAAGTCTGAGGATATGAGAAGCTAGACGACAAACGACTTAAAACGACCAATCGCTTCACGTCACGTCACGATTAATCGCTCAGTTTTTATTCACGTAGGCGATCGATTAATGGGTGGTCCTTTCTGTAAGGATTTCATTAACCGAAGGTACCGACGAGAGCTAATACGTTGGCATGGGTGGCAATTAACGCATTGCTTCAACTTTGTAGCTATTATATCCACACACACACACACAAAGGCGCAGACATATTTAGTTCTGCAGAAAACCACGGACACCACAAAAAGGCGTTTGTCTTCTTTTGATGATTCAGACCGGATTTCTTTGGCCTGTCCCCCGTGGACACTGTTAATGATGTCTTGTCTTCACACACGCAAATGCACTCAGGTCCATGTTCGTATGTTAACTGCCCCCCGCTGCGCTCGCTGGAAAGCGGTTCGCGCCTGATCAGTACTTTGCACCCTGTCAGAGGTGTTACCAGCTGATAGGGGCCTTGGCTGCTCGCGCACGTGCGTACTTCCGAGCGAGACAGCCCCCCTCGGTGTTTACAAACAAGTGGCCCGCAGATGGCGGGGTCGCCCACCCGGGTGCCAACACGGCCTGCAGACGGCACAAGCCCTGGATTACAAGCCCGCAGCCGCAGCGGGGCCATGCGACGTGGCGCCGTCTGTCTGCTTGTCTGCCAAGGCGATTCGTTTGCACTGAGAGGGCCGCTTTTAAAGGCCTCTCGCCCCCCAGCGTTACTAAAGTACCGAGATGCTGCCACGGGTGTAGTGGTGGAGGCGGAAGCCCACCGCGCACTGTGGCGTTGCGCTGCTGCGACGCGGAGGCTGATGAGAGGAGGAGGGGGGGGGGCTGGATCGTGAATAAATGACCACATGCATGTCGTTTTGCCTCGCTTTGATAACATGATTAGTCGGTGATGTCGATGCGTGATCCCAGCTGGTCGCCAGTCCGTCGCTGCGGTGATGATTGCGACTGGGTGCACGTGGAAACGGGCTGGTCTGCGCCTTCCCTGCGCGGTTGCGAACGCGCACTCCGCTTCTTACTCCTCGCCGAGCGCCATATGCGCGTATCGCTACCCGCCAACCGACCTTGAAAGTGTCCTCGGATTACGTCTCACGCGTGATTGGCCGCGGCCGCGGAGCTGCGCCGGCACCCTGGGTTCTCATTGGTGGGGCGCGCTGCCAGTAAAGCCATATCCGCCTCCTGCAACCGTTTGGTTGGATCTCTCCGCTACCCTTTCTCTCGGCGGTGGGTCGGAGCCGCTGTCCCTGGCCTCGCATGTTCCCCTCCGTATTCCGCTTCTGAATTTGATGCCCCTCTCGTAGATTTTCTCCATTTACGCGCCTCTGAAAAGGCCACAGTCGGGCGTCCGTACACCGGTTGTTTTATTTGCCCCAGCATTTGGCGTTTAGAGACTCCGAACATGGCCGTGGTGAGCGGATCGTCCGGGCCGGTCGCCCGGCTCGAGGGCCGTGAATTCGAATACATGATGAAAAAGCGCTCGGTGACCATCGGCCGGAACTCGTCCCAGGGCTCCGTGGACGTGAGTATGGGCCACTCCAGCTTCATCTCGCGGCGGCACCTGGAGATATTCACCGCCAGCGACGACGGCGCGGGCAGCGGGGAATTCTACCTGCGGTGTCTCGGTAAAAACGGGGTGTTTGTAGACGGAGTGTTCCTCAGACGGGGCGCCCCTCCTCTGCAGCTACCACGGATGTAAGTCCCCCCCCCCCGCCACCTCCACCTCCACCACCTCCTCGGTGAACATGTGGGCGCTAGCGCTGGTAGCCAGCCGGCTAAAGCGAACGGGTAACAACATTGGCTCTATGATGGCCAACAGGGTCGAGTGGACCACGTGTTTTAGCATGTTAGCAAGAACCCCGCATCCTGTTCCCAATGCCATGTTCTTTGTTGACATTCTTGTTAGCAACAGTGTAAATTAGCCGCCTGCCTTCGTGCCACACCCCCCCCCCCCCCCACTCCCTCCCGTGTGGTTAACTTAGCGTTAGCCGCAAAGCACAGTGCCTGTACTGGCGCTACTTAGCCCAACATAACTCTGCTAGCTCATGGCTACGGGGATGCTATTGTTGATATTGACTAGCGGTAGTCTTTCTATCACGTGGACACTCTCGACTCCAAAAAAAAATGCGCATCTCGTGGTACTGCAAACGGCCGTCCCTGTCGCCGTTGCACGCACGCCAGCTCGCGGTTCGGCTGCCTCGTGTCCGCGGTGAGCGGGGCTCCTCTCGCCCCCTGAACGTAAACAAACCGGCCCGTCCCCGCCCTGCCGGCTCACAACAGCGGAGCCTGCGAGACCTTTGGCCTCTATTCAGCTCAGCCGAAGTCACGCCGGCCGGTGTAGTTCACCGTTCACTCGCTGACGTTAACCATTGAACAAGAATTTGGGCTTGGCAGTTGGGTTTTGAGGTTAAATAGGACGTTTTTGCCAGGGAGTTTGGTTCAGCGCTTTAAAAAATAATCAAGAGTTTGTGAGCCTCGTTGTGCAGGTTGTAGCCTGCGCCGTGCCGCTGTTTGTTGACAAGGCAATGTGCTGCTGGGAAGTGTGACGCTTTCCACACCCACGTTTATCACACCGGGGGAATCTATAGCCCTGATCTGTGCTTAATTTTACTAATGGGCTGGAAAGCTTATTTGTTTTCCTGGAAGCATGTGCTGCTCGGTTTGGGTGTAAGCCATGTTTGTGAGGCTGACACAGATTAGATAGTCAGAGATAAAACGAGGAATAAGGAATCGGGCTCTGCCTGGTACGCGGCGGTGCTGAAACAGAACTCCTCAACAGAAAAGTAATCATTATAGGGGCTTTATCGTCCTAAAACGCCACACAGTCTCTGGTCCCAAACGCCTCAAATGTGAAGATTTGGGGCTTTTTCTTTTTTTCTCTTGCACGTCATTGTACGTTGAATTTGTCTGGGTGTTGGCCGAGCAGCTTGTAGAGATCAGTGGGGGGGAAATGTACCGTACAGTTTTCACTATATTCCGAAATGTAATACGATCACTCGGCAAGTGAGAAAGTAACTGACAATCTAAGTCATCGTTAGTCCCACATACGGAATTTAAACTGCAAACCGCGACGGGAAGATCGTCTCTGGTGGAGGCCAAAACAACCCCGCTCGTTCACATTGTCACCAGACGGATGCATTTGGGCTTTAGCATGCCCCAAAGGTTTGTTCACCAAAGTGACTTGTAATGCAGACAATCCCATCGGCCTCTGCCAACTCGGGGCAGACTTCCCACACTGCTCTCCGATATTGTGCAATTCCTCAATGTGAAACCACTTCTTTGTTTTCTTTTCGTGCTGCACAAAGTAAAAGCTTGTTTTGACTTGCTGTCATTTCTGCACCACTCAACTGTCTTGGTTTTTTTTGTTTTTCTGCAGCTGAACATGTTTTGTGCTATTGTTTTGACCGTTATGATGATGATTTTCTGCACTGCTCTCAGCCTCTTTAGTCATACGTATGTCAGTGCGTTTCAGGCAGCGCCAGGAACAAGGAGGGAGCGGCGGGCCGTTTCAGGTTATCTTATTGATCAGACCGACGGCCAATAAAGAGCCTGTAATCAGCAGCAGTCTTTGCTCCACAGACGTCCATAAGTAACACACTACCCAGCACGGGCTGGCGTTGCTTTGCTGCAGTCCAGGAGCTAGGGAGGACAGCTAGAGCTTGACAGCATGGGAGAACTCGTAGCGCCGTGGCCCAGGGGACAGATGGGTTTTATTCCAGGGATTCCTCTTTGGTGATGTAAACAGACTGAACAGAAAGGAGCAGCCTTCCCTCCCTTGTCCTCTCCCACACTCGCGAAGTCTCTCCCAAGTTTGTTGCTCTTCCCTGTCTTGCTGTCTTCTTTTGTTTACATTCTTCGTGTTTCGCAGAGTGAGTGGGGGTGCAAATCAAGTTAAAGTTTTCAGTTGAACAAGCTTTTGTTTGTTGCCGTCCTCGCAGCGTAGCAACGGTGCTGTTTTTTGTTTTTTTTTCCGGAGTCCAGGCCTCTTTGTTCATACCGGAGTAAAAATGAGGTTGATTAAAGAGGCTTCAATGAATGCATGCTTTGAGGGAGGGGAGGTCGCCGTGTGGGGTGGGGGGGGGGCTCGACAACAACAACATGAACACAGCTTTCCACATCGAGAAGTGTCTTATTAAAGGTGACGTGGTGCTGAAATGTTTAGTTATTCAGGAAGTTAGTTGATGGTTGGGCTAGGTGAGAGACCTTAGTACCTTTTTGAATAGCAGCCAATCAAAAGTGAGCATCGGATCCTTTGTCAGATCCTTAATGCTTTTTTACTTATCTTTAATCAGATATTTCCTTATCTAAATCTTATGACTCTTCCGTAGATATATGTGGATATCCGGGTAATACGCGGCCCCTTGATCAAACAGTTTTGCCATTGTTGTGATGTTGATACGTTTCCAATGAAGTGAGAGCCACAGATGGTCACTTGAGTGGGTCCCCCAATACAATTCGTGTTTTGTTTTTGTTTTTTGGCAAATTGGAGTGTTAAACTCGCGTTTGCTGTTACATGACTAACCCTAATTATAACCACATACGTTGAAAATCAAACCAATGAAATCCCAAATCTGTAAATACACAGCAGCTGACGCAACGCGGAGGTCACATTATGCAGGGACGTATTCGCTTCTTCTGGGTGCACAAACGTTGGAAAGGGAAGCTGAAGGGCAACGGGAATGCTGAGCTTTCAAGTTTCGTCAGGAGTCATAGCACCAGCATGGGTTTTGAGCTTTTGGTTGACATGTACAGACTAAACAAGTAATGATTAAAGGTGGGGAATGCGATTCTAATCCACCGCACCACTTCATACAACGCAGGCCGTGTATTTAACGAGCGTGGGTGTCGTCTAGGCCGTCATTTGCTGACTAAATTGATCACGACACGAGATGATCTGGCTGGCCCCAAACCCTCGACTTAACAGTGTCCTTGGGAAAACCCTGGAATATATTGGCTTTGATAAACGTTTTGCTGAAGACCTGGTGTGAGGGTAGTCTCCTGATAAACTCAAGTTTAGTCCCACATGCACAGTCTAAGCCAGCCTATGGAATACAGTCCTCACTATTCAATATTCCCCTATCGAATTTGCTCAAATGGTTGACAGCCGAGCGTGTTTGTGTTGTGACTAATACTTACATTTGAACATACAGGGATGCTCTTTTGCAGCTTGGTAAAATACAGGAAAGGACATAAAAGACCAGGATTGTTTTTGATATTTTATTATTTATTGATATATTTAGATCTCATCGTCCCCACTCTGTCAGTTATTCGCAGCCGCATGATAGCGAGAGAGGCTCTGATGTTATTTAAGGAACATCCACAACTTCATCAGCTCCACAGAGCAGTCTCTACCCTTCCTGAAAGGTTGCTCGGAGGGGCCATGCATAATGAAAGTGTCGCCCCCCCCCCCCCATCACCAGTCTGGCTCCGGGAAGTGTTTCAGTCTCCTCCTGTGAGCGGCAAAGCTAATTTGAGACGTAGCTCTTTGGAAACCGTTCTCTCAGCAGATGCCAGCACTGTGAATAGGGACGGCATCGAGAACCCTTGCCAAATTGTCCGGTCCATCGGAATCCTACGCCTTCCGAGCTCATCAATTCCTTTTATCCGCGCCGTAATGTGTTGGGACGTCAGACTCATGCGTCTGCGCCGCTGCATAACTGCGCAGCATCCAAGTTACTCGTTTCGGCCACCAAAAGCTAACAGCCTTCTAAAAGTTCAGCAGTCCAAAGCGTGGCTCCATTTCAGACAACCGTGCTCGTTGTGATGTCTGCAAAAGGATCGCGTCAAATAAGGGTGGGAACCCGAGCACTATGCTGCAACATCTCTCCACACATGGGCTTAAACTCCAGGAATGCCTTGTATTTCACACTCTGCGCACGAGTGCCACCGCTTCCCAACCGAGCAGCACGCTGTCTGTCACGAGGGTAAACATCCGATGTTATAAAAGCATTAGCGCCACGCAGGCAGGCTGAGCAGATTCTTTTTTCTTTTGACTAGCAGAGCCTAAATAAAAACGAACGCGGCACAAATATTCTCTCATTTCATCTCTTTCAGATGACGACAGACAGACTGTGGCTGAGTCACATGCATGCTTCTTTATTATTTTTTATTTTTTTTGCTTCTCTACTCTGTTTATACACTGCGTTCAGACTCAAAACACAGGAAAACCTGTGCGGGCCTACTTCTTTTCCCACACGGAAAATCTTATCAGGAATCCATAAGAGAATCGGACCGATAAGCAGAATCGGTGATTGTAGGCCTGGGCGAAAGATCGATTGAATGAATTAATTCGAATTTTTTGTGGCGGGCGATTTAAAAAAATAAGTAAATCGAGGTTTTGTGTAACGGCGCATTTTTGGCTCCCCGGAGTTTCCGTAGCGTTAGTTTCACATAGCAGAGCAGTACGGCAAGCGACAACCACAACATCGTAGCGCACACAAAACAGCAACAGAAAGCGACAACATGGCTACCGGGGAAAGTGGGAAATTTGTTCCCAAAAAAGGAATAAAATCATCCGCTGTTTGGAACTGGTATGGGTTTGCTGCGACAGACGTGGATCAAGAGACCCCACGCTGCAACATTTGCCTAAAGCCCATCGCAGTCAAAGGCAGCAGCGCCACAAACCTATTCCAACAGCTGAAACGGAGACATCCAGCCGAATATGAAAAATGCCAGTCTCTCCGAGACGAGCAAACCCGCAGTGACCAACAAACCTCAGCTAAAACACAGCGAACTGTAGCCGAATCAAAGACCTGATGGTACCCATATATACAGTGGAGAAGAAAGCAAAATTTGCTTTAAGGTGTCTGCCGTTTGTACTTATTGCTTTTCTTAATAAATAGGGGGGGGGGGGGAATCGGAAGAAAATCGAATTTTTAGGTCATATCGCCCAGCCCTATGGCATTGGTATCAATAAAACCGTGTCCCTTTCCCCGAACTGCGTGGGCCTGGTAGGGGAGAGAGAACCTGCTGTGCCCGGCGCTCTTTAACCAAATGAACACCAACGTGTGCCTGCTCTGTCTCCAGGGGGTCGGGCAGCCTGATCCCAGCAGTGAGTTTTAGAGGAGTTCCTTCTGTTCACCGGTATCTGCGACAGTTGAAGGTTTCCCTTCATCGGCCCAAATAGAAACGTCTACGGTATGCCAACCACGAGCCTGTTTCTATCAAATACAAAATAATTTGATTACAAGGACTCCCCCTTAAGACTTGCTCGGTTTCTGTTGGCGATGCCCCTGCGTTCCTGAGTCCATTTTGTTAGTTGTTGTAGGTTTTTTTTTTTTTTATTTATTTTAAATTCTGCTGCATATCAAATGGAGAAACGGTGATACTGAACTGATTTTCAGTGGTAAATTGTTTTTATGTCTCCTAGAGTTAGGGATGCACCTACATAATATAGTGAGGAGCTACGGCGCTCATTTCCCATGATGCCTAGTGCTGAACTAAGTGGTTTAAGTTTCCTGTTTTTATGTTCCCAAATGCTACTTTTTGTTCTCGTTTGTAATGCGTCTGCTCAGGACGTGGCGGTTTATGGTGTCATTTTTCTATTTTTCGTAACCATTGGTGAGGTGGCTGTTACTTTTCTTGACTCCAGCTGTGTTTTGAATCCCGATCGCAGGCCGACGCGTGGCGTGAACGCTGCATTGAGTTCAATGGACCGGCCCCGTCCTCACCGCTGCCCGATCCAGCCGCTTGAGTCCGTGTCGGATCAGTGCGTCCATACTTTGAATCCACCAACGAGCGGTGACGGATGCAGATCTGTTGCATTAGATTATACAGGTGTCCATGTGTACGTCACAATCATCTGTAATACTACAAGATGGGGCCGGCCTCCTCCTCCTCTTCTTCTTTTAACAAAATCATGTTTGAACGAATGAGAATTAAACATGTAATTCATTAATATGCGGTTTGGATTTTTGATGCCAATACCAATCAGTTTTGTTTGTTAGTTGTTGTTTTTTGTTTTTTTTTCTTTTAATTCACAGAAACACGTAACATAAGGATCTCGTAAAATTGTTTTAAATAATATTCAGACCAGAGCTGAGTGGTACATTTTTTTTTTGTAGTCTTGTTATTTATCGGCCAGCATCTACATCCGCGCTGTATATCCGTGGTTAGCTTCTATCGGCCTGAGCCTGACTTTTTGACCCAGCAAGATGCGTTGCAATGTTTCTGCTAGGTGGCTGCATTGTTGAATGTAGCCTCATCTTGAATTTTCGCGTTCATGCGGAGAACAATAGCCGAGGACATGCAGCAGCAGATCCGTCCTAGAGGCGGCGACGTCCAATTCCGTAGACGGCCGCCTCATTTGGACCATAATTCAATGCTGCAACGAGGCATGTTGCATTTTAAGGTACATGGAGCAGGTTCTTACCTTATTTTCTGCAGCGTGTTGAAAGTCATTGTGGAAAATGTAGGAAAGGTTCAGAGGATGTTGGGTAGAACAGTGGGTCATATAACTACTTGATGATTTTCATTATTAATTAACCACCAAATAATTTGGTTTCCTGTAGCCTATAAAAGGTAAAATAAAATGGCTCCTGGGGCCTGTTGTCATGTCTTCATGTCGCTGGATTTGTCCGACCAACAGTCCAGAACCCAGAGAATCAATTCACAATGATTTAAAGCACAGATAAGCGGCAAATCCTCATATTTGAGAAGCTGGAAGTAGTGAATATTTACCATTTTATACTTAATAATTTTACAATTCTAGCTCATTATCATCAGTTAATCTGTTGGCGTTTCTGAAGAGATAAATCGACCAACAAATACTAGAAGTGCATCGTTACCATCTGAGGCATGTTTTTATTTTTTTGACATGGCGCTGAGGCTGCTGCGCTTCAAGCATGTCCTTTATATTTAACACTCTACCTAATTTAGGCCTGTCCTCCAGTGAGGCCACCAC
>CM022470.1:2645755-2688089 GCA_011952105.1 Coreoperca whiteheadi | reverse complement strand
GGGGGGGGGGGGGGGGGAACAGCTCACTGCCAGCAGTTAGTTTAACCCTGCAGTTTCACTTATCATCCGATTTATGTGAGCGGCTGCGCAACAGCAGATCAGTTTTTTTTTGGTTGTTCCTTTAGCTGTAGCACCGAACCCTGTTTTTTTTTGTTTGTTTTTTTTTTGTCCCCCGACCGTCTAACGCACGCAAGCCGTTGTCGAAATGTTTGTGTCCTCTCAGTCAAAGTGGAGACGATTCCCACCATCACCTCTATAGGCGGCTCCAGTCGCATCATCCAGAGCACCCAGTCAGCCACGCCCCTGCAGACTGTTACCATAGTGCAGCAGGCCCCCATGGGTCAGCACCAGCTGCCCATCAAGGCCATCACACAGAACGGCACCCACAGCATCACCACTGCCATCCAGGGACCCGCCAGCTCAGGTGAGAAACCCAGGAACAGCATGAAACGCAGAGAAGGTCTTATGAGACATTCCCGTGTAGTGATTGTCTTGTTCCCTTTATGGTTTTTTTTTTTTTTTTTTTTTTTTTTTAAATTACATATGGCTCAAATTGCTCTTGAAGTCTTTTAAAAAGTACTTAGGAGGATTATTATTATTATTATTATTAATACCTGCTCAGAGAGAAGCTAGACTTTCTGGATGGATGTCAGGAAATGTTCAAACCGCAGTGCATGTGTGATCTCGCTCACCGGAGCTTCCAGCATCTCTTCGTTGAATAGTTTAAATCAAACAATAACGGACCAAAAGTGGAGGGAATGCGGTACGAGGGGTAAAATCCCCACATTAGGAATGTTAATGACGTTCACTGCCGTCAGCATTTCTTATGTATTGCATTAGAAAAACTCCTCGTGTTTGCAGAACTTGCATTTTCAATCGCAACCTCTTTCATAGAACGCATTTTGTGTCACGGTTCCACAGAGTTAAAAAAAAAAAAAATGTTATTAAATTTAGGGCTGCAACTAGCCGTTAAGGATTAATCTGCCGATTAATTTCTCCGTCCGTCAATAAGCCATTTGGTCTTTAACATTTCAGAAAATGGTCATCGTCAGTGTCCCAAAGCCCAAGGTGTGATGTCGTCCCATTGCTTGCTTTGTCTGACCGACGGCCTGACGTCCAAAGATATTCAGTGTACAATCACACACGATGTTTCGCTTTTGAAAAATGTAATAAACCATTAATTTATCAAAATTGTTGATGCAGATGAATTTTAGTCAGTCGCTTAACTGGTTAACCGACGTGTTTGGACTCTAAATTGTGGTTTCAGTAGTAAATGTTTGCATGATGGTTTGGAACTGATCTCTGACGGTTATGTTTATGTTGAACAATAAAGGCCTTATTATCCCGCAGTGGCAGCAGCTGAGGCGACCACACTTCCCACAGGCCTCCTGCTTTACAGATGTTGGTTAACCACCGTTTGAAGGGTTTCCCCTGCTAACCCGCCCCCTTTCCCTCCTGCTTCCTCCTGTTCCAGCTCCAGTTGTGGCGAGCCCCCTCCACTTGCTGGCAGTCCAGGCCTCGGCCTCGGCCTCCCTCCCCACCAAACGACAGAACGGGGACCAGCAGGCCGGCGACGGGCCGGGCGCCAAGCGCATCAAACCCGAGGACGAGGCGGCCCCGGCCCCCGCGGCGGACTCGGACTCGTCGGCAGCTAAAAGCCCAGGCAACTAGTCTGTATAACCACGCCCCACAAGACCCCCGCCGCCTTCTCCTCCCTCCACGGTTTCTCTCTCTCTCTCTCTCGTCCCTGTCGTTTGTTTTGTTTCTCCTCCTCCTACCACTGACTCCCGAGGTGCCAAACAGAGAGGATTCTCTTCATTTTAGGTTTGGGTTATCAGTTCTAGAGCATCAACAGGAAAAAAAATAATGTCCACCCCTTTTTCTTTGTTTTTTTTTTTCTTTTTTTTTTTCTTTTCTTTTTTTAAAGACTGGAATGTGGGTTTGAGAACAAAATAAAGAAATGGGACAAAGACGTACTCAAAGGTGTCCCCTGTGAGCCACTGAAACAGGAGAGTGACTAAACCAAGACCACAGGAAGCCTTAACAACAATTAACCCTTAAGAGCTGACCTTTGACCTCAAGTGGTCCAGCGGGGAGAGGCCCTGACTCAGCTCGGGCTGGATGCCACCTTTCTGCCATATCTACCTCAGAGCAGATAGGAGACTCCGGCAGCCAGCGGGAAACACCTCCCCCCTCCTCCCTCCCCCGGACCTGTCGGACCTGGACGAAGTGACCAACCGGGGCGACGAGTATGATGAGCGTTCGACGGCTTAGAAAAAACAAAAAACAGTCCAAGCGTTCGGAAAGGGATCCGCCCGGAGCCAATATTCCTGAAACTCTGGCAGCTAGCCTCTCACAATACTGACCTTCCTTTGGCGCAGCTGTACGTAGATATGCAGCGTTTTGTTGTTCAAATGTGGAGCATAGGATTTATTATTTTTTTTATTTTTATTTTTTTTTAATGTATTTTCACTTCTCTAGATGAGTAATAATTTAATTAAAGGAAGTGTACAAAATGATGAGGTCGATGACATTTTGGTAACTAAGTTAGAAATCTCACTCTTTTTGTTTGTTTGTTTTTTTAATGTGGACTTCCTTTTTCTGTTCGGTGAAACAGTGTAATAGTTTTTGTAATACTTGTTTCTTTCCCCCCTCGTTCTGACATATCCATACGACATTTGCTTAGTTACACCTACATATTTTAATACTTGCACAGCTAACCGATATAAGCATATGAAATCTCCATGTGTAGTTCCAGATGTTGCCCTTGCATGTATCCGACAACCGAGAAGTAACCTTTAAATCGAACAGAAGGAGGGGGAAAAAAAAAAAGACCCTCTTTGTCCAAACCAGACCTGCACTTGATTACATGTTTGTTTTCATTTCCCTTCTTCTTCTTCTTTTCTTTTCCTCCCACCCTCCTCCTCCCGGCTGTGTTGACGTGGTGTTGGCAGACCCCTCTGCTTGATTTATTTTACTCTGTTCTGGCGACCTGGCGAGTCTGTTTTCTGATTGTACACGTTCCAAACAGTAGTAAAACGGGGGGAAAAAAAATTGATGTTTGTTCTGCTTAAGTGGAGAAATGGTTATTTTTTTTTTTTTTTTTCATTTTATTTTTTTTTTTTTTTTAAATAAATTAATTTAAAGCCCTTTTCCTTATCTGTGCCTGTTGCTTCAATATTGGAATTATGGTCCCTAGGTCTAAACGCTGGTTGTAGCTCCACTCTCCTACACAGGGGGGCAGTATAGGAAGGGTTTTCAGCCTGTGGGACTGTTAGGAAGCAGATTAACTTTGTCCTTTAACACAAGATGGCTGCATCCTAATAAAAGATGACTTAATTAGTATTAACCACATCGTCGACCCAAAAGCAAAAGAAAATGTACAGAATATTTGACGTCTGCCTGTAGGAGATGAATTTCACAGGGGCTCTATTTTTAATGCAGGGGAAAAAGATTGGGGGGGGGCGAGCATTAAAGATGATTAAGTGTTGCAGAAAAACCCACAGGAGCAAAAAGGGCAGAGTTCCAATGAAAGCGGCACAAAATAACAAAGAGTAATATTTGAAGAGACGAAGGTGAAAGAGAAACTCATTAAAATGGAGGCGCTTTAAGCTTGACACAACTGAAATGGCAAAACCGAACAATCGCAAGTTGTAAAAGCCAAAGAAAACAAGTTCTAAGTTGTCAAATGGTCCTTAAAGGGGTGCAGGAAGCTTGCTTTTTTAACCCCACGGGGAGCAAAAAAACCCCCCCCCCCCCCCCCCCTTTTAGCCAATAAAATGAAAAGATTTACAAGATGCCAAAAAAACAACGTATTTTGAAAGTAAAGGAAAGCGTACGAAGGGAGGAACGTTATCACTCCCAAAGACACCTAACTGTACACTAGCTGAGGCTTGGCGCCCGTACCGGCTCATATATGGACCCTAACCCCGCTGCGAGAGAAACCACCCGCTGTTGGTTTCTGCAAAGAGAACAGTGACGCTCGACCGATGTGTCGTCATCAGGTTCTTAAAGCTCCAGTATCGGTCGAGCTCCAGTGACGACTGGCGGAAACACGTGTTTCAAAGAACACAAAGCTCCGTTTCGCACATCCATTTCTCAGCTTTGAAAAGAAGAGGAGGAGGGAGGAGGGGGGGGGGGCAGTAATAACCAAACAAGCGGCTCTTCCTCAGCACAGAACATCACAGGGATCTGAGCCTCTTCCTCCGTCAGACATCCGGCTGACCGAACAGGACAGCACGTAAAAGCCCGCCTCGCTGATGCTTTTAGTTTCCCGGCGGTGGTGATGTTGTTGCTGATGGGCTTCTGCATAAACAGAGCCCGTTTGCACCCCGCTGAGTTCCCCACGTTCCTCCTTTTGTGTCGGAGGAGCTGTATAAAGCTGCTTGGCCGAAGGGGTTTCCCCGCCTCAGCTGCCGCAGGGGCCGCCTTGAGGATTCGGCCGTGGGCAGACGCGCTGCCCGACGGACGCCGCAACGAACCTTTAGAGGAACAATGGAAGTCAGCAGCGGGTTGTTTTCCTTTTCTTTTTGGACTGTCAGCCACATCCATGACAAAATAAGAGCTCAATTGTATAGAGCATCCTGTTCTCGTGTCATTAATCAGCGTATGAAGCCACAGCCCCGTTTCAAATGTCCCTCCCTGAAATAACATCTCATTATACAAAGTGCAATCAGTATAGAAACGGTACAGGTGTGCACAAACACTAGCAAATGAATACATGCAAAGTCCACAACAGTGCTGATGGAGAAGCTGACCTGTCTCCGACCAGGGCGCTAATAAATTACCGAATTACTGAATGATCCCACAGGGAAAACTGAGCTGTTACAGCAGAAGACAGAAAGTCAGAGCACGTGACCGAAGAGGCGATATTTCAGTTTCACCTTTTACCAGCTCGGCCTGTAAAAAGGCACAAAAAGCAAACAGGGAAACATGTTGGTTCTTAACTCTGGAAGGTCTCTCCTCCAGCAGCCCGGAACCCGCTGCTTCTCAAACGCGTCAAAATGAGGCAGGTTGTGCAACCGGCCGTGACACGGACGGGTCTGGTTGGCTGATGAGGAGGGGGCTCCTCTGTATGTAGACGCACCCTGTGCAACGTGGAGGCTCTTGGTGTAAATGTTCAGCGCGCACAGACGAGGGCTTCTAGCCTGCAGTCTTGTAGGGGGGGGTGGCATAACAAACACATTTGTGTTGCCTCCACTGCTGGCTGTGTAGGTGGGGTCTCCATAGAAACCAGGAGCTTGTTGCGGCTTTTGAGTGTTGCCGCCGTGGAAGCCGGTTTAGAGACGATGGCGAGTGCGCTGTCTGCCGGAAAATAAACTACCAACAATCTGTTCTGCGTGGTTCCTTCTCATTCAAATCGTTCTCAGAAGGACCCCTTCTGTTCGCGAGACGAACGCCCCAACCATGCACAGACACCCAAAACCCGAGTCTGATGTCTTTTATTAGCTCGCCTCTCAGGTCACGAGGTTGCCTGCTGTTTGTATTCCCAGAGGGAAACTATTCCAGGACTCGAATCCTCCGATAATACCTCGACTCTGCATGTTGAAGCTGCGGGGGATGTTGTTTTTTCCCCCCCAAGAACCCTCTGGGAATCACGGTGCACTACGGGATAAAGGGGGTGATGTGAGGAGCCGTAAAAAAACAAACAAGCCGACATGGTTCTTTTTTGACATGACATCGAGATAGAAAAGGACGTTTGTCCCAAAACGCCCTGCACTGTGCGGAGCGCAGGACCCCCACCGTGGTCACTCCAAATCTCCTTTGGACCGCGTGGAGCTCCTCTTGTGATCCCGCTATTTTAAGAGACTAAATCCAGTTATTTGGTAATCATTGCATTCCCCGTTTTGACATATCAGCAAAAACAACAGGCCTTTCAGTCTTTCAACCTCGCAGAACTGAGTTCATATCCAACGAGAGCTCCGGCTGCTGCGACTGGAACATAAACTCTGGCTGCGAGCTGCGACTTTACTGCTTTAAGTGTTTCACGTTGGCCTCTTGTTGCTTTTGACTGATGCTCTTTTTGCTATTATTTTCTCTTTTGTGTTTTTTTTTGTGCTTGATTACAGTCTCTGGGAACCAAATGACGGTTTGCCGCTCGGGGGGCTGCCTCACCAAAGCGGTCTGTGAGCAGTGCGCACGCGCGGTTCGCAACGGGTGGCAGCGTCCCATTTCATAAATGGCTGCCACTCACAAATTGAAAAAGAATTTGGTGACGTGTCATCGCAAGAGGGAAAGCGCTCGTGTTCCAAATCGTAGGCTGCAGAACCGTCGTTTTGCATGTAGCCGTTCTGTTTTTCGTTCTGTTGAAGGGATTTATGTCTAATGTGTGTCTTCGTGAGCTAAAGGCAATTCTGCCACCTAAGCAGGACATGATTGTGTTGCATGAATCAAGCCTTGGGCAGTGTTTAAAGACGCGCCTGAACCAACTTTTTGCTTCCATCTCCATTTCGCACGAATCGTCTTTTTCGCCTGCACCACGCTACTGTGCGAGCGTCCTCTTTGCCTGGGTTAGTTTTGTTGTCATGTCGCTGTGCCACGCGCGCGCCCACAAAGAGCCGATTTGCTTCTGTCGTTCTGCCTTGGTGGCCACTGTTGTGTTGCACGAAGTCATTCTTTGGTGGTGCCCGAGCCACCTTCGGCGTGGATGTCCTTTTTGCATCTGGTTGTTCTGTTGTCGCTCACGTTAGAGGGATACTTCACAAAGTTCTCGCTTGTTCTGACTTCGGTGAAAAGCCGTCATTGTTGTGTTGCGTGTGATTCTTGCCGTGTCAACGCATCGCTTCATGTGTCCTGGGTGATTCCGAATACAGACCTCCCCATCCCTGACCAGCTAGTAGATACGCTCTCAGGAACCTGGCCCCGAAGAACCTAAAAGACCCTGCACACTGCCACTCACTTGTACTCACTTTGTAAACAAACATTTTGGTCCTCAGACCTTCATCATCATCATTTTCCGCTTCATTATTTTTACTCGTGTATGTATGTATGTATGTAAATGTAACCAGCCTAGGGAAAAAGCACCAATCAGACGCTTTGATTGGTGTTTTTTTCCTGCGTAAAAGTAGAAAAACGGACCTTTCATCCACATGGAAAATGCTGCATATTATTCGTTTAACCATCTGCCGTAGGGCTGCAGTACTCCGACGGACCACACGACGACAGTGCAGAGCAAAGGATGCAGACTTGCGTGTCCACATACTGGGCCCACACACGCGCACACACACACACACACACACACACACACACACACACACACACACACACACAAACACTCAGACTTAAACAAAGTCACAAGTGCTGCACCGGATACTGGAGTGTCCACAACACTGCACGGCAGAAGTGCTATCTATGTTGCATCTAGTGGGGTTTTTGTTTTTTTTTTCTTTCACTCTCTCAGCCTCTCGACTGCCCTGACACCTGACGTGCAGCCGAGCGGCAGCCATTTCCACAAGCAGTGGAGAGGGGAATGAGGACAGAGGGATGGGAGCATGATGGCGACAGAGTGGGAGAGAGAGAGAGAGAGATAAAAACATTTTTTTTTAAATGCAGCCAAAGTAAGACGGTGAGAGAGAGATGTGGGCGGGAGGCTGCGTGGACGTCTGTTGCCAGTGAGGAGTGCAGGGATGAGCCGTGCTGCCTGTGACCCTCCGCGGAGGCTGTAACCCCTGGTAACAGCTGCTCCACGACTGGCCCAGACCGGATCCCAGAGCCCCCGAACATGCAGGACTGTTTAAAAACCCTCTCTCACAGCAGCAGCAGCGGCGGCGGCGGCGGCGGCGGCGGCGGCGACAATTGGACGCTGAGAGCACTCGCACGCATGTCACTGAGAGGCCGCAACATGCACACAGACGGCGCTGCTTATGTTTCCATGCTAATGGGATGGCGCAAACGCTTGACATGCCAAGTATGAGGTGCTTCTGCCGTGCGCCCCCGCGTTCTGTTTCTCCACTCTGACCGCCCTCTCGCTTATCTCGCCGTTTCATCGCTCAGTCTCTGCTGGATGGGTTTTTGCACATGTGGCTCGCCGCTGCAGGCTCTAGTTGTTGCAGGGCCCGGGATCAAGCGGTGCCTCAGGGCCGTCAAGTGGTCTGAAAATATCACATGAGATCCTCTTGGACCGACATCAGAGGAGCCTCGGCGGGAGGGCGAGGGCGGCGGGGTTTGTCCATCCCTTCACGCATTTCTTGAGCGTTCGCGAACACGTGTGTCAGACTGTGAGGGCCCGTTGGACTCCACGGCCTAACCAGGAGGCCACTGTGGAAAACACAGTTTGTCGCAGCTCGGAAGTGAAATCATGTGAGCACGCTTCCCTCTCATGTTGCCTCATGATATCCTGAGCCTAAATCTGAAAATGCTATTTTTGGGTTGACTGGGCATCAAACTGTGACGATATATCTTCATACTTCATGCATTGTGTGCAAAGTCTGAGCAATTCAGTAGCTGATCTATCCTTCTTAGTGAGAGGAAGCCCAAAACTCTTCAAACTACGTAACCCAGACTTACTAGAAAGCCTTAAGAGAGTGGATACCTCCAGCAGGGCTGCACAGTCTGCAACGCTTGGTACTTTAAAACTCCTGTATGTATATTTTCCGATGTGATTGATTATGTTACTGTTCAAATTACTCCAAGGGGCAGACGTTTTGAGTGGGTCTCAGTGAGTCCTGTATTTTCAGCGGGTCAGAACCAGACGGGAGTGTCCGCTACTGTACAAGATGAAGAAAACACGTACAGGTTTTGGGGAGTATTAGGCCTACTGCATATGTGAAAAAGGTTTAAAGCCTGTTGTGTCTCCAGAGGGAGCTGCGTGAACTCTGATAAATTGCAGCTAAAGGCACCTGAATCTCTGACGGAACTGTCGGCGGTTGAGTTGCATTGTGGGTAGGCACCAGGTTTCGGGAGGAAGAAGAATGTGTGGAGCAAAAAATACGATCTCTCTGGTTCTGCTCCATTTGATTTTGATACCATTTTTTTATAAAACTGCCCACCGTGAGTCCCACAGAGTTGTAGGAGTGCAATGTTGAATAGTCTGAGTTTGAGAAATCTTTCACAAAATTCTGGACTGGCACCAAGACCCGCTCCTGCTTTTCCTCAAATGTTACTTCGGCCTGTCGTCAAGCTTTTGAGCTGTATTGCTTACTGACAAACAAACAGGAAATGTCTGACCTCCTCGAAGGAGGTTATGTTTTTTTCTGCGTGAAGGTTAGAGTGACCCGTCACATCTTCTCGTGAATGGGGCCACATTACGATATGTGTTCATGCAAAGGCTTCGATGATTTCCTGACAGCCAAAAAGCTGCCTGCCTCTCCCAATTAATTTCATTTGCACTGGCTGCGAGCATGAATCTGTGTCAGGAGCTTTTGCTTTCTAACTGACAAGAAGCGTCGCTGCACCGCTGACATTTTCTCTTCAGATCAGTGTGGACGGTTGAGAGGGCGTTTCTGTTTGTTCACCTTTTTCTTTCGTTTGTGGCCGGCGGCCTGTGCGTGTCGATTTAACGACTGAAGCTTGCGAACCGCGATGATGGCAGCTTCAGTTACGGGGCAAGCAGTCACAGAAGAGCTTTGTCTGTTTGTAGTTGTACACAGTGAAGGTGACTCAGCACACTGATGCTCCCCAGAGGATGATCCCCTGGCCATTTCGGACGCTCACTGAGCAGGACAAAATGATCAATTTAGAAAACATTTTAAAAACTTGACGGATTTTAAATGAAATGTGCTGCGGTTTATATTCATAGTAACCCCCTGAGCTTTTCTTAGCACGTGAACACACGCACACATGGAATCAGTCAGCCAGCTGGGCAAAAAGCATTGGCATTTACTGAGAACATTCATGCTCCCTGGAGGAAGAACCAAGCTCTATTCTATTTTCTATATTTATTCTATTGTGCACAAGCTTTTAATTCATCTTAATAGGGTTTTTTTTACCCCTCCCCCTTTCATCTATCACCACCATCTGGCCAAAATGTCCATGAAAATGAAGTTTAGGAGCTCAAAACTCATAAGCTCTCAAATGTGTCGGTTGCAGCGAGTACCTGCATGACTGCTCACCTTGTGTGTAAGGAAACGAAAAGAGAGCAATGTCGAAACCAGACGATTCTGAAAAAACCTTGAATTAGGTCCAGTGACAGCATTTTTTAACCTTCTTGCTTTCTGTGCATTAGAGCTGAAGAGCTTTCGGTCGGGGTTTCACTCTTAATTTCTATCATTTTACTCGGGCCGGGCTCGGGCTCGGGCTCGTGCTCCCGGGGTTTCGCGGTAAATGAGCGGTCAGGTGATGCGTTTGGATTGGCGCGAAAATGGATGCTGAGGAGGTGAAACGGAGGCGGGCCTCTGGCGATTACGTTTTGGTTGCACCGGCAAAGCGTGCCGCACATTTGAATAATGTCGGGCTGCAAACGGGTTCGGGCTTTTACACGGGCTCGGTCCGATTACAGCTCTACCGTGCATGGCAACTCTGGAACGATCTCGGTTATGACAAATAAAATACGGTTGAGTTTAGGCAACTAAAACACTTAAGGTGAGAGAAAGATCATGGTTGTCAGGCTCACAACATTCCCATCCACCACCCTGACCTCCATGTCCCTACGTAACGGTAACACTACCTCCTGCACACGCTCTGGACATAAACTGTGAGCTGCAGAATTGGCCAAAACTTAATTTCTTGGGATACTGGCCTGGGCACTGGCCATGACATTACTCCATGGCCTTCCCATTAGCACCTACATATAAGACAATTTACATTTACATATACATTTTGAGTACGTTGTTTGTTCTGTGCAACACTTTCATGTCCCAGTGTCTAATGATCACTGTATCCTCTAGGCCACTAGCAGGGTTTGGGGCATTTTCTCCTGTGTTTTCTGTCTGTGTCAAAGGAAAGCACATTTTTCATCATTGAAACTGGGAACAGAAGGCCACACCAGTTGCCGGAAACTTGTAAAATACCAATATGTGGTGTTTACATTCAGCCGGGATAAATGAGACAACCGACCTTTGCATATATTTACCTGTTAATTCAAGTGTTTTTGTGATACATCTAAAAATGTATCTGACGTTATTATCTTAACAACACGAGTGTCTATTTTACCCAAATGCACCATAAAAGCTCTAATTAGAGTAATAGACCTTGAGTGCCATTTCAGTGCAAGAAGGAAAGTAAATCTCAAAATATGCCACAGCTGTTATTTATGGATGGAGAACATTTCAAGACGAAATCAAGGAAATGTGATTGAAAAGTTGGGCGCACTTCACATAAAGCGAAGCCAAAAGCTGAGCTTTTGCCCTCTTGATTTTTAATGGCATTCTTCACGGAGGTGACGGAAAAGGCTCTCGAAGATAATTTACCGATGCCGCGTGAGAGGCACATCGCCGCCGGCCCTCTCGCCTCTTAATTGGTGAGTGTCACTCTCGCCCAGCACTCAGCTCAGGGATGGAAAGCCTCCTCTCAGTTCCCAAGGAAACAACGAGGCTGCTTTCACACTGCAGCAGTGTTTTGGAGTTGGGTTTTTTTTGTATCTCCTGCCAGCGTAGCATTCGTGGGCTTCCACTCATCAGCAACACACAGACAGAATGTGTGATCTTTCTTTCAGTAATCTTCCCCTGAGCTAACCGCACGGGCGGCTTGATGAACACCGCCATTGTCTCGTAAAAGGACTTCCTGTCGTCGCAAAGGTCACGTCTCACGCCACGTTTCCATTTTGAAGCGCTTCCTCCACAACGTGACATAAAAGGCAACAAAAAAGGTGTTGCATCATGTCGCCGGGACTACCGAATTCTCTGATGGTGGAGCCTTTCATGACACGTGAGACTGCTCATGTTCTCCAGAGAAAACACACCTGTACACTTGTTCTGCAGTCATTCTTCTCTGCATAAACAGGAAGTCTGGTGATAGTCTCTGTGGTTTATTCTGACTCAGTCCCACACACGCCGTCCTGCTGCCCCAAATACTCACTGGAGCGCCAAATGTGGATTAATCCGCCGCAGAAAATAGTCTTTAACAAATGCATTATTTCCTCCTGTTTGAGTCACGGTGGCTAAAAACTACAGTGCCCAGCTGTTTTATGAAATTACTGAGCCTTGTTAAAAGAAGATAAAACAATATATTTGTGACCCGTTTTTTTAAAGAGTTATGTCTGCAGTAGGAACCAATGGGCTTGGGGTTGAGAGCCACTGATAGGGATGTTGGTTTTGGTCTGTTTGTGGGATTTGCTAACACTGAGAAAAATATAGAAAAACATCAACCTCTATATAATTTGTCATGATCTCAGTGAAGGATGTCACATACGAAAAAGTTGTCCATTAGAAGTCCCATCATACAGTTTGTTATCCCAAAGACAGAGCAAAGAGTAAATAGGCATGGGGATCGTTAATTTTTTATTGATAATTATACCATTTGCAAGACTGCTTAATGATCTGAGTCTTCATCGATTCCACTATCGATACTTTTTTATTAATGTGGTGGAAAGACGGAGACGACAATCCATTTTTAACAGAACTGGTGTTGCTTTTATTGCTTTTATTGCTTAACTGTGAGTGCGTGACTGTTTGATTTCTGAACAGAATGACATTTGCCGAGAGCCGTCAATGAACACTGCTGACGCTGGGCATTTATTTGAAAGGGAATACACAGGGTCCCTTCAACATAATAGGAAAATAATATATTTTAGCAGCAATAACTGTCCAGCACATTTTTTCCAACAGTAAAGATGGGTTGAGCTTGAGCTGAACACCATCTAAATGAATGGAGTTGGCGAATGTTTAACATATTTTGGCCGCTCATTAAACACAACTCATTACTAGGTCCTAAAAATTTTCAAAGTTGGGGTGCGCGAACCATGCATACCCTTGGGTGGAGGAGGCTGATTGTCCCGAAACGGCAGCCGGAGTTGGTCGTGTTCCAACACAAAGACAGTCGAAGGCACTACATTTATGTTTTTAATAACTGATGCCCGACGTTGAGGTACTTAAGCATCGACGTTGTGTTCCCCGCATACAAGAAATGAACTTGTAACACAAACGGCATTTCACTTCCTCCTTATCTTTGGCTTCACTGAAATGTAGCCAAGCCTTTGACAACTTTGCATGTTAAGCCGTCCTAGCAAGCCACCGACTGACCGCATGAGAAATTAAGCGAATGAGGGCGTTCTTCTTCGTTTGGTTTAACAGCCGTTGGCAGGCAAGACAACTTGTGTGTAGTCATGAAATAAAGGATTTCTACATTTTGTACTACTTTTGATCATGATCTTGGGTTACCCCTAACCCTAACCCTAACCCCTAAAGAGGACAAAAAATGTTCTATTATCATTCCAGTACCTGATGAAGTCCGATGTGGTTCAGAGTTTAGACTATTTTGTCACACATTCTGTTCCCAGGAGTCAAGAATAAGCTTTCGTGCTCAGGTTTCTATTAGTTTTGGACGATGTGATTTTGGTCCAGTCTTTGTTTGCCAAAAAATATATCAATCAGCAGCTCTTTTTCACAGCAGAACTTTTGACTTTGTCGTTATAGGAAATCCCAGGTGTTAATAAAATTAACGATGGCTCAGTTCTATTTAAGTGTCCGAGCAAAGCGTGACAGTGAGCCAGGATACCAGGAACCTGAAACTGAAGCAGCCAAAATGGGATTCAGCCATCATCCATATTATTATTTACACCTGTGCTTTTCCCAAGGTGACATGTCAAAATGTCTTCTGTGAAAACGACCTTTAACGACTACCTGACCCGCTTGTGTGGACATGCACAATAAAGCTGAAGGTGACTTACACAACCACCAACACGTGACATCAATGTGCCTGAGGCCCCATGGGGGCTGAGGGCCCACAGTGACCACTCGTAACGACAAGAGGACCCCTCAAAGCTGCTCTGATCAACACACTTCAGTCTCTGTTGTGATGTTAAATAATCTTTATTAGAGGCACAAAGTGTTTCCTTGGGTCAGTGTCCGTCTTAAATACTGTCTGTTCCAGACCTGCACTGAGACGTGTGGTTTTAATCATTTCATGTTTTCCACTGTAGATTGTTTTCCGATTTTGTTTTTAGGAGTTTGACCAGATTTGATTCATTTTTTCCTGCTCCCACTCTACTTACTCTTGAAAAAAGTAGTATGCCCTTTAGCATTAACAGGTGGCTTTAAGGTTGTACGTGGTAAGGTGGTACACTTTTCAAACCAATCAAACTGCGACTAAAGCTGTGTTTCCACCGCAGGAACTAGGAACCTTTGGAGGAATTCAATGTGTTTCCAGCGCAGGGATCAGGGTCTAAATGAAGGTCCGGTCATACTATTTTACCCCCCAAAAGGTCTCTGCCAGGGGGGGGGGGAGTACTTTCCAAATGTTCAGGAATGTTAGGGGTGGGGCTTGCTGCTTTGAACATTTCTGATGAGTCGAGCTCTGACCTGCGGAGCAGCTATGGTGGCCATACGTCCGGATTTTGGCCGGACAGTCCGGATTTTAAGCCCCCTGTCTGGCGTCCGGCGCAGCCTCAAGCCGGACATTAATTTGTCCTCCCTTTTGGAGTCGCACTGAATAGAGTCTCTGTTGGGACGCAGCAGCGTAGCGTCTCACGCCGTAAGATCTCCGCTCAAACAAGCGATTGGCTGAAAGCGGCGTCAGATAAATACCTGATACATCATTGGTTAAAAACGTAAACAGGCCTCCACGCGCTGCTACAGGCTACGCCATAGCATCGCGTCAACATGCCGAAGCGTCAGACCCTCGTTTAATCCGGAACGGACAGAAGAGCCCGAGCTTATAGCGGAAAGCAGCAGGGACGCTGCTTCTTTGTTAAGAAATGTGAAATGTGTTTGAAATGTCTATTTATTTATTTTTCGCATTTTTCATTATTTGTTTATTTGATGTATTTCTGTTATTTCCAGAAGTCCAGAAGTGTTGTGTTTCCAGGCACTTTGCAAGACTTTTTTGAAACAGACGTCACTGTATCATGATGCCATCGATATGATAGACACCAGAGTCCTATACAATTATTCTTGCCCCCCTAAATGCCGCAAAGTGTCCTCCTTCCTGGTGTTATGGAAATGGCCACCCTAGGGGCAGCACGCGGTTTGACCGTCTGGATCAATGTGTTGCTGGGTCACAGGTCGGCCTTCTCCGGCGCAGCATCTCAGCTACTGCGCTGTTGGAAGCCGCGGTGCTTGTTAAATTCTGCAACGCTAACTGTTGCCGTGCTACCGTAGCAAAAAGCTACGATTAGCCACATGCTAACGCCAACCGCTAGTGGCGTAGGGCCGTGGTGTTCATTAAGACATGGGGTTGGCTTAATTGATCGTACAAAATGACGTCTCGTTACAGTGAGACGCAACGTTAAGTTTTTAAATAAATAGCTGTGGAACCAAATGTAGTGGCTTTTCTTGCGTCTGAGTATAGACTACTACATATGTAAAAAGACATTAAAGGCCTGTGCTTGTGTTGCCATCTTCTAATATTTACAACGCTCTGAGGAAGTAGTGGCTCTTAATTTCACCATTAAATACTGGTAAGCTCAGTATTTAAAAACAGGTGAGAGTGCGTGGGTTCAAATAAGCGAAGTTTCCTCATGCTGAATTGCATGATGTGTTTAATAAGTTAAAGTAGAGTTTTGCAGCTGGGTGATGGGTGTAATTTGCGTAATCTTTGTGGGTCTTTAGACTCCGGTTGAAACGTACACAACAATGGGCTGAAGGAACTGTTTGGTTCCCTGAAAAGTAGTTCCTGGGGCTAAAAGTTCAGGGTACTTTGGGTGGAAACGCGACTATAATAAACCTTTCTGAGCCGTGTAAAATCTATAATGAATATCACAGTTAACTGTCATTGCTATGCAAAAGTTGCACGGAATTTAAGACTATAAATACTATACTGTCTGTACTGTAAAAGCAAATCTGAAGTTGTGAAATACGTCAGTTCTTTCTGTAATCCATCGTCACACAGCTTTTAAACAACACGCTGGGGATCATTTACCGAAGGTTTTCACATTTTATTGTGTTACAACATTGAATTTAAGTTGATTTAAAGTGGCTTTTTTTTTTGTACACTGATCAACAGAAAAAGGCTCTTTAATGTCAACGTGAAAACAGATGTCTACAAGGAGATCTAAATGAATTACAAATATAAAATGCATGTTTGCAGCGTTAAGTAAGTAATCGCCCCATTTTAATAGGACACACCTGAATCATCACAGCCAGTTTGTTTCAGAGGTCACACATAATGAGCTAAATGGAGATCACCTGCGCGTAGTCACGGGGTTTCAACTGATTGTAGTACAAATACACCTGTAAGTGAAAGGTTTAACTTCCAGTGAGTTAGTATGGAGGCAAGATCTCACAGGCAGTACCCAAAGTGGCGCTACAAACATGTGGCTGAGAAGCAAAACTCGGGGGACTGGGTCAATCTGTTCAATCAATCATTTAGACAAGGAAAGCGTATGGCTCAGCATAAGATTTGCTTTAATGTTTAAGGTGGTGAATTCTTTTCAAACAGCCTGGTTTTCCATTATTCATAATGCTGAATAGCGTCTTCTCATATTTATAAGCTGAATTACAATGCAGCATTAAGTAGAAGTCATGATTGGGAGGCTGACACATGAATGACCAGACTGAGCCCAGCCCATGTTGCTGTTTTAAACTGTGAAGCGTAAGACTTGGTGTTCTGGGTTTGATAGGAGCCTTTGAAAGCCCCATGATGGCATAAATGCTGTTTCAGAGCTTTTTTTCCATCTTGACTTAAACAAAAAGCCTGAACAGATGCAACTTATCAAATGATCAGAGCTCTGTCTTCATGCATTAGCTGAAATACGAACCAAATGAGGGGATTATTGAGAAGGCTTGACCTCAGCCACGAGCAAAGATGCTGCTTAGTGTCGTGCAGATGTCCACAGACACTCATTGTTCACATCAAGCATAATCAGTTGCAGAGGTTTGGATGTCCATTGATTTTCTGAATATGAACCTTCTCGTTTAAATGAGTGAAAGAAACACTTACATCTGCATTAAATCTACGTAACAGAAATAAAAACAAATACTGAACTTAAGCTTGTGATTTAAGAGGTGGCTTCTTTTCACTGCCACTAGGGGGATAAGATTGCCACTACACTGTAACGTTAATCACCTCTGACAACTCTTAGTGCATCAAATGACAGTTTGGCAATGTGAAAGGGGTCGCTCATTGTGATGAACCTACAGAGAAGCATCACCTGAATCCGCATCGTGGAGCTTTAAAATGAGTTTCAGCTCATTTTTTTTAGCTGCCCGGCCCACAACTTTACTGTTTACTGTTTTGGTTCAAACACGACTCCAAATGAGGGATAATTTTTCTCCATAAGTGCTGGACGTGTAAATAAGTAACTGTCGGCCTACAAGTTCGCCAAACCGACTTGAAAGGTGAAGATATGTTGAGCTTGCTTCCGCTGCTCCCACGTGGCCAAAGACAATCAGCTGTCGCAGGTTGAAGCAGCGTTGTGGCTGGATGCTGATAACTGGATGTGTTTCACATTTTATGTGGTCAGGTTTCATGTATATTGTGTTTTATGTGGTAGATTGTAGCGTGTGTTTCATGTACATTACCGTCAAGTTTGTTTTGTCGCATCGCGGTGACCAACTCAGGCAGTCTGCGATGACTCGTACCAACAGATACCAAAGACAGGAGAACTCGTTTTTGTTCTATGTCGAAGTCCAACCCAAAACACAGTATAATGTTTTTTTTAATGCAAAATGGTTGAATATGCAGCATTTACTATTTATATATTATTTATCCTGTTTCAAAAGGGCTGTTTTTACATTTAAAGGTCCAGTGTGTAACACTTAGGAGGCGCTATGGGCAGAAATGGACTATAACATTTATAAGTATGTTTTCATTAGTGTACAATCACCTGAAAATAAGAATCGTTGTGTTGTCGTTACCTTAGAATAAGCCCCTGCAACTTAGTACGGACTGAGTCTGAGAAATATTACAGAATATTTTTCATTACATTTACATTTAGTCATTTAGCAGACGCTTTTATCCAAAGCGACTTACATGGAACATTCAGAAACCGAAGGCGCAGCTTCGGGAGCATTATGGGGTTCAGTATCTTGCTCAAGGATACTTCGACGCATGGCTGGGGGATCGAACCGCCGACCTTCCGATTGGCAGGCGACCGTTCTGCCACCAAGCCACAACCGCCCCCATATACATATAATGCGGGGAATTAAGGATTTATTTCGACCAAACCAGAGATGGTGGAGTCGGAGTTTGAATGAACGTGATTTCAGAAGATCTACTGTTGTATTTTTCTCTTTGATAAGGAAAATAGGTGCACGAATATTTCCTTTGACATTTTGTGAGTATTTAGTTTATTTATTAGACCAAAAAAAAAGCTAGGAAAGCTTGTGTAATGCAGCGCACTTGCCGCTGGCACAAATCTCCCGCTATCGGACTATTTATCGCCCCTTGAGTGACAAGTGGTATTCCAACACAGCAGGGGCCGCCGCGATGCCGGGCCTAGCAAGATAGCATGCCAATGTCGGTACATACCTCTGCAACACAATACGTTGACGTCAGTGACATAGCATCAGAAATGCAGCTACTTCACTGTCTCTTGGTAAGGTGAGTTCATGTTTTTGAATGTTTTACAATACAAATTCTGGCCAAATGTTACATATTGCTCCTTTTTAAACAGGAAGTCTAGATATCTACTGACCAGAGGAAAATACTACATTCATCTCTTCAAGTAATCCAGTGACTGTCTGTCTCCTGCTTAAAGGCAAAAATTGATGTTTTCAGCCAAATAGAGAAGCCCAGATCATTAAAAGCCATTAGATGTTGGAGTACTCATTAATTACTCTCATTAAAAAATATAACCACCCCTGATCAACCTATGATTAACCCCTAAATTACTATCTAAGACATTTTAAATGTGACTGTAGCAATAAATTAAGGCAATATGATAATTAGGATTGAGTTTAGACAGCGGGGGGAGAAAATGTCTTCCTTGTAAATGGCTTGATTTGTGTGTTCATTTTGGTTTCTGTTCCCTGGGTGTCAGTTTTCCACCTACACGATGACAGAGCAACAGACAATTCCCTGGCAACAAGTGCAACATTACGTTGTACCTGCAGCACCAGGCGAGATAAAGACTGGGTGCATGGGCAGAAAGTTTACATTGCCCAGACTGACGGTATGACACATGCGAGGCCGTGTTCCTGTGAACTGCATTCCTTGTGCAGGGAGGCCTCCAGGATAGGGGCTTGCTGCAGTATTCTTGTGCCTGCCCGTTTAATCACATTTGCAGGAGGCCACAAGCCGCGGCTGGGGACCGCCAGGCCGCCCGGATCGGACTCAGGGGCTCACAACGGCCTTGCTCGCTGCTCCCGTCTCCACCGCACGGCCTTGCCTCCGCCCTCCTTAACCCTAACGCAAACCAACCCCTAAACCCATCCGTTAACGCCCCCACGCCCCCCTCCTGATCTGCTTCAGCTCCTGCCTCGGTCCGCCTCCGTGCCGGACTCCACTCCAGGTCTTCTCTCTAGCTTGTTCCCTACTTCGAAAGTAGGTCACTGTTTGCTTTGTATTATTCAGCAACTGGAATGATTGTGCGTGAGGGTTCTTGACTGAGCTCTGGGTGACATGCAGCCAGCCAGTGGTGTGCAGAGCACAACAGAGAGAGCGAGAGAGAGAGATGAACCCGCCAAGCAACAACACACCCCGACCGGTCGGTTGAGATCATGTTTGGCGCTGGAGAGCAACATGAAACTTCCCCATCAGTCTTGCGCCCTCGTGCTTAAATTGCAACCTAACCGAGTGACCTCTCTGCCCACATCGACATGTACCCTTCATGCCACAGAGGAAACAGATGGATCCTCAATGAGCAGTCGCGAGGAGGCCCGATGAAGAGACACTAACTAAAGCTGCGGGCTGAAGACCGGAGAGGCCCCAGCGACACGGGGTCATGAAACGCTTCAACACGGAAGCGCATTAAATGAAATGAAATGGGGCTTCTGCGGACACACAGTCAATGAGACGAGATGAACTCCATCTGAGTTCATCTCGTCTCACCACAGCCCCAGCACAGCCTGCAGAACATTGATCAAATCTGGCAGGAGCTGCAGGTCTGTGTGCGTGCAGGTATATGCAGCATATCTGTGCCCGTTTGGTATGAAATATGTTTTGTGCTGAAAGAATCTGTATTCAGTCCACAGGGTTATTGGCCCAGGCTGGGATCCTACCTGGAATGCAAACCTGTTACATAACTCAGAGGACTTTGGATGATCCGTGATGGGTGCACTTTGTGGCATGTTTTTTTTTTTTTTGAACCGGCTCCATCTGAAAATACAGATACAGCATATATATGTGTGTGTGTATATATATATATATACACACACACATAATATACAGTATACAATTATTCGCAGCAGTGTTAAGCTGTGTGTACAAATCAGTGAACCCATAGTTTACCATTTGTTGAATCACAAACATGTTCTGAGAATTTGTCAACTGTCATTCTCAAAGTTAGGGACTGTGCCAAAATGTTTAAGGGGGAGCTCAAAAGAGGAAAGGTCTTTTTCTCTTTGCTGGAAAGAGATTAGTCCGAAATCTTTTAAACGCTCTCTCCCGAGATTTAAATTTGATTTCAGCCTTCCCCTGAGGGGCACAGAGCTACTGCCTGTCCCCGATTGTTTTGGATGCACTCTTCTGATTCCCATCATTTCTAATGTGGAATTTAGTGGATATTGTGAGAGCTGTTGTTCCATTTACATAGTTTAAGTTTAAAACAGTACGCCCATTATGCACCTCAAAGCGTCTGCAATCGATATTTTTATTGTAAAATATCAAATAATGTGAAAACAATGTGACAATGTGAAAGGTGTCGCTCGTAGTGACGGACCTACAGATAATCACCTGAATCTGCAGCTCCCCTCAACTTCATGGAGCTTTACAATGAGTTTAAGCTTATTGTTTAGCTGTGTTTATCACCTCAAGTGAATTAACTTATCCCGAGCCAGATCCATATTTAGAGGTAGCTAACTAGGTAGTTTAGCTAATTTGCTAACTAGCTAGCTAGTTCATATAGTTCTTGTATCATGTTGCTTCGTAACTTCTGGATGCGTAAATTTCAATTTAGTTTATTTCCGTTCAATTTATATAGCCCCAATTCATAACAGAAGTTAACTCATTGCACTTGTCCTATAGAGCAGGTCAAGATAACGTGCTGTTTATAATATTATTTACCAAGACCCAACAATTCCTACCTGATTATCTAACTGATTAGTTTCATCTGGCTTGATTGATATATATATATATAATTAGTATCATCCGCATAACAATGAAAGTCGATGGAGTATTTATTAATAATATAGCCTAAAGGAAGCATTTATAAGGTGAATAGCGTATTGGTCCAAGCACAGAACCTTGCGGAACTCCGTGACTGACTTTGGCGTGCTCAGAGGATTTGTCGTTAACATGTACAAACTGAGATCGATCTGATAGATGGGATTTAAACCAGCTTAGTGCGGTTCCTTTAATGCCAATTAAATGTTCCAGTCTCTGTAATAGGATGTGAAGGTCAATGGTGTCAAACGCAGCCCTAAGATCAAAACAAGACAAGTACAGAGACAAGTCCATTGTCTGATGCAATTAAAAGGTCATTTGTAATTTTCACCAGTGCTGTCTCTGTGCTATGACGCACTCTAAATCCTGACCGAAAATAAATTGTTGTTATTGTTCCCCATATCAACAAAAAAAAAAGTGGTGACATTTTCAAAACTTTTCTGTAGCCCCCAAGTGGCCCAAAACATAAGTTATTGCAAGTTTGAGTTTTATTTATTAGACAAGACGAGTTGTTTTCCTCATACAACATATTATTTTAACATATTAGTGGGGAGTATCCATTAAAGGTCTTTAATAAACCTGACCTTGCTATTTAAAGGTGAACCATAGGGTTCAGCTGCCCTCACCCCGACAATCGATTTTTGTACAGTCCCTTAGTCCCTCAGTCCCCTTAGTTTCTCTCGTTCTCTTCCCTCCTGATACAAGTTATTCTCATTTTAATCAGGCTGAATACATAACCAACATAATAACCACAGATGATGGAAACTGTCATCGCATTAATGCCATTGACGAAAAGACTAAATGCCTCCGAACACAAAGGCTGCTGATACACTGGTCAGACAGCGTATGAGCAGGAATAAATCCGTTTCCTGCTGCGGTTCTGATAACCTTTTCCTTTCCTCATTAAAAGATGGAGATTACAGCTGTTCCAGTTTTTTGAAATCTGCCGTGGTTTCATCTAAGCGTGACAAAAACCCATCAAGCAGGCTTTCTGATTGATCTGCCTCGCCGTTTGTAGCTCCAACATTCTTCTTTGTAACTCATCTTTAGTCATTACATTTGGTAAATACAAAAGTGGTCCGAGGTTCCTGTTTCCTGGTGAAGACGTGTAGCAGCTAATAGTTATCCTGGGCTCCTGCAACATACAGGAAAGCTGCAAAGGTGCTTTTACCAACCTGTTTTTGATGATGGATGATTATAAGGAAAAATGCCTCATCCGGCAGGTATGAAGGTGTGGATGAGCGAGTGTAAATAAAATGTGTCAGGCTTGTTAAGTAAAAACTGAAGCTCACAATCTTCAGTTACCCAGCCACAAAAAAAACTACTTTTGTGATGTGTGAGGGAAAATAATAGTTGATTAAGTCTATTATTAAAGGCTCTCGGAGATGTGTGAAGTGAGGAGACAAGTTCTGTGCAGGAAACGTGAGAAGAATAACATCTGTCGGCTGTGATCCTGTAACTTGGATTCACTTCCTTATTCATGTCAATAAGCGAGACTGTCTGCACCAGAAAAATTAAACACGTGGTCATTTGCTGAAATGGTTAAAGTCAGACTAAGGCCTTATTTACACTTTGAATTCTCAGTGTCTCGTATCTGGATTCGATCAGATGTGATGTAATACACTTAGCCACATATGTGTCTCTGTTACCAAGATTATAAATCTGACTGCATCACAAACTTGGTTTTCCAGTCCAGTGGGAAGTGGTAATGAACCTTAAGCTGACTGGTAACAGCTAAAAACACCAGACGAACAGAAACAGTGTAGCTGGCTATCAAGCCAACAACAATCCATAAACTAACACAAACACACTGATGAATGGCATTTATGGACTGCGGGCGAGGCGAACGTTTTTCTCGCGTTCACGGCCTCGGTCCCACCGCTTCCTCGCCCATGCAGATCAGCGCTCTCGTACCACAGAGATCATTCAGCGTTGAACCGATCAGGGATCAGAAACGCTACTACAGCGTGTCACGCCTGCTGTTTGACCATATGTGTTGAAAATGGTGGAGCGGCTTTCTTCCTGCCCCTTTAATTTGATAGGAAGAAACCTGGCTAATTTCAATTTAATTTAACTACACTAGGACGAGTATACAAGTTATAAATGTGCCTTGGAGAGACGGATGTATTTACACTTTTTCAACATCTGGCCAAATACGCCTCAAACCACTCTCAAAGGCACTTGGCTTTTTGGCTATGAGATAACCGTCTGATATGCCCAAGACGCAGAAAGGGCGAAAGAGGTAATTTTAACTTTTGCTGAAAAGCAGCTAGTGGCATTACGAGATAATGGAGAAAGCTAAAACATAGTGTAACAGTGGCACAAATATCTATCTAAAGTTTGCTAACGTTAGCTAATATTAGCCACCAGACGCTGTTGGTTATACCAGACCCAGAAAGGTTGTATCAGCAATACCCCTAACGTGAGCGCACTGAATTGGACAAACGTGTATTGTATTGCTTATGAATACGCTTTTTTTAATTTGTAAAGGAAAGAACGTGTTGTTCAAGGGTTCCTTACAAGCAATCTCTTGCAGTTGTGCAAAAATAATGGCCGCCCTCTCTCAGTATGCAAAGGAAGTAGAAGAAGAATTCAACCTTGGTTTCTTTTTAACCATGATCACCGTATTTCCTAAACTAAGTAAAGTAAACAAAATAACTACCAAACCAGAGTCATACACTGTAGCTAATAGAGATTAGTCTTTCCAGAACAAAAAGGGCTGTTCAGGAAGACACAGGCCTGCCCCCGTCCTTTGTGTGACCCAGAACATTTGTTAAGGGGGGCCCCCGCCCCCATCAACTACTACCAGCAACACTCTGTTGAAACTAAATATCCACCCTTTGATATCTAATTTCCCAATTATACTTGCACCGTGGTGGCTTTGTTTTGTTGAGCAGCCACTAAGTTTTAAATAATTTTGCAGAATTCCCAAGTAAGCGATTGTAATTTGTGTGTAACGTTTCCCTTACACACAGTATCACACTATCATATCGCTTAAGAATTCCCTTTTCATTTGTAAGAGGAAGAATGCGTTCTTCCAAGTCACATACTATTGTAAGTGTTTCTCCATAAATATGAAGTATAACACCGGCATGGATGTTGGAACCTGCCACTGAGTTTGCCACAGTCAGAATCTCCTGCTGTCTGCAGTTACCCACCTCCTGCACGTCACGATGTGCCAAAAACACCAGCAGGTTTTTGATCTTTGAAGAGTTTGTAATGCCAGTACAAACATAATGTCGGTGTATTTTGTGTCCACGGCCTGCGTTTTACGGTTCGCGCTCATCTTACAAAACTGTGTGAAAATCCTCGTGCATTTAAACATTAAATCCTTTGCAGTGTCAGCAACAAGGAAAGTGTACCATCTTAGCATGGTTTCGGTGGGAACGTGCAGCCCACACAGCTGCCTGCATGTTTCAGTGTCTTTGTTGCCTGGCTCAGTGGTGGGTTTATAGCTGGTACTGTTCTCTGCCTCGTCCTCCACGGGGAACAACAGGAAAATCATCCAGTGTGTCCTGCAGAGCTGGAGATGGAGGACGCTGTTCTGTACAGAGGTGAAAAAGGACCACCATTTTTCTTCTTCAGAAGAAATATAACTGTTTTTAGTATAGTGGCCATGGAAGTTTGGCAGCTGTTAACTTACTTACGACATATAATATTCACATTTTTTTCAAGATAATTTCCAAGAAGGAACACACAAAGATTCAAACTGTATGGTGAAAAGATCAACCGGTCCGCACACTTGGCTGATGCTAAGCTGGGGGTTTGGGCCAACGGATTTTGGTTACTTGGGTCTAATTCATGTCCCAGAAACAAACTAAAACCAAAATCCCTGTGAGTTAAAAACAAAAAATGGACTGGACATGTGGCAAGGAAACCGGTGTCAAATAATGCTCCTAGCCTTGATTCATTAGCTTTGAAGCTAATGCTAAAGTAACTTCACTACTGGCAGCAATAGGCAGAGAGCTCCCATCCATTTAATTTAATGCAAAGCCCAGGCGTCCCAGCTTCAGTGTTTCTTTTGGCCTACCACAGCAAAGCTAGCATAGTAGCAACACAACCAATAACAGGCCTATGGCATGAATTGATGGATGGCTTCTTTTCTAAATGCCAACTGCTGCCATCATGGTTTAAACCGATCTGAGAACGTAATACTTGCCAATGTAGATACTTAATGTAAAACGTAAAAGACTCTCGCCAGCTGCTGTTTCACTGTTTATGAACTATGAACTCGTCTGAAAACAACATGCAATCAACATGTCATCTCCAGCATACACTATTATGCAAAGAAGAATTTTATCTCTTTTGGCAAGGTCTAATTTTAAATTTTAAAAAACAAAAACTGTAAACTGAATTCTGCATAAACTGGTTTTATAAATTACCACATACACCACAGTCATGAGGTGTTTAACAGCGATTTGATCACTAATGGATGGCTCTGCTGTTCTCCCAGCCTTATCTTCTCTGCCGGATCCTGTTTGCTGGAGACAGACGCTGCTGACACAGACGAGTCAGCCAAAGTGTGGCTGGTGCTGATCCTACAGCCGCCATCTGCCGTGTGCCCTGAGCGGCGTCCTGAGCGCCCCCCCTGAAAGGGACACAAACCAGGAGAGAGTCTTACCCCGTACAATCCCTGAGTGCTGCTTTGGTACACGCTTACTGACATGCTTAGTAACCCCTCAGGCAGATGAACATGAGGAGATCAGCTTGTACCCACTGCACCGCATCGTCCCAAACTCACATAATTACATCAGACTCCCTATTCAGTCTTTTCTTCAGATTAGTATTGTCACGTAGGAGGGGTCTGTCGTTTTTAACAATCTGAACAATAAAGATTCATTTCAAATTGCACAAAATGCTGCAGTTAATTCATTAAGTGAGCATGGACTGGTTTAAATAGATTTTGAAGGACTCAAATTCTGAGATTCTCTTGTTCAGATTTTGGTGACATATATGATAAGTGCTCACTAATATCGAAGCTGGATTACCAACCAGGCAACTGCCCAGGTTCACTGTATGTCAGTTGGTTCTGGTAATTTGATTTATTAGCTGTAAGGAATTTGCACCACTAAAGTTTCAAGATCGACCAAGGCTGCTCCTGCATTGTTAACTAACGTGTCAAAAATCTAGTTTCAAGAGCTTTATTATTTTGATTGATTTTGTGCTCCAATGATGCATTTACATAATAGGAAGAAGAAGAAAAAGAAGAATTGGAAGAAGCAGAAGAAAGTTGTGCTGAATCAAATGACAGCGAACTAGCACACTTTGTATTCCAGCATAGGAGCACTAGTTGCACGGAAATTGGTAGGTGGGGACATTCGCGGCCACCATAGTTTTCCTGCATGCTTGGAAGGCGAGCTGTAAATGGTTGCAAACTGCCATTTCACAGCTAGATGCAACTAAATCCTGCACACCTTTTAAAAGCTTCTCTTAAATGTTTGTGGTTCCGTAGTTGGCACCACCTATGTTCAATTACGTCACCCATACCAGAGCAGCAAAACAAACTTTTTGTCAGGCCCTTAAAGCCTCTGAAACAGCTTTTAGCACTCTAAAATGCTCAACTGAAAGCCATATTTATGTAAGAAATGTGACAGCTCCTGGTGAACCATGTTTTATTCCAGACTGATACTCCTCCAGTGGCTGTTGAGGAACAACACTCGCGCACTGTGCTGTGAGTATTGTATTGGTCAGGCATCTGACGATGACAGAAATAGCAGAATTATTAAAGCAGAGGTGGACGAGCACTGAGGGTTAAACTGATTGTTCAGAGCTGCAGGTGAAACGATCTGCTGCTGCTAATTTTGCCTGGAAAGAAGAGGATGCACAAGTGGTCAGAGTCAAGTCAAAGTAAGCACGTAAGTAAGCCGTCGTCCAAAGAGGCGATTGGCTCAGAGGCGACCAGTGTGCGAGTACATATGTGAAACTAGGTCGCGATAACCAGAATACGTAAGAGAGTGACAATATGAGCCCTTCTCTAAATTACTTGAACTCACCACGGTCGGCGGAGACGATGTTGCCTAGAAACAGAGAATCTGCTTATTCCTCAGTTCTCTAAAGTTTTGTTTTGTCGTGGATGTTGTAACCACACATCATCACAGCTCTTCAGTCTGAGTGATCCCACAGATTGAAGGCTGAGTCTTTGACAAATACAGTCTGGGAAGCAAAAGGACACACTACGATGTTAATGTAAATTTCGAGAGGGGAACCACAGCTTCTCACTCGACCAATCACTTGTTCAGTCTGAGTCACCTGTTACTAATCCTTTATTCTTGATGCAGATGTAGTCAAGTGGGAGCTGCATGTGCAGCTGAATGTGAAGCATGTGAAAAACAAGCATTCACTTTGTACAGCAATAACTCAACTCCTCCTACTGTATTATAGGTTATATTTGATCCTTTTTCACTTCTGGTTCTGTGCAGCTGTAATGATCTAAAGTTCCCTCCGACACCTTTAGGTCGCTTGTTAAGATTTCCAGGACACCAGGGGATTTACCAAGTAATCTTCCCATAAGCTGGTCAAAGCTAGTGGCCGACTATTTTTGCTCTTGTGATAGTGCACTGTACTATTCCTGTAGTGATTTTAATCATGGCTGATCACTTCTGCAGGAACACAGGCTGTACTGTATGGATTATCATTGGGAGACATCAACTACGCGTTCAGCTGGAAGTGTAGGTACATTTGGAGTGCTGTAAATTAACATCAAAACTCAGATTTTTCACTGAATGAACAAAAACATGATACACATTAATAGATCCATACTAATCCTGAAACAATTATGGGATTAAATTAAAGTGTGATTTGCATTTTCCACGACTTTCTGACATTTCATAGACAAAATGCTTGCTTTATTAATCGAAAAATCGCCATTTTGATCCTACAAATGTAAAAGTCACTTTGTATCAGTTGGTTTCAGGTGATACTGAGGTCATTTCAGTACCAGTTTACAAGCCAAACGTCCAGCGTTTCATCCTCAAAAAGGTCACAAAAATCAAAAGGAGGAAGTTGCTCATATTTCTGTGTGACAGTGGTGGTTTATACACAGCCTGTATAAAGGCCAGAGCAAAAAGGCTAGAAGCAACGAATGGAAACTGAGTAAATTTGTTCATATACTTTTAAATCGGAACGGATTTATATCCAGTTTTACCCCTTTGTTTAGCTTCCAGTGTTCTGTTGCACTTTGTCTGACATTACCACATACTGTATATACCACATATATTTTATGGCAGCTCCATCCCACCGAATGGAAAAACCAAAGATGTTTTGGGCATCGTTTTGTATAAATTTCTCCTAAATTCAGCCTTGATATATTTGGTATGTTTGGGATCCTTTACACAACTTTATGTTAAAGTCTGTGTAGGTTCGAACAAAGTTTGGATGCACAGCATGAGGTCGTAATAACCAACCACCAGCAGCTGAGTGTTAAGGGGTTAAAATACCACAATTTAATTAGATTTATTTGTTCATCTCTCTGTAACTTTCTTCTTTACCTTCCTCTAACTGCATTATTTGATTGTTTATATTATTCTGCTGTGCTTTCTGTGTTTCTGACTCTGTCTGTCCCTGTTAATTTATTTCTCTGTATAACTGTTAACAGGGAATGGCTGTAAATGATATATATAGATAGATAGATAGATATATAGATAGATAGATAGATAGATAGATACCATATATATATGGTATCTGGTTCATAAAACCTAGTTGAGCCCTGTTCTTAAAGACTTCCTGTCCCTGACATTGTGTATCACAGAGCAGATCCAGCTCCATGGAAACGAAATGCTTTTTAGTTGTTAGCGCTATGACATTAGCGCCTGCGTGAATCACTTGGAGGCCGGCTGGCGAGCCGCCAAGCGGCTTCCGTGACAACACTAGGACAACCCTCCCAAACTCACACGCTCATACAATAACACACACGACTCGTCCTCCTTGCTCCGAAGCCGCCGCTGGCCTGCCTCTGTTCTGACTGCCTGCGGGCAGGAGGAGCTGCTGTTGCCGTAACAACACTGGTGCACCGGAAATAACAGACGGGCCTGACGAGCCTGAAGGACGCTGTGGGCCTTGTACATTCAGATCGGTAGACGAACGGTGCATCAGTTGTTATATTTACCTGAGAGAATTCAGTTCTTAACCCATTTAACTAAACAAACCTGGTTCTAAGTAGACGAGCGTGAACATTATACGATTATGAGAAACCCAGTTAAGATACTTGGCTCACTCCCATATTAAACCAGTTCCTGCGGCATGGAAACTTATTTCACCTTTAGTTCCCATCCAAGTGGACTTAAACTGGCGTTCTGCAAATAGATGGATTACTGAGTGCATGAAAACACAGTGAACATTCACTGTTCATTTACATATTTTCACTTTAAGTGAAACTCTTCTGTGTGTGTGTGTGTGAGGTCAATAGGCCTGTTTTTCTAAAACGAGCTGCAGGCAACGTGCTAAAGCTAGCTCAAAGAATGATTGTGTTGTGCGTGAGAACCTGAGATAATCAGTCCAGTCAGCACCGCAAGAGGCAAATGAGGCAGCGCGGGTTCTGACGCATTATCATCTTATGCAAAAACTCTTCATTGGCAGCAGTCAGTGCAGGAAGTAAAGTGCAGATCAAAAAGAGGGTGTGGCGGTTAAGGTGGATAGGTTTTTCCACACTGGCATCCCGGTTAAATAGTTTCACAATTTGATCATGAACTCAGTTGTCTCCTAACCTTAATAATGTATCTAAATCTCTTAACTTTGTACTAGCTCACCGCTGATGTTGGATGAAAACTATACGCCCCTTAGAGTTGAGTCATATAGAGTCATCAGCAAGATTTGGGGGAACTATTGGGCCCAAAATTAGGGCGTGTTCCACAAACCATTCAGTGCCTTAAAGATCCCATTCAACTGAAAACTGTTACTTCCTGGAAAACAGTTAAGCTTTAATGGTGACCTCATGCTGCACTGGTGGCTGTAAGAGTACCAACCAGCTAAGGCATCACAATTTTTGGATAATTCAGCCTTTCTTCCCTTTGTTGCAAATCAAACAACCTTTGTCCCCATAACTTATATCCCATTGGTTACAGGCTGATGTTTCACAAATCAAAAACATACTGCTTCAACAGAAAATTATCACATTAAGAAAGTAATAATACTATTTCTTCAACGTTAGACCACAGTCCTTTATTATCTTGTGATTGAGTGGTTTCTCGTAACTGTACTTTGCCACACGTAGCGATAACCTGCTGAGAAGTGTTGGCAGTGGACATTTTGCAGCTACGTTGTGGATAAACTTTCCCCAAAATGATGTTTTACTAATGCCAAATAGTTGTTTATGCACACCTGAGCTGGTACTGCAGGAAGAACAGATTCAAAATAACCCAAGTGAACGTAATCCAGGGTTTGCAGCATCATGTAACTATTCAGCTTAGATGGGTGGGTAGCATCAATGACTAAAGGTTCATACGCATACCCTTTTTTAGTTTGCAGTTATTACTTTACTGTCGTGTGACGGTTGAACACGGCATTCCAACAACATTGGCAATATATCTGCTGCTACAACAGCCCCACTGATGTTGGGCAATAAGGGCTTGATTGCAGTCGGTGTTTCAGTTGATCTCAAAGGTGTTGGGGGGGGGGGCAGTCTTCCACACGCCATGCAGTGTTCCTTCATCCTGTCACTGAATGTCACAAACAGAAATGACAAGAATCAGACAGTGAACAAATTGTTTCATGAGGCCAGTAGGTCAAAGGTAAGCCTCAAGTCTTGGCTATGAAGTCCCAAGTTAAGCTGAGACCAACAAGTAAAGACCAACAAGTCGCGAGTTAAGTCCAAGTCCTAAACTTTACATTTATAGTTTTAAATAAGTCATTATGCACCCTTCCCCAAATTTAATTCCATTTTTAAATGAATTAGTAAATTTAAAGAAGAATGATTTCGTTAAGTTTAAGGTCAGCAGGTACATGACTCGAGTCTTACTCGAGTCCAAGTCATGTGATGCAAGTCCCTAGCTGTGATAGCTACTGCTATCGTCTATGTACAGTAGTAGTACATTGGAGAAACCAATCAAAGCCGACTGAAGTTAATTGTAGTGGATAATCACTTATTCCCTGATTGTAGCGGGGATGACTTGGCTCAACACCAATAACTTCAATCAACTGCTCCTTGGAATGGGAGCAGACGGCAGTCGCCTAACGAGGCGCTCTGCTGGGTCCAGATTGTTTACGCCCTGTCATGGAAAAATGCGAGCGCTCAACTCTGTTTCACACTGCTCTCCTACAAGAGGCATAAACGTGGAAACACATTGGCGCACAGGTCCACGACAGCAACACGGCATTTTCTCCTTGTTTGCTTTTACGAGCCAGAAACAAAGGATCCGGAGAGGGATGGAGAAACAGGATGCAAGGAAACAGAGTCCCGACAAGCAAGAATGGAGAGGAGACGGTACAAAATAAAGGGAGACACAAAACAGAGGAGAGCTAGAGAGAGACAGGGGGCATGTGCTTGGAAACGTGTTTGTCCATGCTCACAGCATGTGACTCCATACAAGTCTGTGAGCAGTAGCACAGCAGGGGAGTGTGTGTGTGTGTGTGTGTGTCTCTCAGTCTTTCTCTCTCTGCATGGGTGAGCAGGTTTGCCTCGCCAGCGTGATTACTATCTTAGCTTTGCAGAATCACGCAGGCTGTGAATGAAATCTGGTCATCGTGTCACGTTAGACTCAGTATGTAATCAAGCCAGCAGCCTCATGTCGGTGGAGAGGATCAGCCTTTCTTCCAGCCTTGGAAAGTTGGAAAAAGTGCAACACAAAGAATATGTTCCGAACAGAGAGAATGTCCACGATGTGCCATATGAACGCTATAAGGGCTGAGGGTGTTGTTCAGATAAAGGAACGGTTGTGCCGAGAAAAGAAAGAGGAGGTAGGGTTAATTGAAGAAAAACCCGCCAGCGAGCAGGCTAGCTTCGCGGTGTATGTTGCCATAGTGAACAGACTCAGAGTTAAGCTGGCCTTGTGAAAACGAAAACCCAGCGTTTCGTCAACTAACTCTGAGTCTTCACTAAACCAGCTTTCTGTAGCAGGGCTCTGGTAGCTCCATTTAATCCTCGCAGGCACTGTTGTTTTGGCGGGTTGTCTCCTACAGCCCCCCGTGTGATGTCGCCTCCCAATAACAACCTACAGTTTTCTGCACTTAGGTTAATTCAATTGTCACGTTAAAATAAACTTCTTACAAAACTTCTTTTTCCTTTACAGCACACACAAGTCTGAATTAGTGACCAGACTCCAACATAACCAACATTTTCCGTTCGATTAGCAACCGCCACAGCTGCCATTTGAGTTGTTTACCCTCCGCTCTCAGCATTAATTACATAAAAGACCAAATTAGCCAAAGTCCCATTTCCAAAGTGCTTTACGAAATTGAATTTCAAAATCACTGCGAGTGGCGTTGCTCTCACCAGCGCTGCCAAATCATTCATTTTCAACCCCCAAGTGTCACTCTGCTCTAACAAAAATTGCGGAATTCTCGCAAAGAGAATAATCACTTTAATGGATGAAACATTCGGCTCACATCTTTTTGACCACTGCTGTACTTTGCTCTGAGCTTGTTTTTCAGCAGCAGTGTGCTCCTAAAAGGAAGCAGAAACAAAATACTCCTTCAATAACCAACATCCCTTGTATATTTCCTTATTATGGGTCCACTTTTTGACTAATTCATCCTTCTGCATTTGAAACAGTCAAGCCTAATAATGAAGAAGCCCAGCCGACCAAATGGACTCATTACAGGCTCCAAAAATATACACTCTCTGTCAGCCACTTGTTTCACCTGCGGCCCTCTCGATGTGTGTGGGCACCTGAGTGTATGGCTGGCGAGCGGAGGGATGTGAGTGTTTAATGCAGTGTGTGGGAGGTGGAGATGAAACAACCCTGCACCTCAACATCTCTCACCTGCTGGCAAGAGGGGACGGTGGGCAAGTAGGCGGTACAGTCAGCAGCAAATCCGGAGCCACGACTGCTGATTCTGTTTGTGCGGAAAGCCTGAAGCACGGGCTGCAAGGCACAAGATTGCTTCCATTTCTCATTCAAAGACAGGAGAATGTGGTTTGATGCAATTATCCTACCATACCGTAAACATGTATTACGTTGTGGTTGGGTGTACAAACAGGGAATCTGAGCCCCTGAAATGCACTAAGATAAGGACAATTATGAGGGCGACGTCTTAATTTAGAGCCATACGATTCATTAATTGACACATCAAGCAGATCAAGTTTCATAAGGAAAGTCTTCTCCTTGGCTGGCGAGGTTACCAGAAAAAACAGCCTTTGTCATGATTCACCCTTTGTCTAAACGCAAGGGTTTGTTGAAGACTTTCCAGTGGAATTAGATCTTGTTAAAGTGTTCCTCATGGCCCAGTCATGTTTCTTGGGAAGCGCTGTCGCCGCACATATGCGACCAACAAGGCAAGAGTTTGATGCTCCAAAATTCTGGGAAACGTTTTCCGACAAAGCGGCTAACTAATAGCAACTGCAGAAGTGTGGGAATTAAATCCATTTCCAGAACGAGAGAGCTTGTATCGAGGGTCATCAATATGGGGTTCATTTTGACAATAAAAGCTGCAGGGGGGGGTGGACAAAAGAACACATGGCAGAATAGAACAAGCCTGCAGGGAGTTTGGTGAACCTCAAAATGTGTTTTAAATGGGACTGCTGAGTCTTGTATATGGGGCTCTAATAAGAGCAATGCTCCATATATAAAGAGTTTGCCAGGGTGTCTTTTTTTAGCCTCTCCAAACCAAAAATACTAGACCTTACAAGTGTAAGGAATGGATCGGTGTGTTTATCTTCTCTAACGCAAGCTGCATACATTAGCCTGCCCGGCGTTCTGTTCATGACAGCACAGCAGACACGTAATATTTTCCCACTGTGCGGAAGTCGGCCCTCGCAGTTTATGGTAACGTTAGCCTCTCTGCCCTGCTCTATACTGGACTTGGGGAAGTCATTATGCGAGATGGCACTACATTCACCGAACACATTATAGTCCTCATTCTAAAAGCCTTTTCTCTAGTAAAAGTTAAAAGGGAAAGTACAAGCAATGAAGCATTACTCGAGCCGCCGTCATACTTGCGATACTTGGACTAACTAGCTCCACGCTGGAACACAAGAGCAAGGCTGTTTCTTTATCTTCCATGACTTCCTCACGGATCATCAGCTTCACCTGTCAGCTTCAGCCTGAGTCTATTAGAAACATCACTGAGCGAGTTACTAGAGGCTCAGTGAGCACCTTCAGCCAGTCATCCTGGACTGTGAGGGGCGCTAGTGAGTGGAACAAAACACCAAATTAAAGCAGACAATCAGACTAGGCTACTTATAAGGCTTTTATTAATCGGCTAAAAAAAATGGCTCATGAATACATAGATCTGTCAGCACTAAATACTTGAATACGTTGTGTTGTGTTTCGCTGTAAAGAGCAGGTTTTGTACTTGTTTTTATAGGCTGTATGTATTGTGTTTTTCTTTTTGGCTGTTTTTAACAGTATGATTTGTATACTTGTCACTTGTAAGTAACCCATGGTTCTTAGTCTCGTATTCTTATTAATTATGTATGTGTTATATTTTGCTGCTCTTTCAACCTCATGGCCAGGGGACTACAGATGGAAAATAGCCTTTTGTGCTAGCTCATGTGTTTCGTGAACTTGCATTGTCCCCTTATAAATAAACTAATAATAATGACGATATCATGCATGTAGCCATCAAGAGTATTTATGACCCCTTATGCAGGGTTCTCAATTTAAATGAGTCAGCTGGAAACATTAAAAAGTCAGCCGGAGACAGCATTTCAAGCAACTAATGTTAGGTTAATTAGCTAGCTCGCTACAGCTAGCCGGCTAGAAATGACAAGCCTGTTTTGACTATGTCTGTCCGAAACAAGGAAATCCATTGTTTTGAACATGACTATGAATTTCGATGGTAAATCCGCTGTGAGAGAACGGAAAACTTGCCCGAAATGACAACAATAACTAAAGGGGGGGGGGGTTAGCGAACTTTGTCCTTCAATGTCAATGAAATGTTAGTGAAAGTGCACTTGTGACTACCGCTGCTATTTGCTAATGCTGCTCTCCTTTATTTGCAAGTACAATTCCCGAGACTTCTCCTCCAGCCCCATGGCCAAAGGTACAGGCCCATGTGGATGCCCAAACTGTTGAACATGTCATTTCAAAGCCTTGGGCATTAATCTGCTTCTATAACAACCTCGACTCTTCTGGTTCCAGCCCCCCCCCCCCCCCCCCACCAGAGTTTGGAACCTGGCTGCAGGGATTTGCTCCCATTCAGCCATAAAGAGCATTAGTGAGGTCGGCCACTGATACCGGCCACTAAGGCTTGCAGTCTGCCCACTGGCTCATCCCGAAGGTTCCTTATAGGCCTGATTTAAGACGTATAACCAAACATACAGGAAGACATTCCAGTCATTTGGGTCCATTTTTAAACATTTCTCATGGTATAAACACTTCATTATTAATTTTTTCCCTACCGTTATCGGTCGCATGATAAAGTCATTTTTGTATGTCTCCTGAATGTGGCTGAAAACTAGCATAATGTGCAGCTCGTGCAGTATTATTGGCATTCAAAGCACATGAGGCTTACATAGAAATCCTATGAGTACTCTTTTAAGGGAGATATTCTGCAAACAACAAAGGCCAGAGTGAAGGTCTGACTGACAGAACAGCGTCTGCTGGCGTGGTTGTCTAGTTCCAGACTCAGGAAACTGCTACACTGCTGTTGTGAGCGCGGGAGAACAGCCGGAGTCCATGTAATTGCTTTGCTGAGTGTTACGTAACAGGAATAGTTTGTTGTTGTTGTTTTTTTGCAGATTCAGGATCATTTCAGCAGCAGCAGCAGCAGGCTTAAAGCTTCAATGCTGCCGGATTATTCTGCTATAATTTCATGGAGCGTATGTGTTTGTATCCCCCCCCCCCCTTCTGTTATCCCATTTCTCAGAAAGAGACACGCTTGGCGTGTGACATCACTTGACCCATTTATGGCATCAGGTCAGTCTTCTGCTTTTGGGCATCATATGTCTCACACACACTTGTCGCTGTTGTTGTCGCTGTTGTTGTTTGTCCAGTTTTCTTGTCTAAATTCAACGAGCATGTTGTTGACCAAGTGGAAAAACTTTGTAAAGCCAAAAGAAGTCAAAAGTTCCTTTTAAGTTTGTAGACCAAATATGTGTGATATAACAGGTGTGACACACCTGTCCACCTACTTATCTGCCCTTTTGGTCTATGGGGCTGTATTTCCTGGTTTGGGCTCCTTAGTTCCAATGAAGGGAAATCTTAATGCTACAGCGTACAATGATATTTTAGACAATAGTGTGCTCCCAGCTCTGTTGCAACAGTTTGATGGGGGTCCTTACCTGTTTCACCATGACAACGCCCTGTGCACAAAACCATGGGTGACTTACCAACCAGTAAGTTACTATCTTGGTATTTAAATTTTCCGCTAATAGTCACACTTTTACAAAAATGTCATTAAACAATTATAGTGGTATAATATGATAAATGTAGGATGCGTATTTTTAAAACGTGCCTTTCGTCTTTGTATGTGTGCACCTCACAGCTTTTTTGTTTTTCGTGATCACCTGATACATTTTAGCATCAGCGTGCCGCATAAGTCCGACATATAAGAAAGTGGAGCCAGCACTGCATTATGCCGGGCTGCACTGATGGGAAAATGGTCACTGCAACTGTACTTTTATCCTCCATCTCGACGCAAGCGAGGTGAACAGAAAGCTTCACCGTTCACTTTACAAAGAACATTCGACAAGCACCGCATTAAGGTGGGAGTTGAGCTAGGTTTCACCGTTTTGCAAAATGACCTTGCGTTTTTTTTCCGCCCGAGCCCTGTGCGTCAACACCGCTGTGGCTTTACTCAGGGTCAGCAGGTTCCATGGAGAGTATTTCTTTGGTAAAAAGTTGTTCCTTTAAGGTTAGACTGGAGGGAATCGTTCTAAGTCAAGACATGTCTTGAGAAGTATCGTAGAACAAGATTGTGTGTGTGTGTGTGTGTGTGTGTGTGTGTGTGTGTGTGTGTGTGTGTGTGTGTGTGTGTGCGTATGGGCGCCTTTGCCTCCTGGGTGTAAAACTCGTGAACAAGCCAACGATGGATGAGCAACCACACACTTTTCAGTATTGGACAGCATCATATGTGTTTTTCATGTGGGGTTTTTTTGGCATTTAAGGTAAAGTTAGCGATTTTCCTTAAAACACTGAAGACGCCATCCCAGCTCTCAGGGAATCACGTGACCTTACATAATGTTCCCCACAAGCGCTGATAATGTTGTCGGGGAAACACTGGATTTGCAATGTTCGCGGATCATTTTGCATCACGTCCAGGGCATTTAAAGAAAATTCCTGGAAAACATACTGGTAAAAGTCAGCATATTTCAAAGTAACTTTCTCATAAACCTTCCTTATTAGCCACTGAATGCAAACGAACAAATGACCAGAGCTGTACTTTATCATGCAAGGAAATTGTCTTTTATAACTGCTTCTTGTGTCACTTTAAGATGATTTAGCACCAGAGAAAGATTATTTGTAAAGCAAACATCATAATAAAACAAATATTGTATGGAAATCTCAACGTATAACCCTGACTCTGGGGAACAGCTAGCCTCTGTTGACTCTGTTATCCCCTCCGCTTCCACACACAAGTCTTTGTAGTCAACTGTCACAGTTTGAAATCACATTTTCATAGTGCTGTAGTTCATTGAATCTATCTTTTTATGTGTCCTTGGCTAACTCCAGCAGTGATTCAAGGGCATGCTGCTCTGTTCAGCTGACCACTTTCATACAACACACGTTTTGTTCAGCTTATACGTCACACATTTCCATCTGCAGCGTTTTCTCACAGTTAAAACACTTATTACTCTTGCACAGAGAGACAGAAGAATCTGCTAAAATTCAACTATTTACCCATGAAAAAAAATACTTATTTGAAACTCATTTATCAAGGCCTGCACAAGAACTACAACTAGCCAATCTGAACAAATCAATGGGACCCATCGATACGGGTGCCCCGACCTTTAATCATTGGCCTCGTTGCAGCTCTCAATCACTCATCTGTCTTTAAGAAAAGCTTTTCAGTTGCTGTTGTTGCAGAACAACAGATATCTGGTTGGAATTGGTGAAATTGGTTATTATATTTTATTTTATTTTGATAGTATTCAGGTAAAGACAAGGGTATTTATTAAAAAACATCAACATAAGCACAAAGACATTAAGGCATAAATGACGAATGAAAACAGAATCAAACATCAAAAAGAAAAAAGGAGGGGTTATTTGATATTTGGAGTTGTCATATTGGGGTTGGGAAGATCTGAGTGGGGGAACCAGAGAGGAACCAGGTCTGGATGAACTGCAGGAAGGGAGACCAGGTTGTTGTGGAATGAGGTCAGATTGCCCTTTTAGCTTTTCTAGGTTTTTGCGAGGTCTGTGAACAGATTGAGCCAGAGGCGTATTGATCATCTTTCTTCCCAGTTGAGTAATATGGCCACCGTCAAGGCAATCAAGATGAAAGTTTGGAGCTGTTGTGGGATTGCAAGTGACGAAAGATCCCCTAGAAGTGAGACGGCGGGAGAGAGAGGGATGTTTGATGATGAAGACAGCTTTCCCATGACCTTCGACCAAAAGTGCTTAACTGGTGTGCAGAGCCAGAATTAATGGAAGTGAACCTAAAACATTTGATTGCTTACAGCATCTGTAGTGTTTAGTGGCCACTGAGGTGGTACTGATTTCGATAGTGATCAAGATAGAAAATAGCATAGAACCTATTCATAAAACTAAAGACAGAGCTTTTAGTGAGTTGGGGGGTACTTGCCTGAGAATCACGTTACGTTTTTTAGTTCCCTTCGGTATCAAAGTAAACCAGTGATAGTTGTCTGTACATTCATGGGTCCATAGCAAACAGGAACTGCCAAAATTTGCCCAAATATAAGCAAAATAAACAGAGCTGAAGTTGTAGCCCGCAGGGTAACTATGGCGTTAGATCAGTCACATTATTAATTAATGCACACAGAAGAATTCACAAATGTATTTCAGAATTTATATATAAATGACACAATATATGCACAAATAGTTATTGCTGTATATAAATGGAAAACAAATCCACTATAAAAAAGGTTCACAAATGTAATGCTTATGCACACACAAATACTTCTTGTTTTAAATGAATGTAATAGAAATCCACAAATGTATGCATTTGCAATTTTCTTGTTACATTTATATAAAAACTGCTGAACCTGCATTTTCAAACTGCTTGTCATTTGTGAACTTCGCTGCATTCGTGTGTCCGCTTTTTGAGACTCCCCTGCCATGGCTCAGTGGACAAATGCATCTAGTGTTTTTTTTAACAGGTGAATATCTGTAGCCAGTCAGACGGCTCCATCCTCTACAGCCAATCACGTAAAACTAGATTTGAGGGTTTAATTTTTTTAATCTTAAGGCCACTTTATTTAGAAGATAAAGTACAGTGACAAACGCAATGCTGTACCATTCAAGTTGTGGATTTCTATTACGTTTATTTAAAACAAGAAATATTTGTGTGCATCAGAAATACATGTCAATTTAATTTTATTTGTGGATTTGTTTTACATTTATATACTACCAATTATATACTTGTCCAATGTGTCATTGAAATGATATGGAAATTTGTTTTCTATTGTCTTTTTTTACTAGTAAGTGTGCAGTTTTTAGTCGCATAACATGAAAAAAAACTCGTTTTCACATAGGAAACGTTTAAGTCAGTCGGTTACGGAAATAAAAACGAACTAACTTCAGGCCCGACAGAGTTGGGCTCACGACCGAGGAGCATCCTCGCCCAAATAAGACACCTTCCAACAGTTCGGCACATGCGCACGGAGCCCCCGGAGAGTCCCAATAAGGTACACGACTTAAAAGGCAAATTCAGAATACAACAAGGTGCGAGGCAAGTTCACATGTATAGCACATTTGAGCAGCAAGGCAGTTGAAAGTGCTTTGCATAAAATCACAAAAGCAACATAAAGAGACACTTAAAAAGGGGTAAATGTGAAAAAAAAATACCAAGTTAAAACGGGAGAGTGACGGTGTCTGACAAGAGGACGTTTTCATTCAGCAGTGCTTTGAACTTCAACTTCTTATGACGCGAAAGAAAGAAAAAAGAAAGGCTTGCTTTGATGGCGTGAAAAACAAGATATTTGGCTTGATTTGGCGTGGCATTTTCCTCGGCATGAGGACAGTTTCAGATGAAAGGATTTGTCCCTGTCTGGTCCTAAACCATGTCTGCACAATCGGCTCCTTTCATAAGACTTGTCGCACACGGAGCTCTCCATCCAACCGGTTCATCTTCAGCTTGCCATTCCTGTCATCTCTGTTCTTTGGAGAATGGCTAGCGGGAAACAAGTGGTGCTGATGATACGGACTAGCTAACCATTAAAAACAAACAGAGTGGGGCAGAGTGGAGCGGGGATTTTACACCATGACTCAGCCACCACTACACCAGCGCAGATAGAATTGCAGTCTGAAAAACACCCATTGGCTGAAAGTAGGTCAAGTTTTAGATCCACGTCATTCACCGCTGTGGCACTACAGTGGATCGCGTCCTCGTTTCCCTCAGATCTACAGCTGAATACGGCAGCCCAGAGAGAGCCGTGTTTTGTCACGATTGTAGCGAACACCCAAACACCGCGTTGAGTGCACAACCACGCACGTGGCGGTGTGTGGTATCTCGGCGGTTTTCGGGGGGGGGGGGGCGCCTGTGCTCGCCCGTGAACATTTCTCATCCGACAGGAGAAGCTGTACCCAGCCACGGGATCACATCTGTGTCACTGGCACAAAAACCACGCTGCCTTATTCATAAAGAACATGACGCTGGTCTGACTTGGAGAGCACGCTTTGCATCCACACGAGCTTTAGTCGGAAGCAAATGTGTCACAATATTGTGCTCTTACACCTAGAAAACCGATTAAGTGACAGGTTGTAACTATTGTTTTATGGGTTGTATATTAGATTTTTGTGTTCCTGTCATTGCTGGTTAATGTTAAGACCGGTGTTGACCTGAGAAAAGGCTTAAAACTTGATGAAAGGTCAGTACATACGTTAAAGTTGGAAACAAAGGTATTATTAAAGGTCCAGTCTGTAACATTTAGGGGGAGCTATTGGCAGAAATGGATTATAACGTTCACAAGTATGTTTCCATTAGTGAAAATAACAATCATTGTGTTTTCATTAACGTAGAATACGCCGTTTTTTATTGGGGTTTTTTTATCTACGTAGGGAGCGGGTCCCCTTCCACAGAGGCCGCCATGTTGCACAGCCATGTTTCTACAGTAGCCCAGAATGGACAAGCCATTTCACCGGCTCTAGATCGGGCATTTCGCGAGTTTCCCGGCCAACCGGTAGATTCTCCCACACGCTTGGAAGGGGAGGGCGAGTTATTCACACGGTCGCAAACTGCCATTTCACCGCTAGACGCCACTAAGTCCCGCACGCTGGACCTTTCTGAAACAGCACTCAAACACACAAAGTTGCCGGTCAGTCATAACTTTGGGGTCCGGTGTCCAGTTCGAATAATTTCACATCCGTGTTCGCAACAGTGGCCCACGAACCAATGGGTGACGTCACGGTGGCCACTTTCTATGCAGTCCTGGCGCTGCAGACATTGAACGGGTCTCCTCGGGCACCTGAAGGCAGCATGTTTTCTACCACGCGACCTGAACGCGCCGCGCCAAGCGTCCCCGCCCCGCATGGATGGAGAGGCTCCGTCAGAGCTCGGGTCCCTCCTCCTCCTCCTCCTCCTCCTCCTCCAGCTATCTGCCAGCCAGACTCAACGACAGCCAGCCAGCCAGCCAGCCGCTCACCGTCCTGCTGCTGCGCGGAGTCCCGTCTTCTCGCTCCGAGCCCCGGCGTCGGCTTTTTTTTTTTTTTTTTTTTTTTTTTTTTTTTTTTTTTTTTTTTTTCTTTTTTTTCCCCCCTCTTCCGGGGGCTTCTCTTTTTCACCTTTTTATTTTTTTTAATGACAGGGGCCAATTCCTTTTATGTTT
>CM022470.1:2607076-2635502 GCA_011952105.1 Coreoperca whiteheadi | reverse complement strand
ATATATATATATATATATATATGTGTGTATTCTGTTGATATAATTGTTAGTATTAATACTACTCTTGACATTGTTGTATTTTAGCCTCCTCCTTGTTTTCAGATTTAAGCATGATTGTCTTTCACAGAGCGAAAAGCTGTTTGCTAAATCTTTTCCTTTTTCTCTTTTGTTTTCCTTTTTTTTTTTTTCTTTGCAAAGCTGTGTCGATGATTTCTTTTTGCTTCCGTTTGACGTAGCATGATTTTAACACGAGTGCTTTTTCTTTAGCAAATCGATAAGAGATGTCCGTAGTCTGTCTTCGTAGCGCCACGTTTGCCCTCTTTGCAGAGATGGCTGTATGAATGTAAAAGATGTTGACAAAAAAAAAAAAACAAAAAAAAAAGTTGGATGGTGTTGTCCAATACTGTGGTTAACCCAATCAATTTGTTTACTGCAGACCAAACGATTCACAACAGAGATGATATATTGATTACAAGAGATATGTTTATATAAACCTATTCTATAAGTTGTTCTTTTTGTACAGTATTTTTCCTATACATTACTGAACTATGTATTTTAAAGGCACAACACATCACAGAATATTATTAAGGAAGACGTATATAACTCAAAGACAAATGCACATAGTGGTATTTTGATATTCTATATTAGCTAGGATCTGGTAGTTTTCCAGAAATTTGTGGCTCTTCAGCAGCACCCAAACTTCCTGGGCATTATTATCATTATCATTATGAATATTATTATTATTATCGTTATTATTATTATTAAGGAAGCCAATGGTGAAAATGCAGTCCAGAAGAGAGAATGTACAGTTATGCCCGTTTCAAAATCCATCACCTCAAATCCGACAAGAAAACACACTTCGTTGAGTGTTGTAACCTTCCCCCGACATTTAACGGGTCGTCCAGGCTTTTCTGTCTTTCAGTGGCGAATATTCGTAACTTTTTGTAACCGCGCGGCTCGTTGGTCTCGTTTCTTTCTGATCTGATTCGATGGGATGAAGTTACTATGAAGGAAGGGAAATCCATACCTGGTGTTCTATTGCTGCTCCGTGTGTGTCTGGCTCCTGCGGCCGACGCAGTTGTAGTGCGTCCCTGAGCCTGAGTGATTAGACGCCGGGAAGCTTTATTTCTTTTTCGGAGGTGAAGGCTTGCCGTGGCGTCCCAAACCCCCCCCCAAAATGTTGGTTGTGTCGTGGTGTAGAGCTGCAAAGCTTCTTGCCAATCAGTCCAAGACTGGGATGCAACCGATCCGCGTGTTTTAGGGCTGAAATAACGCTTCCGATGCTTTGTATGGAAGTCCAGGGCCGTCACTATAAGATCATCCAAGGGAACAGTTTGACATTTTGGGATGTTATTCGTTTTCTTGCTGACAGATGAGAAGATGAATACCCCTTTTAAATCTGTGCATTAAATACACATTGATTTTCTCATCTAACGCTCCAAAAACATTAAAAATGTGTCAAACTACCCCTTTTTAAAACAATAGAAATGTCCTTTTCCATTTGTGTGTGTGTGTATAATGAACGATTGAATTCGACATACGTTTTGTTGACACGCAACATGCTCACCCAAGCAGTGAATTAAATTTCATTTTGAGTCAGTTATTTTTATTTGAATAGTGGCAGCCCTGGACTTCCATATTTTTGTGCCGACGGCTTTACATTTCGAGGCATCGGTATGTGGTTCTTTTCAGCGTGGAAAGGACTGCGAAGACAGGATTCAACAACATAACGTTGGCCCAATAAAACATCGGACGTGGGTCAAATCCCAGTCCAGGCTTGGTTGAACATTATTGATCCGATCCGAAGGTGCGTGTGGCCGTACAATGATTCTTTTCTCACCACGGACTATCGTCTTAGTATTTTCAGCGCTTTAGAGGGTGTTTCCCTTCTGCGTCTTATCTGCACAGACGCACTCGAGTGTGCACAGGGTTTGCGGAGACGAGTGAAGGCCGGAACGACGACGCCTGCCGAATCTGGGGAGCATCCTTTGATGAAATCATACATATATATATAGGAAAAAGCCAATAATTAATCCGCGTATCCCACAAATGACCTCACCGCTGAGTGATTTCACTACCTCACCCGGAAACTTTAATCATAATTCTGAGTCTATTCCAGTGCCTTGAATACATTGACTGTTCCCCAGTCTGTAAAGTTCGCATCGCAGCACCACTCGGATAGGTTCAGATCTGCACTGAAGGGCTTCTTAGTGCTTCACGAAATCTACATATACACTGAGACAACTCGCTTCGTTTCTTATTTTGGACATTGCAACAGACTTGTAACCATTGTATTCATGGCAACACCAATGGACTGTTTCAGAGTGTATGATAATACAACAGAAATGTGTATTCGGTCTTGTTTGTCACGGAATGGATGCATAACGTTTATTTGTGCTGTGTCGGCCCTCAGCCTCTCCGTCTCTGTAATTTGTAGTGTCTAATAAAAAATCCCGGTTCTTTTCTGACTCGTCCCGTTTCTGTGCTCACCCTCGCAGGACGGTTTTATAGATCGCACATTCTTAAAGATCCCGACGGAACGCCTAAATATCACCAGAGTCGGACTTCAAACCTCTTTGAGTATCAACCAAAATGTGTCCGTAGCATCGAGTACTGAACACTGTACCGATAAGTGTTCAAATCTGGCACAGAGTCGAGTTACAATCGTGCCTTCTTTAATCACATTCCCTCATCTAAATCAGGAAATTGGGACTTTTTTTTTTTTTTATAAAGCCAAAGTTTTTGTACGGTTTCTTTGTGTATTTCATTACGTTTGGGCTAATTTTGGTAAATAAGGAATAGGGATCTGTTTAGCGACGTTTTGCTAATTTTGGCAAATTTTTTGAAAAGGGTTACGCGGAAGAACGTGTATGTTATTCATGCTATAAAGCATTGAAAAATGTACAGTTTTCCTATTGGTACCCAAACTCAGGTATCATGTGGGTAAAGGTGCAAAAGAAGCTCGAATAGGTTTGACCAAAACGTGTATAAATAATCAGTATCCAAAGTGTCTGGTACTGAGAGTTGGCATCGAATGCTTGGTCAGATCCTCAGTCTTGAACGCTCGCTGCAGCCTTTAGAAAGACCCGAAACCTTTCAAGACAATTTAGTGAAGATTCGGATGAAACTGTTGCAGAACCCCAAACCAAAGCCTTGTTTTTAAGAATTCTATGACATTCCCTGATTTTAAATAAAAACTTTGCTAATTTAAGCAAAGTTCTTGTATGGCGTCCTCGTGTAAATTTCCCAAAATAGGAGGTTTGTAGATGTTTTTTTTATATATATTCCTCAATGTAAGGTATCTATAAATAAATTTTGATATTGGTAGGGTATTGTATTGGTAATGGTATTGATTTTGGTTTTTTAACTGCATTTTTCAGTGGTCAACGCAGCTGCCAACGTACGTTTGTTACTCCAAGGAAGGTTCTTGTTTGTTTTTCTGTCCCTGCGGGAAGTGAATCTGTCTAGTGAGAGCTCGATTTCCCACGGAAAGCAGCAGATGGTCAATGCAAACAGGATTTATAAGGACACCTACGAGGGCGCAGTATGAATGAGGAGCTTGTCTGGAGGCTCGGGGAATTATCATTTTTATTGTCACATTAGAAAGGTGATATTCAGTAAAGTGGAGGAGCAGCACCGTTAACAGCCAATGGAACAGACAGGAAGCAGCTTTTATCCCTGCAAAGGCCAGGATCGTGTGATGAACAGAACAGAATATACAAACGTTACAAAACGGAGCCAAAATTAAGAAATATGCAATCGTTCGGCTGCATGCGCCACTAAGAGGAAAGCAACAGAAAGGTCATTTTATGAGTCTTCGGGCAAATTTAGAGAACCGACACCGTGAGACAAAAACACGAACACGAGGTTTCTCCACTGATCAGAGTACGGACAGGAAACTCTGTTCGTCCCAGTGGTGCAAATCAAAACCTGAGAGAGAGAGAGAATCAGTGGAAATGTAATACTGGACTACAGTACAAAGGTTGTGTACACACACACACACACACACACACACTCTACTCCGCACTGTTCACATTAATAACAAAGTGGAAAAACTCGGTCCCATCATACGGCCTGAACTGATTTCCTCTCATCGTTTGGCTCATTAACAAAATCCCACGTCACCCGTGTCACCTCCACACGCCATGAAATGCTGTCAATGGTCTCCTTACAGCGGCCCGCCAGCAGGGGGCACTAAATACTTACAGAAGAACCTGGTTCTTTGAAAACTGAGGACTGCAGTTGGCTATATATTCACACGCCCTCCCAACGCATGCTATGTTTCAGGATGGGGTGGGAAGGTAAATATTGAATAAAGAAAATGGGAAAACAGATGACCAAACTTCCATCAAGAGTTTTATCTTGTCATTCCCATCCTTCCTGCCTGACTTGAAGGTGCTCCAGCAGAGCACAATGTAGCACTGACGGACTGGAAACACTTCAAATCTCTACCAACGGCTGACGAGGGCTGGGTATCGAACCCCAATACTTCCTGGTACAAAGTATCAAAAGTTGACATCAAACACCTGGTTAGATTCGTTCTCTGCTGTACTTATTCTTTCCATCAGATTCCTGATTTGAATCTTATGTTGCCAATTGTTAAACTTTTTTTACTCAGGAAAACTTCTTGTACGGCTGCTTGTGAGATCTTTGGTTTCCTTTTTGTAGAGAAACGTGTTTATATTTCTCAAAAGTGAAGTATCAAAAAAAGTGTAAATTTCGGTATTGGTGCTGAAACCAATCTCGGATGATACTGACTGTTTAGCACCTCGTTCGATCCCCAGCGTTCCAACCACCAGCTGAAGTGGATGAACCTCCAGGATGGCCTGAATGTGGAATGTGACTAACCTCAAGCGATACAAAACGCTGCTATCAAAATTTCCCAAACGCTCACCAGTGTGCCAGGGTTAACTGATAAGCGTCAAGACTCCCTCCCTCACTGAAGTTGTACAAAACAGCTTTGAAAGTAGCTTTGGTTCGTCGGGGAGACGCTGAAAAATCTGTTCTCCCCCACGGTAGAAAACAGTAAACAATTCATGGTCATTATTTCCGTAAACTTGGCGGCTGTGGCTGCGGCTGCAGCGGGCAGTTGAGGGAGTCGGCGTGAAGGCGGCTCTGCTCAGGAGAAGGGGGCCAGAGGTGGAGCCCCGGCTGTGGTCACGACTCGAGGAGGGCGCTGGGGGCCCTGTAGAGGTATTTCCAGATGGCGTAGTAGTGCACGGCGGCAGCCAGCGCCACAAAGACGTGCCAGATGGCGTGGGCGAAGGGGATGACGCCGTCGCTCTTGAAGAAGAACACGCCGAGGCAGTAGATGAGTCCGCCGCAGGCCAGCTCCTGAAGCCCCTCAGTGTTGCTCTGCAGGATGCACAGAACAAGTATATAGTACCCTTTTTACACCAAAATTAGCACGTAAATATGGGGGTCGGTAGAACAGTAGAAAGCAGCATGGAGGCTAGTGACGGTGTGCACTTATCCAGCTGTCTTTGTATAAAATCTACTTATCAATCTACTGACTCTGACTGTGGATTGAGTCTGAGGTGTGTTCACAGGGTCAAAATGACATCATTAATTACACAAAAATGCCAGCACGCACACGAGAAAGCAAGAAAAGCATTTTTGAACGTGGCGTTGACAGACAGCGTCCAACAGAGCATTACAGAACGGAAATTTAGTATCTGATTGAAAAAAATAAATAAAATGAAAAAAGCGGTGCCAAGCCTCCAACAAGAGCAAAAAGAGAAGAGAACTCAAATCGTATTCATTCTAATCTTGTTAACCAAGTCTCCCGTTTTTAAACTGGCAGCCGGATTTGGCACATGCCCAACACGGCAACGTAAAGTGCAAAGCATTTACAGGACTGTGCCAACACAAACAGGACCGTGCAATGTAACAAGACGGCGTATTGCGCTGGTTCAGGGGCGGTGGGGTGCAGCGTGTTATCCATTGTGCATGTGCAATAAATACGTCTGTGTGAAACAAATGCCAAACGAGCACGCCGCTAACATGGAACATATTAAGAGTGTAATGGTATTAGGGGGACACGAGGCTGCTGTATTCACACCACCAGAGGGCAGCAGGAATTAAAACACGGATCTAAAAATGTTACAGCTTGATTCACGGCAACAGCGTGTTATCAAGCGGTGCCATTCCTCCAAACCCTCAGTAGAAGGAGCGACCCTACAAGCGCTGTATCTGTTAGAATTAGTGCCACGATGTGCTGCAAAAACTCTCATTACCTTCTGATATGGATCGCAGTAAGTTTAGTAGTATAAACTGATGTCAAACTAATCCTCCTTCTGCTGTGAACTCTCTGAAACACTCGTTCGACAGGAAGGAGGAAGTAAATAAAACACGCCCATAAACACCTCCGCCCTGGAATAAGGCGCCGTGTGATGATTCCGGACGCGCAAATAAAACTGAATGTGGCTGTAGAACATATGAAGAAGTAACAGGGTTACCATGGACGTCACGACTAGTGCGGGGAAAAAACCCATCGTCAAGTAGAAGGCCAGCTCAACAACTTTATACCTGCAGAGACAAAAAAAAACAAACAAAAAACACACAACGTGGTCACGGACGACAAGGTCAATGTGATGCAGGTTCAAGCTAATTTCAGGCACGAGCACAGGGAGGGAGGGAGGGGTGGGGGTGGGCGACAGGTCCACGTGTACGTTTGATAAGCAGCATCTTAAACGGCTGTCAAGTTAAACAAAACGTAGAGTTCAATAATCTAAACAGGCAGGAAGCTTTTCAGATTTTACCAAAGGACCTCGTTGCTGATACTGACTTCTGAAACCGATTTAAATGCATCTGAACTGCCTCTTTAATCACACATTCACATTTCTGTTTGACTTCTACAAACTACCTCCGTTCACAAAGCTAAACTGATGTGCAACGTGTGCAAATAAAGTTACAGTTTAGTGAATGCAGTTTGTATATAGAACCTAAATATGACGGAACTGAATTAAAAGTCAGTTAAAAAATGTTTACAAATCGGACTAAACCGACCCGTTTGTGGTTTAATATAACTTTTTAGAAACAATAACAGCGGGGAGTTAACTGTTCACCACCTTACTGTTTGTAAAGCACCAACAATGACAAGAAAAGGTTTCGCAGGTTGCACTTCGACCCCAGTTTGGTAGCCATCTGTTGGACACGCAGCACAAAGAAAGAAAGTGCTTTCTGAGCCAGAAAGGTACGTTCTGTGTTTTAAGACTTTCAGGCACTATTCTTGGCAGTCCATGAGGACACTGGGCAGGTTGTTTTGACAACCTCTTGCGCATGGGGCAACGCTCGGGGCACAAAAAGGTGTTAACACTCAGTGAGGGCAGGGACAATGAGACGAGGCACTGACAAAAACCTGCCAAACCTGCCTCAAAACTGATCTGCAAACGTGTGTTAGTGAGAATGCGTTTGTATGTTCTTTAACCTGGATTATTCATTATATGCATTGGGAAGATGGTTGGAAAACGTGGTTTGAAGTCATTTGTACAATAATGTCTGCATCGTTCTTCTCTCATTTTATTCCTTTCGTTGTTGTTTCTTGGTTATTTTATTTTATTTTAGGGCTGCGGCTAACGTTGTTTTCACAAAGGATTAACCTGGAAAATGACCGGTGCTCCCGAACCCAAAGATACCAAATGTAAGAAAACCGGCAAAGATTCACATTCGAGGAGCTACAACCAGTGAATTTTTGGGCATTTTTCTTTTCTTTATTGTTACCAAAATGTAAACATCAATAAAAATGACGTTCAAAAACAAACATCTCATTGGGTGCCGCACGGTTACGCGGTAGTCTGGATTCACTGGTTACGGTCACGGGCTTTCTGTCTGATCCCGACTTTTACATGATCACATACGTGCACACACACCGACCGGGGAAATGAACTCACTTTTCATGATAGTTGAAGACATATATGGTTCCAGCAGCAGCCATGAACCACACAAACCAGCGCATGTGTGCTGCTAGAGGGCCCAGTTCACGCAGGTTCAACCTGGGCAGAACAGAGAAGACAAACGTGCACGAGCATCGACATCAGGTCTCCATTTATGACACCGGCCCCTCCCAGTATATACTCCCTTCCGCCTGGCACTCACCAAGGTGTGTAGGAGGCAGCGATGAAGAAATAGATGACTACTCTGTCACACTTGTGGAAGCACTGTTCCACAGACCTGAAATAAACAAAGGTGAACAGGTCATTTCTTGTTTAGTCACCGATAAGGATTTGCATTTGAAAATCTCAAACAGGCCTTTTTCACAGCAGACATTTGTGACTCGTCGTGGTGAAAGAAACCACAGGCTGGTATCGAGTCCCAGAACTGTTTTGCTGCACCAACGTTCAACTGTCAAGTGCCGAAAGCTGCTGGCTTAAAATGTTTGGTGGGATTAATTTACTCGTTCACTTGTTCTTTGATCAAATACTTCCCGATTTTGGACTGTATTCAATTTCACTTTTGTATGTCTGCTTGTGTTTAGACAACATTTAACATTTGAAATTTGGCTTCTTTTGTAAATTAAGAGTAGAAAATCACGTTTACATTTGTAAAAGCATGTAATTGGTCAGGTATCAGTAGAAAGTCCAATATCACTGCCTCCAACAACACTTAAACCAAAGTGAAACAACAACAACTGTAGGAAATGGCAGAAAAAAACAGAACCTAGTGTTATTTTTCTCTTCAACAAATGCAAGCTCACAGCAGGGTTTCTGCTCCACAAACGACGAAAATATTAGGGATGCACCTATTGTGAAATCCGGCAATTGCGCCAGCACAGAATTGATGCGACACAGCAGCTAATCATCCGACGGCAGTCAACAAGGCAAATACTGGCCGATGCCGGTGTTCGGCCCGATATATCGGTGCTTCCCTAGAAAATATATGGCAACAAATTATGGCACAGCCACAGAGGGAAGCTAAAGAGATGAAAATATCCTTGTCGACAGTGAAGGTATCAGTGTAGTGTACTTTTTCCCCAAGTGGAGACGGATGTCCTACTTCCAAAACTCGACACTACAGACCAGAGGTACTGTACATCATTGATTTTACTCTAATATCACAAAAGGAATAGCGGTTTGATTTGTGTCCCTCGCGCTTCTGGAACCTCTTGGTTCTCCGCCGGCATGGTTCGTCATCGCGCTCCTCCTCACCTCATGTGGCTCTTCTTCCAGGTGATGATATGAAACACAGTGGAGACCAGGAAGAGGGCACACAGGCCCATGCCGTACACCCAGGCGGTGATCTTCTCCCAGCCGTCGTCGGACAGACGATGCAGCAGCGCCATGCCCACGAAGGCCGGCACGATGAGGAGCTACAGAGACGGAATGAAGTCCCAGAAGCATTAAAACAGCCGCATTTGAGATGCTGTCGTTTACATGAAGAAGTACATCCAAGCCACTCACTGCATGGGTGTAGCAGTTCGCAGCATGCTCGTAGCGGGTGGGCTGGTAGCGGCAGTTAGCAGAGGCCCGCCTGTTCATGAACCTGCAACACACACACACACACACACACACATGAACAAAACATAAACGGCTGTGGAAGGCTGATTCAGCACTGTACAGCTTCAAAACCATCCCTCTGGTTCTGTCCTCATCAAAAGAGAACCGATGGAAATGTTTAACTTACGGATGCTGAAACTACGTCACAGCGTGCAGGAACAATAAAAAACATAAGGCAGCGAGGGTAAATGTATTATAGATATAACATATGATAGTGTAGTGACAGCAGCCGACTCCCTTTAATCACAAAAGGAAACAACATAAGAACACTCAAGAAGTAAAATAACAGAGAGAACAAAATAATAATGAAATATCATCTTCACCTACAGTAGAAACTGAACTAAACAAACCATCAAACTCTAATTATGTGCAATGATAGTTGTATAGCTTTTGTGGACACTAACACTAACTAATATTAGAGTCCAAAAGCCAAAGACACTCAGTTTCCAATGGTTTGAGCGGAGAAAGGCAACAAGTCCTCACATATCTGAAAGACTAGAACCAGACAATGAGTGGCCCTTTTTCTTGATAAATGAAATCATTACTATTATTGATGATGAGAATTGTTACAGATGGACTCTAAATGCACTAAAGTAAGACCTAAGCAAAATATGTCCATCGGTTTCTCTCCCGGTGTTGACACAATGACCATTCAAACTTTAAAACTGCATTTATTGGACGTGGTTTTGTTCATTGTGGCATCGCTGCACGGTGACGTTGACGTTACGCGTTTACGTCACCGTCCCTCCTCGTGAAAGGAACGCAGGTAGCGGACGTGAAGCGCGGTAACGTCAAACTAACTGACAGCGGGCGACATTAACGTGGCCAAGTAACGGCAGCAGTCTGGAAGCCCAAAACAAGTCTTTTTACGTGGACATTTTATACCGATTTCACCCACCTCTGAAAGCTGTTGAATCTCTTCATTTCGGCGCCTTTTTAACCACAGGGAGCAAAGAGAGGCGGGGGGGGGGGGTCCGCAAACAAAGGAGCCCCGCTTTACAAAGGGAAGAATGAAGCAATAAACTGTCCTGGCAAACAAAAGACAACGGAGGGCCTAGCATTCGCTAGTCAGCTAACGTGATGCTGCCCATAAGCTAACTGTCACTACAGCTACAAGGCACCGGCAGCATTAACGCTCCTCCTACAACGACGCCGTTTTAGTCTTTTTCTTAAAACCATTCTGTAACAAACACTGGCTCAGTGCCTCATCTTGGAGGTAGAAGTATCCATAAGCACCAGCCGGGACAAACGGGGGAAAAGACCCCCAGCAGAAGCCCGTAGCTCCCCGCCGAAGCCGCTCGGCAAACAACAAAAAAAAAATATGATTTCTTTCGTGCCACACCGCCCAAACTGTGGCGAGATGCCGAGCGACAGCGGCCTGAGCCAATGGGCAGCGAGATCACGGGCAAGCCGGCCAATCAGATGTTGGGTAGGCGGCGTCCTGTCAGAGGAGCCTGACAGTCTCACTCTGGATATGCAAATATGTAAAGAATGTCGCCCGTTAATGAGACACGGACAAATGAACACGTGAACACGTAACAAACAAAAAACATAGAAATACTCTCTAGAAATAACTCTCTCTTTTCTGCGTGTTGTGATTGTGTTCATACTCAGTGACCTGTTTGAGAGTGTCTTGCCAAGACTTTTCAGGGCTACTTTAAATGTTTTGTCACGTGTACAAAACCTTCCTTTGCCAAAAGGAACAGAAACTGAAAAAAACTGCTGCCTTCTCACATTTTCGTACCGCTTTCCAAGGCGCCCTTCATAAAGGGTTTAAAAGTTGTAATGGCTTTAATAATGGTTAATAAATCATTGTACTACTGCTTTACGGATGGATATAAGCCAGAAATACATTAAAAATCCTCTTCCAACATGACACTTGCATTGTCCTTATGTCTACAGCTGCTGAGTTGATGGATTGTTGTAAAAACACTTAATTAACAAATTACTTAGAGTGTGAAAATGCGCAATTGAGGGTTTTTTAGACAGTGAGAAACTCCCAATGCAGAGTTGGTTACTTATTGAAACTTCAGATCCTTAGCCTTTGTGCATGAGGTGGAAACTCACTTGTTAACCCAAAAGTTGCTCTTATTAATGACAAACTAATTAGAAAAGGTTTTATTAACCATCACTAAAGGCACAAGTCGCAGCCCTTCGTACAGGGTTGGGAAACGGCAAACCTATTTATGTGGCTTTTGTCGAGCGATCAGTTCAGGCAAACGCGGCGTAAGGCGCTCCAGGGTACGTCAGCTTGTGAACTTTATGTTGAATTTAAACGGGATATTAAGTTGGGAGAGTATCTATCACATAAATGACAGACAAGCTATTTGTAACTTTGTGGTTTGCAGCACCAAAATCCCCCAAAGTCACTGAGGATCTAAAGGCCTGGACAGGAATCAGAGGGTTCTGTAACACTTGTGTGGGAGACACACACAACATTTACATTTTGTTTTGACTGTATGAATGCGACAGTGATAACTCGGAATAACTGCCAGATGCACTAGTTCCTAAGCTGGCCATGTTTTGTTTGACTTTTCTTTAAGTCTTTGACATGGTTCCCGACCGAACAAAACCTGAGTCTGACATTCCCGTCACCCTTTTTGTCAACGTCTGCACATACAGCATCATGCGGCATGTTCTGTTCAAACCAAACATGTCCTGTCAAGCTCCCGTTATGTAAGATGTTTTCTCCCCAATATGGACGACGCAACGCACACCACGCCGACTGCGTCGACGGGCCATGAAGTGAGACCAGCTGATGCTTGAACTCGTTTCTAATTCAACGTTCTGAAGGATTTACAGCGTTACAATTTGACAGAATGATACTGTGCCTCGGGCAGCCGCCTGCATCCGGTATCATGGACGGGAGGTACGTGCACGAACCCGGACGGTTCAGCGGGAGTCCTGGCAAAAATCGGATGGTGCGGCGGAGAAAGTGACACAGCCAGTGCACGCACAGCGTCACGCTGTAACAGCTCAGTTGCGTAATAGCACTGTAACTTGATCGGTGGCTCTCACATATAACAAAGCCTTTTATGTAAGACCAGAGTGCAGTTAATGGTGTCAGCGCTGTACACTCTTATCACTGTGAATGCTGCTGCAACGCAACAAGAAAGAAGCCAGGCGAAACCTGAGCATGTCTCCTCTTAATGATGTTTTCCATTCAGCAGATAGCCACTTTCTCTTCCCTTCCAAAGATTGGTGTAGTGTATATCAGAAATTCATAGAAGAATGGTGTACTGGCCTATTAAATATAGGTGTCTGGGCCTTTAAAGTGAGAGCAGAGAATGGGATTGATCCAGATGAAGAGAGAGAGCTCATTGTCTGTGTTGGGGTTTTAAAAAGGACATTAGCACACACACAGCGGGACACTGCCAGAGGCCATATGTCAGGGGACAGTGTCTCTTTCATTCTGGCTTCGATCGCCCCCCCTTGCTGCTTTGCCAACACCTCTAATGTGATACAGACCTGAGAGCTGCAGGTTGGAAGCGCATCACAGCAGGTCGGGATATCTTTCTGTCCCGGCCGTAAACCATCCCCTGTCTGTGTCCGACTTCCACTTTGATTGAGGTCAGGGTACATTATTTAGGTTAGAGTTAGAGTGGATTACTTTAAAGCCCTTACGCATCCATGGTCCGCCCACACAGGTGTTTTCACTTACTTTGTCTGGTTTTACCCCTTCTCAGGGCTATTTGGGCATGTGCGGGCTGAGCTTGAAAGAGTGCTTTGAGCCAGCATTGCTATAACTTTGTTGGACTCGCGATGGACAGTCTAAGAAAAAAAGCATCAAAGTCAATGCAGCGGAACCAGAGATATCTTTGAGTCTTCAGACCCAACCGACGCTGGCCCAAGTGACATCACCCGAGGCAAGTCATCAGACTTCACACAGCTCCCTGTGCAGGCACTCAAGGCCTCATACAAACGTGAAATGTGACGTCACATCCTTTTCAGAGCTGAGGGCAGGAGGCGGAAGTGGCTGGGCCTTTATGTGCTTCCATGACGTCACGTAATTCCCTGCCAAGCTCCACCCAACCCCCACCTGCGTATGGGTCTAATTAGCCAGACTAACTGAAAACACCAGTGTGGGTGTGCATAGCATTTAATGTAAGGGCATGGCTTCACTTTCTCGACGGCCACAATCTACTCTTTTGCACTTCTCCGTGCACGAGGACGTGACATTTGTCTGAATTTCCTCTTAGTCAAGACAAATTATTTGCATGTCTCAGTTTTTTTTTTTTGGAGGAAAAGAAGAACTAGGGATAATTAGACCTCTGCTTAGGCTGAAGTTGCGTGGAGCAACGCTGGGACTTATGTGAGGCCGCCAAACTCCATGAACCAACCAGAATGATAAAGGGGTAACGTCGCTGCCCTCACCGGTGCAACAAGGTTAATGGGAGGATCGGGGGACATGTCAATCAAACAGAGTCCGTGCACGTCCTCAGCAGAGGTCTAATTAGGCAAAATAAGGCAAAGCCCCTGTGTGGGTGTACCAAGGGTGTGTAGGGTCTGGAAACAACTGATCTAAAGAATATAGTTCTATACTGCGTACAGCATTTTTTTTTACACCTGCCTTGAGATGTCCAGTGACGTGGACGCTTGCAAGTTGCAAACACGGGACTCTTTCTCATCCCTCCCTCCCATCCAAGCGTGGCCACTACCCACCTGTCCACCAGCCCCCTCCTCGCCCTGCTCCGCCCTGCCCACATGTCCCCCGTTCCCTCATCAAGCCTCAGCACATAAACCATCAGCCACTTGCTCCCTCTCAGGCGGCATGTTGTCCGCCTGCCGTAGTGGCCCCGGCTTTCCTCCCTGTCCCGCTTCCAGTTGTGTGACCTGCGTTCTTGCCCGCTTTACGTGTTTGGACTGTCTCAGATGTTGACTCTAAGCCTGCTCATTGACCATTATTTCGAGTGAAGGGCCTCTAATTCAGCCTGCTCTGGCTCTGCTCGAGTGTCTGCCGTTGGCTCATCCTCGCTGTCGCCAAGAACCTCAAGTGCTACTGATTGTAAAAAAACCCGATAATACCACTCTGAATTGGAATTGACTCTAGTTCTGCATTCATAAGAGTCAAAAGTGAACTGTGAAAGGAAATATGGACGAGCAGATTCCGAACATAGAACAACCAAACCAGTTTTTGATTAATACCAACAGTTACAAATAGACACAAAGATGGCGAGTTGGGCAGTTTTGTTTTCCCGTTTCAGTTCATGTATCACCAGAATTTAATTTAGTTAATTATAATAATATATTTCGACTCCACTACATGTATTTGACAGCTTTAGTTACTGGTTACTTTTTACAGGTTCAGATCATTACAAAATCTAACACGTTTTCAACAACAATCAACTAATAAATTATGATGTAATGTATTAGATTAAGCTACCAGGCAGTTTATAAAGTAGGTCAAATTAGCTCCACCTTTACCAGCTGCAACATTAGTGACGCTCACATGTTAATGCGTCAATAATTAGAGTCCAAATACATTTTATATATCATTCTGAAATGGGGCCATTCTGAGCAGGGAGTACTCTTACTTTTGGTACTTTGAAAGGAACGTCAGCGATTTTGGAGAGAGATTGTTGCTATTTGAACTGAACAGCCAAACAAAAACAGCCCTCCCTTCGGTGCTCCGCCCCCCCAAAATCCATGGCCGCAATGCCGCGGTTACGCTAACTGGGCTCGCTGACCAAAAAAGAAGTATGGCGGAATCCAGAGCATCTGCTGCCCGAAGGGAAGTTAGCCTCAATAAGAAATATTTATCACTATGAAAATACCGTTGACATGTGTTTTCTGTAGGTGGGACAATAAGCCTGTCGCCATTTAAACGGATGCTGAAGCCAAATACTTGTCCAAGCCGAGCCTGTGTATCGGTGCCATTAGCGCAAGTAATTTGCAAGCCGACCTGCCCTCCGTTCAGGACTTCTACACGTCCAGAGTCAGGAGACGGGCAGGAAACATCACTGCAGATCCCTCACACCCTGCACACAAGCTGTTCCACCGTCCCCCATCTGGGAGGCGCTGCAGAGCACTGTACGCCAAAACAACCAGACAAAAGAACAGTTTCTACCTGTACATTTCTCCCATGGTTTATATATATATATATTAATACTTTTTAATTGTAGGAACACTGTACAAACCAGAGATATAATGTGTATATCCTCATGTACATAAGCTACGTGTTACATTAATCATATTTAGCTCAGCACCATTTGCACTAACTGTCGTCCCGCTGTGTGTGTACACAGGGCGCACGGAAAAACCGGAGTCAAATTCCTTGTATGTGTACACATACCTGGCCAATAAACCGGATGCTGATTCTGATTCAAGAGTAACTTATACTCTACCGTCAGTGATAGATGGAGCAACGTTGTTTTGTTGTAAATTAAGGAAGAAAACAACACGGCGGGGTTATAAATCTGACGTTGTTTCGATTTTTCTTTCTTACTGTGGCGTACTTAACGTCGCACAGGCGAAGACGTGTAATTCCAAGAAAAAGATCGCGAGGTCTGCCACAGCAAGTCAAATCTTTTATACCAAGTTACCGAGGAAAGGCAACATTTCCGACGTTGTTTAGGTTTCACTGCTATCACGGGGTAGCTCCGTTCCTCGTGGCCGAGGACGCGGAAGAGGGAGCGTAGCCGAGCACGAGCGCCGCCTGTTGCTGATTGGCTGGAATAGCGCTGTGTGGCTCGGCCCGAGCCACTTTGTTTGTTTTCCCATTTACAGAGCCAGGGGCTGAGTACAAACACCGGAGTTTCTTTCAGCGCACACGCTGAACGGACAAGCTAACAGACCGCGAGGAGATAATTCGCTGAATTTGACGAGACAGACGCCTGTTGGACTAGAATCGCTGACTTCAGTATATTTTGATGCTAACACTTATGTACTTTTACTGAAGTGAAACTTGGAATTCAGGACTTTTACTTGTAACAGAGTGTTTCTACTTTCTCCTAAGTAAAAGATCTGAGTACTTCTTCCACCACTGGTGTTTCCATACTTTTTTTTTTTTTTTTACAGTATATGTCATTGTCTGGACACATATTACACATTTTAGCTTGCAGCCACTTTTTAGCCCTGCATTATTCAAGGCTACACAAACAGGTCTCTTTCTTAAAAAAACCCCTAGGGTCATTCTTTTAGTTTGTCACATGGCGTTAAGATAAATGCAGTTCTTTTTGTTTTTTAAAGAAGAGTTCCTCTGGCTGTTTAGATACTGAGAGGCAGGGCTGGGATGGAGGTCAGTTGACGACTCACTATTGCTTGGTCAGTCTTTACTGGAGTAGTAAAATATGTTAGAAATTAAAATGAGAAAGGATCTGTTCGTTGTCTGCATAAATATATCTGATGCAGATAACATAATAATCCAAATGCTCCATTGCAAGTTGAATACGAGCCAATTAAAATGATCAGATGCAATGTGTCTTAGTTACATAACGTACTGACCATCTTATTGGCCAGCCTTTACCAACTTCACAGAGAGGGCCATCGGCCTATTTTATGAATGTAGCCGTCGACTGCACATTCCTCAGAAGGAGCAGGATTACATTGAGCTCCAAACAGGTTTCTGTCCACGTTTACTGTGAGAGTTCTCGGAGCTGTGGGATCTATTTCTGTTGAGCGTTGGCAGCTCAAACTGAAAGCTGTAATCACAATCTGTTGAATAATCGGGTACTAGGCTGGAGTTTCTCTATTAACCAGCAAGGAAGTGGTTTCAGTTGCTTGTAACGCCACTCATTGTACTGTCTCTGTTTCAGATAGATTGCAGTGTTGTTTATACACATTATTTATAAAAGGCCGGTTCAATGACTTATCTCCTTTGTTGAGTGAACAACAGTAACAGTCGCCCGGCTTTGTCCCTCAGCACAGTTACACAGATAACCCAGTCGATCTGCACCTTGGAAAAAGCCCCCGCCAACCGGTCTGACTTGCCACAGATTACAGCATCCAGGATCCTTCACAATGGGAAGACCTGGAAAACTGCTGGGACAGAGCCAGGGAAGGGGGCACAAGAGCAGATGCCAGACAGAATCGGAGTCGGAAGCCAAATGAGCTCATCAGAGGAGGAATCGATCGAACCGAGCTCCCAACGAGACTTAATGGTCAGTTTAACCATCCTGAGCTGAGGAAACGGACAGCAGCGCTGCAGCTTTATGTCAGCTGTACTCCCATTGACTTGTTAAACACAGCTGTCGTGTGCTTTTATTTGCACATGCTCTGTTTGCATGTTTCTGCAGATTGGATCTGCACTTGAGTGATATGGGCGATATGAGACAAAGCTTTCAAATTCGAGCCTTTTTTTTGTCTGTCTTTACATGGGTTATCTGTTCGTCGTCTCGGTCGGAAGTGTTTCACGGTGAGCAAACGGTTGGCAGCCAAGCGGAGACGCTGAGTCGATCAGGGAATTAGCATCTTCCTGTTGTGTGGGTGTGTGTTAAATAAGAGTCTGGAGGTCGCAGGTCGGGGCCCTTGACCGGCGGGCTTTCACCAGCATCCGTGCGCGCGTCACACGTCCTCACGTCACGTAAGAGGCCGCTGCCCCGCCGTGCGTCCAGACTTAACCAACTGTTGAACACTAATCCCTGAATGGAGGCCAGTGGAGAGCAATATGCCGCTTTGGTTTCGATAGAGTAGTTAAAGTAGAGATAACAGTGTAATCTACACGTTGGAGAGGAGGAACAAAGTCCAAAGTACAGCACGGCGCGACAAGCAAGGCTTAAAGCAGGTTTGTCTTCAAATGCCAAATGTTTCAAATCTAAAAAAGAGTCACGTGTGTGTGTGTGTTGAGAGACTGACTTAGTTTCTCCTCCTCTGCACTTCTTTGCTTTCCCAACCTCGATAAATACCTCTCTATCACTACGGCACTAACGGAGAAGCCCTGTTTATTCCGTGCACTTTATCACTTGAGACATATGGTTCGGCCTCCCGGAGGGATTTCACACAGCATTTAAAGGCGCATCGGCACATGTCACCCTGTCCCTTACCGTGCAAGGCTGGTCCCGTGTAGGTCAAATCCCAGCATCTTACCAGCGAAAAGCAAGGAGGTGTAAAAAGAAGCGTACGTACAAAAAGAAACCAGAAACACCAAATTTAAGGTATGTACATAGGCGAGTCTCGCTCAGACCATCGTGCTCTTCTTCTCCCTAAAGTCCGAGTGTGTCGGCTCGTGGTAGGTTGCGATCATGTTGGCCGTCTCCCACCGTCCCGCCGGGCCTGGAGAGCTCTGCATCACCACCAGCCGGATGGGCGACTGGCTCGGCTGCGGGTCCGGGGCGTACTCTTTGGACGGATCTTTGCCCCGGCAGTCGTACATGATGCACGAAATCAGGAAGACCAGGAGCAGGATGACGTAGCTGGCGATGAGGATGCAAAGGTTCAAAGTGACCGGGTCGATCTCCTGGTAGTTTTCCAGAAAGCCCATGGTGCCTGCCTCATGGTGGGCGGCCCCCGGGGGCCCTCGGAGAACAGGGCGCCTCGGCGGATCTCAGGGGAAGGCAGAAGGTACAGACGGCCGCTCCAGCCTGGGAAACACTTAACAAGCCTGGTGACAGCAGGGCTTTCTCCTTCTCTATCCTACTCAACCCCCCCCCTTCCCTCCCTCCACTTTAATCCGCGCCACTCCTCCAAGACAGAATTCTTCTTGCGACCCATGGCCCCCTTTAATAACTCAGCAACTGTGACAGATTCTGTGTTATATCATCTGCGAGCATGTGGACATTAATAACTGTGTATGGGACTATTTGAGTGCGTGTCCGTGTGTGTGCGTTTGTGCGTGCGTGCGTGTGTGTGTGCGTGTGTCTGTGGCGTAATCTTAATCTTTCTTGTGAGTGGGGATTGACGGAGGAAGCCATCTGGCTAAATGGAGGCCAGAGGGCAGCCACCCAGAAAGAAAAATTGCTAACATGCTACCAGACTTAATCACCCAGAGGACAAGGTGAAAGACATTTCTTTCTAAAACAAAAAAAAACTAAACAATTACATTCCAAGACCTCATATGTTTTGTTGAACATGCAATCTAAGACAGATTAGCGCAGCCTTCTCCTACTGTGTGTCAGAGCAGGGAATCAGACGTGGGATTATCACCGTGGACAGCACTCTCCTAGGGTTCACAAACTCTGTTGATGGCAATACACCATCTGTGCAGGTGCATGAACGTGGTTTTGGTTTTGCAGGCATACATGTGTGTGTGTGTGTGTGTGTGTGTGTGGAGGTGGGCACATGACCCCTGGAACAAATGACACAGTTGCAAAGTGTTTCAACAAGTCATCTGTACCTGTTGTTGCTGTGGCGCTGCTGGTGGTGGTGCGGCCCTTTTGAGATTATTGTGAGACTGAGGGACAGCAGGGGGCAGCAGTTAGCAACCTTAGCAGAGGACGTAGGCTGAACTTTGACCCAGGCCAACACTTGAGGAGAAAGAGAGACCACAAATAAAGACAATGGTTTCTGCGCACGTCCTCCCTTTTTATGCTTTTTACATTTTAAGCCCCTTTTGCATGACGCCAAATCACGTCTGGGTCCCAATATCCACACAGCATTTCTGATTCTAAGCAGCTTTTGAGACAAAATTAGCTATAAGCTAAATGCCAGTATGTATGCCCTTGATGTTTAAGTTACACCATCGTCCTACAAAGCAGTGCACAAAGGCGGAGACTTGGCTTCAGGTGCAAAAAACAATATAAGAATATATAGTGGACAGAGGTGAAACAGCGATCTCAGAAAGCAAATCTATAAGGTTTAGAGTAAAAAGTCACATTTTGTGTCATTCTACGTCTGGTATCACGTTCAGTTAGTACAACACAGTGAAGCACATTCATTTATGGTGTTCGAACTCTAAAAATCAATATACTATGAAAGTTAGTATATTACATATTCTATGCTTTATACTATGTTTGTGTCTGTGCAGTTACCTTTTGCAGTGTCCCATCAAGTTTTAACTCTGATTTCCACCAGAAATAGTTTTCAAAAAATATGCAACTGTGCCAATAAACAAAGCTAAACCATTCCTAAAGGTAAAATGCTCTTCGTAATATTCGTCTTGTCCGTATAGTCTTCTCCAAATTCAACCCGACATGTTTCCTATCTTTGGAAACTCTGGAGTCTCTTGCTTTAAAAAAGTGAACAATTCAAACCCCAGACAACATGCTTCTTTATATTTGCTGATCACAGATACTGCGGTTAGCGCGTGTCCCTTTTTTATTGTACACATAAAACCAAAAAAAAATCCGCCTGATTTGTGTACTATTTTTGGAAACTATAGCACCTTGATCACAATTTAAAATCCACTTCTGTGACTTTGAACAGAGTTTGTCCACACAAAAGAATTTTGTAATGATGTTCCAACAGCGGGTTGTGAACTGTTCTTGGCGGGTGTCCTCTTTCTGTCAGGGGTTGAATCTTGAGCAACTCAAGTCCTTTGATAGTTGGCATCTTTACGCAGCACACACACAAAAAAAAACAAACCTAAAAAGACCAAAACTCCGCGACAACTACACTAGGGGAGAGGAGAACCAGCGGGGGCAGCACGCTGGATTTTTCCGGCACGAAAAAGTATTCATAACATAAACAGGGAGTGCATGAAATCACGAACTCCTGCAGAACAAATGGTGTTGGTCATGGTGTTTCCGGCCTCCTGGTATACAACAGCGAGCGTCTGCAGCAGATGCACACATCACAGCTGCAGAGCACACAGAGTGACCTCACTCCTCTCCTGATGTTAAGGCTGTAATCCGCATGTACGCTCAGGAAACTGATGTTGGAAGCGAAAAGGCTCGACCCCCGATCCTGCCTGACCTCCACACCGCTCCTCTGCATGGCCTCATGATGAGAACTGATGGTGGGGGGGCTGGTGTGGCGTTTGTTCCGGCTATACGGCGACCTGCGACCTCCCCGGCGAATCGTCTGTCAGGGAAAAACGACGACCTCTGTGCGTCACCGCTCCGGGTCCCACTCCAAGAGTCCGCATCTGGAGGAGTCAAAGTGCAGTCAGCGGCCACTGCATCGTTTCCACTTTGAATGTTTTCACAGCACCACGTCACTGTTGGCTCATGATTGCTTGCCTTTCATGTCACAACAGGGCTTATATAAAAAAAAAGGCTTTATAATACATAAATCTGCATTAACAGACTCCAGGGGGACATATTTCTGTCTAAGTTCATAAATATTGATACTTTTTACAGCTTAAATTACTTCTTTTTCAGAGTTTGGAAGAGGCTACACGGGATGTATAGGCTGACACCAATAATGAGATGTTACTATGATGTTGCTGTACGCGCTGTGTTTTCCATCATGCATCATGATTAATCTTTATATTCTCAAATTAACTCATTAAGCGCCACAAGACAGGATACTTGGAATTAACCTGATGCAATATGTACTGTAGCAATTTGGCACTCTTGGCTGCAACGCATTACCATTAAGTTTAAACGTGTGTTTTTGCAGACACTTCAAACGGTGCCTTAGGCTTTCAAACTATTTGCCTCTTCGCAGGCTTATCGCAGTATTCAAGGGAAACGACAATTTCCCATTCCGCACTCCCAGATTCAGATTCAGAATGAGATTTTATGACTCGGTTAACATGGTGCGGAGTACAAGCAACATACAGATCGCAGTACGGTGATGTCAAAACAATGGTTCCAGGGGGGAATAAGGTAGAAGAAGACACAGAGTTTACATGTGACTTATCAAACTGTAATAAGAAAGCGCTTTAAATAACAGTACTTTCCCCCATTTTTCACCATCCTTGCCTTCCTACACTTTCCTTCTCACACTTCAACAAAAGGTGATAATGGTCATGCAGAAAATTGTCAATGCGAATGTTACAGGCCCTCTTCATAAATGAGCTGCCGGTCCCGATGAATCCCCCGTTCCTCTCTGTGCAATGTGTGCAGTTTTTCGAGGCTCAACTACATGGTCCCAGATTTTATGTGTGATTTGATTTAACACAAATTAATATAAAGGCATGAACTGAAATAATGAGGCCTTGACTTAAAACTAAATAGTGACACATCAAGTACACGTCAGGTTTGTTTGTTGTGCTGTACACATAATCACATAGATTGTTGTTGGTGTATTACGTTAAACACCGGTGCAATTTCTAACCATACACATATCGTGTGCACAACGGTCAGTTATACTGAATTTTGTTGGCCCCTACTTAACTGTGACACAATAGCCAATAACCATGATGTATATTTCCGTCACTGACCCCCTGTTGAGTGGGGTAGCAGTTTCCAAGGCTAGTACAAAAAGAGGAACAATGGCTTTCGATGGAGAATATAATGACGGTCGTCAGGGTAGCTAATATCCAAATATTTTCGGTGGTGAAAAGTGAAAGCGACTACTACTCTATGATCTAAGGAGAACCAACACAAGCTTTGTATCAGTCCCTGACATCTCCCGTCCCCTCTTGGACTCGGGACCCACAGGAACCAGCTGCTGGCTGCCTCGGGTCCAGGAGGAGGCATGGAAAATGGTAAGGCACGGGAGCGCCGTGCTCACGTTCTGACTAGGAGGAGCCAGGCATAAATCATGGGGACAAACTCCTTACGACCTTTATCGTGTCAGCTGATACTGTGCCTTCATAGTGCATATTCCCAAACACTTTTTCAATTAAATTAGCACAAAGCCAGTTGGCCCTTCGGGGATCCTGAAGCTCGGGTGCAGCTGCCTGCTGTGCTCGGTCGGTATTACTCATGTTGTGAGGACATAAATATGTTTAAACAATGTCACATTGTGGGGACTCTCCTTCCTTTTGGTGACAAAACGCAAATCCCCATAACATAAATCATTCCAATTTAGGGTGAAGACTCGGTCATGACAGATGTATTTGTTGTGGAAGCGGCGTGGGAAAAAAAATAAGCAGCACTCTTAAAGACAAAGAAAAGTCCGAGTTTGTGTTGCCGGTTCAAGCAAAGATTTAGGGCTCTAAAAACAGCAGCGAGTCGGAGGAAGAGTGGCGTTTCTGTCCTGGGGATGTTTGTGTTGTCGTGGTTCTCGGGGAATGATTAGCTCAGAGGATGTATCAGGTTTGTCTGTGTGTACACCAGGCCTCTTGGGGTGGAGTTTCTCCTGCTCATATCTTGGAGATAGATCTTCCCCAGCGCCAGACGCTGGTGCCAGGGAGTCCGGCGGGCCGCGGTGGGGCCTGGAGGCGGACAGAGGAGAGAGATGGGGAAGGACGTGTTGACAAATCCTGCGGGAGCCTTGAGCCGTTTGAGACTGCGAAGGATGTTAAGAGTTTGTTTCTGCTTTATATTCTTCCTCTGTCTCTCTGGCATGAAGGCCCGGCAGGTTGTTTTGGTCACACGGTGACCTCAGCTCCGCTCCCCCACCATCAACCATCCCCCAAAAACTAATAAGGAGCAGGAAACAAGCCATGCTCCCCTTACTGCGGCCGTGTGATGTGAACTTACACTGGGAAACATCTGTGATTTTCAGCTTTCAAGTCTTCCCTAATGACCAAATGTGGAATAAAAAGTCTGATAAATAACTCATGTGACAGAGAAACATTGAATGATAGGATTGATTCCCTTTTTTCAATAGCTTACCCATGACTGAAATAAATAAAAAATGTACAAAGTAAGTTGTTAAAAATGAACAAAACTTAAAACAATATTAAAACGCTGGTACTTATAATGCTCTGAATGATTTTTATAATTTAAGTACATTTAGCTGCTAACCCATCATTTTGCATTTACTCACGTAAAGTTTTGAATGCAGGGATGGGAATGTTAAGCAAGTGTTCGGTGACAAATCAAAGTCTTAGAGGAAGAAGAATTTTTACTTTATGACGGCGCTCGATAGAAAGTCAGAGAATCAACAAAGTTATGAAAGAAAATTAAAATGAATCCCGAGGGGGGGCATGAATGTCTGTAGCAAATTTCATTAAATCCGTCCAACCCATCACTAAAGTCATTGGGATTCATCCTCTGGGGACCACCAAAGTCTGCACCAAGTTCATGTTATTAAATCCAATATTTGTCGAGGTACTTCAGTCTGGACCAAAGCAGGGGACGGCCCGACATTGTTGTACCATTTCCAAAGAGATACACTGTCACTTGGTTAGTTTCTTTTAGTTGAACGTGACCTATAGGCTACTAAATTTGTGAACTGAAGTTTCCTCTGGCGTGGTAGGGAAGGAACATGTGAAGTTACACCGAAGGAAAAGCTGAGATTGCAGACCTCAGCGAGCAAAGCTGAAAAAAGGGTTAGTCACAGTTACACAACAAAGCGGTTCCGGTTACATCCACCAGGAATGTTCTTTTAAAAGGGAGTTGATCCAGTCTCCTTTACTGGACCAAAGGGGAATATTTAGTTCAGTCTGTACTGGCGTGTGGGGTCAGAGGGCACTGAGAGGAGGGAGGCGATGTGGCGGACGTGACCGTCCGTCTCCATTGTGTTAGCAGACTGTCTGAGTTACTGCAGAGAGGGTCAGCAGGGAGGTGCTGTTCCACAGCCAGGAGACGGCTGAGGGAAGCTCCTGCTGCGCTGCCCTGCTATCTGAGGACCAATCACAAACCTTGGGCAGCGGGCAGATGAAGAATTACACTTTTTCTCTAATATGTATAACCAAGAGTGTGGAAATATAACTTTTAATTGTACTTTTTAATTGGCCAGGGCTTTTGCATTTTTTTATACAATTTCATATAAAAAACCAAATCTGTGCCGCAACTGCGCACCCGAACAGTGTGTAAGGTTTGGAGTTGTGCGTGCTGTTATTTGTCATTATATACAATTTAATATTTTAGACTATAGTTGCTCTCCATTGCCATAACTTTAAGATCGTCGCAAAACAATGTGAGAAGTGGATGATTGAGCTTAGGAAACTTTGGAACAGCCTTCCTGCTTATTTTGGCCGTTTTAATGCTGTATGCAAAAGTAGATGGAAAATTATTCTTAATAAATTTAAGCTAACAAATAAAAGTTAATCACCAGCCCTCTGAATTAAATTTTGGAAAGTGCAATAATGTAACAGTAGCTTAGTATGTTAATATACTAACCTCTTTTGAAAAACCTCGATGACCGACTGGAGGGCCACTAAACCCAAGTTTTGTTCAAACCGGGAGGGCTTTATTTTAAATTTGAGTGGAGATCTAACCGTTTTCAAAGATACCAAATGTGTCAGGCAGAACTTTGGGGGCATGGCTATAAAATGGCGCGCATGACATCAGGAATATTACCATTTGGTGGGATGGTGCGGCTGTAAAAGAGTCTCGGTTTGAATACTTCTTGTGGCGTAAACGTATATGGAATGAGATGATACTGAATATATACACGTGGTACGGTCAGGCAGAGTGGAATAGGATGATTATAACAAGCTTCAAATTGAAAGAGAAACCTGGGGGTTTGAAAAGATTTCAGGCGATCGTAAAATGATGCTTGTAGCAGGACCACCGTGCGGCTGATCGCTGTCTTTTTTGTTGCCAGACTTGTGGAGAACGACATGAAAACCATCAACCACTTGACGACCTCACAGCCGCTGAGATGCCGATCATTTTCAGGGCAAAAACTGATGAAGAACAATAGTATATAGTCTTTCTTTCGCATTCCTATTCTCCGTTTTTGACGATATGATTTCAAATCAAACTACCTATTAGGTGTCAAACTACCCTTTCCTTCGCTCTCAAAGCCCCCCCCCCCCCCGAGCCTGATGGGTGACCTCTCATCTCGAACATGAAGAAGAAGAAGAAGCAGAAGAAGACTGCAGGAGGGTGGGGTCTCCCCTCTCGGACAGCAGCGGGTGACGGACAGGCCGAGGAGCTTGCAGATCGGATAAAGGCCCAAAGAGAGCCCTTTCCTTCCTGAGTGGCGGACTGTTTGTGTTAGAGCGTTCTGCCTCTCTTCTTCTGGGTGTGGGAACCTGCTCCTCCCAGAGTTCATGGTTTCCTCTACGCAGGGACCCACCACCATGTGCCTGCATGTGTGTCATTCAGCCTCCAACTGAGTGAGGAGGGTTATACAGGCCTGTAATACCCCATATCTAGCTTACACAAGCACAACGTTAGCTGCTGTGTTGTGTATTTACACATAGACTGATAGATGTAAAAGTTTTAAAATTGTGGAATTTGTTGCATTTTTGACTTTGTGTTTCGTGCAATAATAAGGCTGCTTTTATAATAGTTCATTGTTTGGAGAGAAAAAAAAGGGAATATAAATAAAGTTGTTGTTTTTGAACTAATGGACTGTTTGGGTATCATTTTTCTCATTCAGAATAGCAAAGGCTTGATATAAAGGAAGAAATATTTGAAGTTAATGGTTACATTCAAGATTTAAGATGGATTAAGTAGGTGAACATTTTACAAAACGCTTTGATTCCAATTCAAAAGTAACAGAACAGTATTCCAAATAAATCTGTGAGCTTTTTGGTGCGATGTCTTCATTTGCTTGTATTTTGTCTGTTTGCATGTGTTTTCCTAAGTTGCAGTGCGTTGGCCCTCTCTTTTTACACTCAATTCTGACGTAAAACATAAACTGATTGACTCACTAAATCAGTACAAAAACGTCTATTTATACACCCGAATTACACTCTTGGCAGTGTGAAAACGTCACTGATGAGTCGAATGAATTAATAAATGTGGAAATGTGGTGGCGGGGTTGCACTGGGGGACTCAGGGTGTCAGTATTTTTTTTAAATCGATTGAACACGAAGACGTGAAAAAGAAACTGAACAAGGTTCGGATTCAGTGCAAATGATTCTCTGTTCTCTAGTAACTCCCAGAACAATCCATTTCCCCGATTGATGACAGACGTTTGGGCTCGGTGTGTTTTCTTCCAGCTTTGTCTTGGTCTGAGTGTGCTCTTTGTGCTGCAGCCCACGTTCACACCCAGTTGAAAACTGACCTATCCCCATTGTCTCGCGCACGTCATCACAGCAGCTTGCTCGCTCCTTCCCAGGCAGCGCTCAGAGGAATGTCCACGGCTGATAAAAACCAAAGATCTCATCAAAACACACCTCCCCCGCCAAGGCTCACAGGGACACTGTTTACACTCACTCAGAAGGGTAAGGGGGGGGGGGGGGCACTGTGGCCGGGTCTGGTTCCCTCTTGTTGACGGGGGATCCAGGGTGGCGACCTGCTGCTTTATGGCGCCACGGCTTCAGCATTTAGAAATGCCCTGAGAAAGCGCTAACAGAATGCAAATTTCAGCGTGCTAACGTGCTCACAATGGCAGCGTTAACGTTTAGCTGTTTGGCCTACTTAGTTTTGAACGTTATCTTGCTAACATTTGCCGATTAGCACTAAACACAAAATGCAGCTACGGCTGTACTTTACGAACGTCATTCGTCTTGCAGATATTTTGGTCCAGAACCAAACTAAAGGACAAAGTGAAACTCTGACCTGATAATACACACAGGGGGACCTGACCGTTTGAACCAATAGTTGTTGTTGACACGCGATCCAGAGAGCCGTGTTGACACGCTAGCAAGGCAAAAAATAGAATAAAGTAATGCTGGCAAAAAATAGAATAAAGTAATGCTGGCTGCTTCCCAAAGTAGTCTACATTGGACGGTGGGAGTGGACGATCAAGCTTGCGACGTTTGGGAGTGACGACCCAGCTTGCGTCGTTTAGAGAAAACCCAGAAATGTGTCAGAAAAACACCGCGGAAACACAAGAAAGCGGCAAGAGCCGACTCGATTCGTGCGCCGCTCAATTGGGAAAAGCAACGCTTCAGGCTGTAACTGAAACTACTTGGAAACAGATGTGGAGGGAGTCGGTGGAGTGAGTTGGAGGTTTACGAGGCTCCGGGCAGGAACATTTCGGCCCCACAAAGTAGCTCAGCTGTTCGTGTGCAAAGGAAACCAAGTGCTGTGAAGAAGCTACATCCCATGACATCATGGCGTTTGTTCAACGACCTCTGCGGGCATGTCGGACACACCTTCTCACTTCCTCCCTCGGCCATTCAAATTGACTTAATTTACAGACGAGGGGAGAAAACG
>CM022470.1:2587504-2607051 GCA_011952105.1 Coreoperca whiteheadi | reverse complement strand
CGAAAAAACCCAAAAGGGGCCCCAAAAGGGCTTTTTTTTCCCAAAAAGGAGGGGCAGCTTGAAAAAAAACAACCCCTCCCTCGCGCAAACCCCCCCCCCCCCCCCCCCCCCCAACATTATTCTGAATTCAGCATCTTCTTCACGCGCTCCTTGTTTCTTCCAAACTGCTGATACTTACTGATCGTGAGGAAAACTGTAGCCACAGCCAACACTGAACATTTACAAAGAAATAAAATACAAGAAGGGACATGAATCTGCGTCGTGTTTTTCCCGATTAAGCGGGCCCCCTCAAATTCCCGAAGCCCCACATCTTCAGATTGCTCCAAAACACAAAGATATTTAATCTACTCTCACATCAGGCAAAAGCGATGTGATCGGGACACTGAAGGATTAAAGAATGTTTGGCATTTTAATTGAAAAAAATCACTCGATCGATTTATTGATTATCAAACTGCTGCGAATTGCTGGTTCATTTTTTCGTCGCTCCAGTATCGTATTAATCGGGTAATTGTTTCGGCTCTATGTGCAAGACAGTGACCCCACTCCTTTGCAACAACAACAAATGTTTCTAGAAAGAAAAGCCTTGGTCTCTATAACAAAAATGCCTAAAGACCCTTCTCAGTAAGATTTTTACGGGTTTAATTGGGTGCCGGTTGAACAGCAAGCTTAACGTAAGTCTGATTAGTTAAGACTCTGAAATGATCCACCACGTCTCATTGTCAGGCCTTTAGCAACATGTCCTGCCTTTATGGGTCTTTGGTTCAATGAAACGCAGAAACATCATATTACTGCGCACATTAGGCACGTTATAAAATCATGCTCGGAGCGTTTACCCCCCCATTATTTATTGCTGTTCTGTTTTGTCCTTTCCCTGCTTTTACTTTGATAGTACGCTAAAGTACGTTCGTTTAAGCCTGTTGTGCTGATGTGTCCTCCTGGCCGAAGCGGGGATGATTAAGTTGGAGATGGCGACAGGTGATATTGGATGTGCCTGTGTGCAGTGCGAGTATGTGGAGTGCATTTCTACTCTGCGACATTGCAGAGGGAAATATTGCACGTTTTACTCCTCTACATTTACCTGGCAGCTGCAGCCACTGGTTACTGTACAGAATAACATGTTTACAAGCAAAACATGCGATCAGTTTGTAAAATCTGATACTGAGCTACGGATTAAACCATCCAACAGCATATCGAGTAGTTATAGTTACCAGCTGTAACAATAAAATGCGGCTTACGTGTTAAAGCATCAGTGATACTATTCCAATAATATGCTATTTATAATAATGTAACTCTCTGAAAGGGACCCTTCTGCCCAAAAAGTGCTTTTACTTTAATCCTTTACTTACTTAAGGACATTTTGCTGGCAATACTTTTGTCCTATTGCTCAAGAAAAATCTTGCATGTCGGACTCTTGCTTGTAACAGAGTATTTTTACAGAGTGGTATTGCTCCTTGTTACTTAAGTAAAAGATACGAGCACTTCTTCCAGGCCTGCCGGGCTCCACGTTAAACGATTTCGTGCCTTTCATTGCCCCTTCTATTCAACGCTCAAACCAAATAGAGCGACCGTCTTTTGCGCTTTTCACCCACGGCACGTTACAGGCTGCACCGTGTCGAGGACCCGGAGGGCGTGCCGAGCCATTTTGGATCACACACAGTGGCCGAACATTGCACAAGATTTCCGGAGAATACGGAGCTTCACGCTCCCGCTTGGGAGCGATCGATGCGCGGCGCGTGCTGATCAGAACCCAAGCTGAGCTCTGGCAGTGACTATCGCAGTTAAAAGAGGACATTCTGTACATGATTGTTCTGCATGTGGTGTTCATTACTGCTTCAATAATGGACAAGGGGGATTTGACAAAGTTCGTGCTGGCACAGACTTTTAGCTCCGCAGGATCTGGACTGTAGCCTTGAGGTCTTCGGATAGGATCCTATTTATTCAGTTTCACAGTTTAAAAACAAAACAGGACCGGTTTCTGGTAGATCATTTTGTTATAACACTTCCCAGAACTCTCTTGCGGTGATGACGTAAATTGTAAATGTTGACCTTAATTTCATTGTGTTTACATGTCTAGAAGGGTTCTGCAAATAAAGAGGCCACATTATCATCAGAATTACGGCAAAACTCTGGCTTTTCCACTAAATTGAGACCCAGTTATCCTCTGGAGCGTAAAAAACGATCCCGTTCTAAACCGTCCTAACATCACATGTGACCACTGACACAGTTTTCAGTTGCTTAATGACGTGCTCTCGTCAGACAAGAGGCATTTGGGTTCTTTATAAAAAGCGGGGTTTTTTACCATACTTGCCTCTCAGCCTTCCACAGCATCTCGTCACGCTTGTCACTCAGCGGGAGGATGAACAAGAGGCTGACACGCTGGCCATGCAGGCGATGTTCTCGTCTTTTGCAACGCGTGTGCGTCAGAGGAGGCGATGCAATCACAGTCCAGGGAAAAGCCAAGCAAACTGCCTGTAAAACAAACAACTGGTCGTGCTTTTTCCTCACACATGTGGACGTAATCATTCTTGACGCATGATGGCAACAGGGTGTTAACTTTTCCTTTTGTCCTGTCATTTCTGCGTTCCACCTCTTTTTTTTTTTTTTCTTCCTCCTCTGCTGCTGACCACAAACCTTAAACTACGAAGACGAGCTGCTGCTGTATCCAAAAATCTACACACAAGACGTTCTTTTTGTGCTCTTACAATGTTGTCTTTAAACAAATAAAATCCCTTTTCTTCTACTTCACGTGATGTGTAGTAACTTTAGGTGGTAACATAAATCTGTAAATCCGAGATGGGTAAAATGTGCTTCTGGGTGGCTTTATGCACTTCTCTAAATCCCTGCTCTTAAGGAGGAAAATGTAACAAAGGACCATTTTTGACAGTATTGAACCCCTGGGTTTAATTAGGAAGTGACACAGGTCACTGCAGAAACAATAGCAAGAGAGTAACAGAAAATAAAAGCACCAACACCAAAGACATTTATTTGAAAGTTAATGTGCCGTCTCAGCAGTTTATGAGCAGTCTCTAATCAATTAAATACAATTAACAGTAGAATCTGTGATGTTTTTATAATTAAAAGTCAGTCGTTGTCATGCATCCTTGGTAGAAAAGCGATGGTTTTCCTATTTAATCAGAGGAAACGCAAACTTTAAAATCAGTTCAGAGCAAGTGTGAATATGCAGCAGCCTGGTGTGTGACACACCTCAGACAGTTATGTTCCAGCAGTAATAATTAAAGTTGCACGTAACAGTTTTAAAGCTGCATTCATTTATTCCTTTGGCCACTACAGAGCAGAAAAGACTCTACAAGAAGCTGACACACTCACAGCCCCGACATATCGGCGCCTTACGAGCTTGTTAAGATTAAGTGGTAGCATATAGACACAGAGGAACACCGTCGTCCCATTGGAGTTGTGTTTGGGTCGACCTGACGAGCGTAGCTAGCTGTGTTTTTGGTCTCCGCCAACTCCCGAGGGAAATATGCGGCTCTTTAGCAGCTAGATGTTCCTCTATGTTCCCCAGGCTAGTCGCTGACTTCGTCTGTCTGCCGTTTGGTCTTGCACAGTGGGTTTTTAGTGCTTGTGTGTCGAAAACAGACGAATGCGGCCGCTGGAAACACGGCCGATGAGAGCACTGAGACCACCCGAAACCAAGACTAAACTAAAACAATGAGCTGAAAGACGCTAAAAAAGCTACAGAGAGACTACAGTGTTGGTTGAGCATTTAAAAGTTATTGGTGAGGAATGGATTTGGTCTCGTTTTCCGTAGCTGTTAGCTCTGTTCAAGTTCTGTTTTCCAGTTCTTGCTTTTGAAACATTTTGCCGTCACCAATTACTGTTGTTGATAGCAAGTTACTGAAAGATGAAGATTTATAAAGATAATATTTAGTTGTGATAAAATTCATGTAAAGCCTTGAAGGAGAATGTGTTTTGTAGTCCTGCATTGGAGATGACCACCGCAGTCCTCCTGTTGAAGTGGGATTTACTGTGAAAATGGGAGGAACTGGCCAGGAAGAGCTTTCTCTTTATTATGTGGCGGAATGAGGGCGAACGGGGCCGGCAGCGCCTCTGGGACTGTGGGCAGCCAACACTTCAGACGCTCCGAGAACCACTGGCAGCACATGAAAGAATCAAATAAAAGAGCATATCGTGCAGAGCTGGCGACCGCCACTGTCACACTGTACAATACTGCGTGGCTCTTCTTGTGTTCCGTGGAGAGGTTTTGCACTTTGATGTGAACGCCTTGTGGAAAAAGTGTGTCAAAAAGCCAGTGAAACAAGAACATTTCATTATCAGGCCGACAATGATCCACAAGGGGCTGAAGGCTTTAGTGACCTGAGGAAGATTCTGTCTGTCACAATCTGCTGATTGTGCCAATGTTTGTCTTTGTCCATTCGTCGGCCACAGACATCAGCGCGCTTCAAACAAACTACGGTGCTAGCAGCATGGCTCTACGGATGGCAATGTTGGCGGCTGAAATAGCCAGAATCAGAATCAGTCTCAAAACGTTTGTGTCCAGGGTGGGAGGGGTCGGCCACGGTCCTTCCTGCAGGGTCCTGGAGGCGTTCGGGCCCTGGAGGGATGGCCGACCGCAGACCGTCGGCCTCCCAGCTGAGCGGATGATACGCTGAACAACTATTGGCTCGATTGCTATGGGATTTGGCACAAAGATTTGCGTACATTTTAACCCCTCTGGTGATCTCCTGCGTTTCACAGCTGAATTTTAAACCTACAAAACCACAAACCGTTTCCCATCAGCTTCGCTGTGCTGTGTGGTGCTAATTAGCAAATGTTGACGTGCTTTCCTTCTAAGCCAAGGCACCCCAACGGTGTCAACAGACTGGCTCCATTCAAATGACTGACATGCAGGGCTGAATCTGGTCTAACTGTGGCCTTATCTTGTACTTGTATTTATTTTGCTGCAAACTTAATTCAAATCATTATGTGTTCAGCAGTGTGGATAGTTTGCTTTGTTTTTGTTTCTTAGCCCAGACTTTGTAGAAGGATACATGTATGAGGGTGTCATTAAATGGCTATAGGTTTAGTCTTTGGATGTCAAAGTTAATGTGTTAAAGCATTCTGGACGACTTTTTATTGTTATTTTCTTTATTGCGTCAGTCGTGATCCCCACACTATCTGATGCCAGGGTTCACGCAAAACAAAGCAAGTGATCGTGCAGCAGACACGCCTCTCCGGGCAGGAAGGAGCTGAGCTGGTGCGTGAGACCCGAGAAGCGTTTCATAGGTACATGTTGGCTCACCTTTACGCCCAGATCTGACTCTGGAGTTTAACTTCCTTCCAACGGGCGGTGTCCTGTCAAGCGGCAGAGTCACACCCTGAGATCCCTGCTGCTACAGCTGTTGTTCTTGTTTACAGACCTCAGAGCAGATCCACAATGGGTTCGCATAGTCACTGCTCAGGTGTTGAAGCAGGTTACAAAATTACAGTGTCAGCAGATATGTTTAGCCGCGCTGGCAGTTTGGCTGTAGGGAGGACAATGTCAGTGAGTCAGTCCACCAATTGGGTCCAGACTGAAATATTTCACTATCACTATTGGATTGCCATAAAAGTGTGTACAGACATACATGGTCCTCAGCATAGACTGTATAGTCAATGGTCCTCAGAGGATGAATCCAAACGACTCTGGGGATCCTCTGACCTTACCTCTAGCGCCACCATCAGGTTTGCATTTGTGGTTTTAAGCGAAATATCTCGACAAATATTGAATGGACTGCCGTGGCATTTGGTGGACACATTCATGTCCCCCTCAGGATGAATTGTAATAGCTGTAGTGATCCCGGATTTTTCCATCTAGCGCCATCATCAGGCCAACTTCAAGCTCATCAAATACGTTGGTTTATGACCAAATACCCACCAAATGCCTCCAGTCCCATCTAATTTGTGCCAGGTGTTTGTGCTAATTAAAAATGAACACGGTAAACGTTATACCAGCAGCATGTTGGCATTGTCATTGTGAGCATATTAGCCTGCTGGAATTAGCTTTTAGTTCAAAGCACCACTGTGCCTTAGCACATCCTCAAAGAACCCCTGAACAATTAACAAGAAATAACTAACAAAACAAGACTTGCGGATTCTGAAACAGCATTACATTTCATTAAACAAATCGTGGGACAAAACAATCCGATGCACAGGATTGCCAATTATCTCCTGATTTCACTTCTGATCTCCATCTCCTGACACGTTTGTCTTTGCTCTCCAATTACAGGGCATGAGCTCGGTTTTGGCCTTTTCTTGGAACAGATCTTGTCAACACAATATTAGAAGACGGGGGAGGTGAGGTGCCTGCGCAGAGCCCAGTGGATACTGAAGGACAGAGCTCCCCCTCAGCTCTCCACCATGTGAAATAGTTTTATTTCCATGACTTATGATTCATTTACCATCCATCCATCCTTCTGCCGCTTATCCGGGGCCGGGTCGCGGGGGCAGCAGTCCGAGCAGAGACACCCACCCTCGCCCCAGACACTTCCTCCAGCTCTTCCAGGGGAATACCGAGGCGTTCCCAGGATTTATTTACCAATCTACTGTATATCATTTTTGTATACAGTTTTTTTTTTGTAAATAGCAATAAAGGGAACTGCAACTAAATCTCATTTTACACCCCCCCCCCCGTGTTGTAAAATGATGAATGAACCAACCTTAAACCTGGATTAGTTCCTTCTCCAGCAACAGAGCACTAGAGAACAATCGGACGCCCTGAACCAGGTCAAATAAGAGAAGTCTCTGAAAACATCTGCCTTCTCTGTGTGCCGGGTTGTTCCAAAAAAAACGGCCAGATTTCACTTCAGCCCAGGCAGCCGGTCGGGTAGCCGTCAGGTCAGGTCTGCTGGAGCCTGTTCATGCTCCGGCTGCACAGCTGTGCTGTTTGACTGAACCGACTGGACCAGGATCCCTGTAACGCTGAGCTCATTATGTTTAATTGTGTTGGATTTGAACAATGTGCAAGCGGTTGTGTTGAAGTCTGGAATTTCAGACTCCAGCTTGTTCAGTGTTTGGCTTTTCCTTTGTTGAAAGAGGTGGGAAGTAAATGTGTATTGACTCAAGTACTGCACTTAACCGTGAGTACAGTATTGAGGTGCTGGCACTTTTTTCCACTGCATTTCAGAGGGAAATGTTGTACTTTTTGATCCACTACATTCAACGGAAGGCTGTTGAGATATAAAATATCACTGAAATCATCTTTTCGTCTGTACTACCATAATTACATCTTTCTTTCCCTTTTCCCCTATTTCTTCCTCCCTTCTGCCCTTCCCTTATATTTCTTTCTCGCTCTCGTCTTCCCGTCTTTCCTAGTTCATTTATTTGCTTCCTTCCTTCCTTCTGGCCACTTTTCTTCCTTATTTCTTTCATTTTCACGTTCCTTGATTTAAGGTTTCTTTCATTCTTTCATCATTCATTTCCTTATTTCCCCATCCACGTTTCCCAATATCTTTCTTTTCTACTTTCTTCCTTCTGGCTCCATCTTTCCTTCCTGTCTTTCTTGATTAATTTCTTTTCCTCCCCCCTTTTTACTTCATTTACTCCCTCCTTACGTCAAAGTTTCTTCTTCGTCTCGCTCCCTACCTTCCTTATCTGATCACAAGGTTTTCACCCACCAATGAAAACTTAACTCAATAAGTACTTTTGACACTGTAAGACTATTTTACTACTAATACTTGTTTCACTTTTACTGAAGTCATACGTTTTTACTTGCAAAAACCGCCTCTGTTGCGGTGTAACTAATTCCACTTAAAGGATTTGAGTTCTTCCTCTTTATTGATAAACTAACCTGACAGCGCGGCGCTGAGTGGAACGACAACCATGTGAGGCCCAAAAAGTGACGCACACAGCCCCTGCACGAGGTGCCAGCAGCGTGTCGAGAAGGCTAAAGACGCTGGAGGAGAGCACCTGTCAAGGTTCATATCAAGTCACCCGTTTTTTCCAGCTTCAGTCTGCCGCGACAGGAAGGCAGGAGACGCCTCACCGTGCGTCGTGTGTCCCATAAGTTACTGATCTGATGTCAGAGTCCATACGGTGCCAGCCTATAGCTGGCTGTGTGCGTTTGTGTCTAGTGATCTCCCAAAAGTGACAAAGTGTGCTGTAGGTTCTCCTCTGAAGCAAGAAAACCACCTAGTTGTAGTGTCTGGTGTCACAGGGACGCATAGCAACGCAAACACTGCCTATAAATATACTTCCACATCCAGGCTATTTTAAACCTAACAGGGTCAAACAGGAGAGTTGAACTTCCTTTTACCACAGGGAATTTATATCCTAAAATGTTTAATTATCTGGAGAAACGAACTGATTATTTAGACGATATATATATATATATATATATATAAACTGGTGAACTAAATTATGAAAAGAGCCTTACTTAACTGCAACTAAAGGCTCGGTACACTTTAACTTTAAGGAAAAAAAACAAACACATTTTCCCACTTACGTCTAGTCGTGTCGAGCCATGCAGGTAGCTTTGCTTTTGTGGGTAGAGGTTGATTTCAATTTGACCAAAAAAAATAAAAATACAAATCTTATTGCAAGCGCCACTCACTTGGTGTTTCTGGAGCAACATCTCATGGCCTTAATCAGTGGATGTTATTGTCACATGGCAATAACATGGCATGTATGGCATTTTTAGAATTTCTGACGATCGGCCACCACGTGACCTCAGTACTTAGCTCACAACTAAACCAGCTCCATCCACTGATGAAGGCCACAAGATGTGGCTGAAAGCTCCAAAAAGATGGTGGGACTATTTCTTTGGTAGAAAGTAGTTCTAAAGAAAACTGCGAGGTCTGTGGATTATCCGGAGGGTCAGACTTCGAGATATTGGCTCAGTAATGGCCCGGGCCTGTCGGACGCGGCGATGGGAGTCAAACTAAGCATCAAGCACAGCAATTGCTCATTTTATCACATGTGGTGTGTCACAGTGGAGGACAACCGACGCGGCATCCGGGACGCCTCACAACGTCCTTCGCCTTCTCTCAAACTGTTTGACAACTTTGGTGCACAACTGTAAACATGTTGCGGATGCGGTCGATCCCTCTCGCCTACTTTCCAATACAAATATGTGCGTCCCAAGACGGTGAGCTGTGACTTGTCAGGATCCAGTGCGCGGTCTGCCACGTCTCTTGGCCAAGAATTTATGACTCGGGCTGCCTGATCTGACACAGTGACCATCTCTAAAGGCAAATATATCTGGTAGTTCAATTGGGGCATAACGGGCACAATGCTTCTGGCAAGAGATGTTGCTGTTGAATTCGTCTCAATGTCATTTTTCAAAGCTTTGAGCACCACAAACAAAATTCAATTAACCTCCATTGTCTCGGGATGGATGCAGGAATCTCATAATCAGTCAAGTCAAAGCATTTTTTTCTTTTTTACCACACTCACTTTGATTATTTTAAGTCATCAGCATAAGGCAGGGTCCGTTTATTTATGTGGGAAGACTTAGGTACACCCATCTGCGTCACGAGAGAAAGAAACATTTCCTCCCAGTTCTGAAAGCAAAGAGCTGAATGTTAATATAATAACTCGTCACTTCTCCAACCCATAAACTGCCTCTAAGAAATACAAACATCAAACATCAACTCGTCAGTATCACCGTTCTTGTCGGCCAATAATAACACTAACTTTCTGTACAAAAAAGGCTAAGATATGCTAGAAAACCTTTAAAAACAGTGCTGACATTACATAGTTTGTCCACTTAAACTGTAACATGTACAGCCGCTCAGTAGGTCTTAGTGTCGATTCTTTAAAAAAAATAAAAAATAGGAGTCCTTGTCACAAATGTTTATTTATGTGGTTGCGTTCAAAAATGCGATGTATCGGCCTAATTTTGGCAGATGTATAGTTTGAGAAAAGGAAATCAGATTATTCGCTTTCGCTTCTTTTCTTCGGAGCGAAAATGAGAAGCTCGATATCAAGCTCATCCGCGTGTTGCGTGCGGAGCCGGAGTCAGGATGCGGTTAGCTTAGCTTAGCATAAACAGCTAGCCTGGCTCTGTCCAAAGTTAAGAGAAAACAACTCCCTCCAACACCTCTACGGCTCTCTGACTAATATATGTTACATTTTGTTTGTTTGATCCGTATACAAACTGAAAGGTGAAAAAGGTTTGTGGTTTAAAGGGGAGTTGCGTATCGGAGCTGTTTCTAATAGCGCTTTACCAGCACCAGCTCGACTCGAATCGCTTTTCGCTCCGTTTTCCATCGCAGATAGTACCTCCACATTAGTAACAGTAACGTGCCCTTCACGCCGTCTCTGGCCAAACTGTTTAATAATGACGGGGTTATTCAGGATACTCCGTCTGGCGCGTGCAATGATGACGCGGTGAATAGTGACGATTCTCTCTGACCAATCAGCAGCCCGCCGTGTTTTCACGTCACATTTTAGCATCGCCTCAGCTCGCCTCAGATCCTCGCCGGAGGTGGTACCAGAAAAAGTACCTGGAAGCAGGTACAGGGACAATTTTTACACAGTGGAGAGCCAAACAAAGCCGAGTCGCAGCGAGCTGAGGCGAGCTGTTACTGTGTAGTGGAAAAGCGCCATAATAGAACTATTTTGGGGTGGGGTTGCCAGGTTCGGGACCATTGTGCCTGTATGGAGACCAAAACCAAAACCTGTGCTCGCCGACCGTATCTGGCAACCTGCGCTGCAGACGGACAGTTTCCAGTGTTTATGCTAAGCTAAGCTAACCCCATCCCGACTCCAGCTCAACACGCAGACATGAGAGCAGCACTGATCTTGTTGCGAAGAAATCGGGTGTTTCGCAAAATGCTGAACTATCCCACTAACTCTCGGAATCTGCCCCAACAATCCAGTATCGATCGGGTTCCAGTAAACATTGAAACTCGTTCTTCGCAACTGTGAAACTATTACATGTTTGAGTATCAATGAGTTTATTAAACCTCATCACGTCCTGGTAACAGTTAACACATGCAAATGATTACATCAAAACAAAACATATGCTACATTTTTTTTTTTTTTGCAGTATAGAAGTACAAGGCAAGTAAAAAGGTAAAACGACTCACAATTCTGGATGTATAGATGTCGTTAAATACTGAATATGATTATGAAGGATCAAGGTGCCTTAAGAGAATATACATTTACGGTTAAATATTCTCTCTGTGTATAATATCATGTGTCATCTAATCTGAAATATATTGGCAGATTTTAAACAAAATCCTCATATGTAGTACCATACTTCCATGACAGGCAATTCGTAATCATTCCCTGCGAGGTGAACAGACTTCATAAACAGATTATGTCCAAGCTGAAGCATAGTAAATGAGGCATGAATCGTTGTCCTAGTTTTTCCAGTTTCCCTCTCCTTTCCTGGGCTTTTCAAACCACAGTCCCTCCCGTTACAGTCAAAGCCGCCACATCCAACGGCAGATTAATGGGAGACTTCCTCGACATGGCTTCGCACAGTGGTAATTCATCTTAATTGTGATACATTCCCTCTGGCTGCGTTCCCAGCTCGCCAGATGCTCGACGCCTGTTCGGCAAATAAATCCCTCACAATGCCTTCAAAGCTTTGCGTTCTGGGCCTTGTGAGTCTGCGGTCAAAGCTTTTATAGGTCGGAAATCCAACACACGCTGGACAACATCTGCCCACAGCTGGTTCTCCTGTTCGGTCTCAACATCAGGCCCTTTCGGGCTCAGAAAACCAGGACGCGCGTCGGGCAGACTACAAGTTCAGGTGAAAATACTCCTCTGGTTTGCAACCAGGGCGGTTTGGCTCTCCCGTCGCCTCTCCTTCTTCCTCTCCAGTCGCACCTTCCAGCAGACGGCGCTGGAGGCCAGCAGCACCAGTCCGGCCGAGAGGAGCACCAGGCCGAAGTATGAGATGGTGGAGCCGTGGGAGTTGAAGCTGTATGCCACGGCGGTGACCACGATGCCGGCGATGAGGACCACCACGCCAAACGGGACGGTGCAGCGATAGCAGGAGAGCTCCGTCCCGCCGGTGGCTGCCGTCAGCTGGACTTCATTGACCAGGGGGATGTTCACCGACGACACGGGGGCTGCAGGATGCTCGTTGGTGTTGGCCTTCTCTGGGGTCGCTGGCGTTCTCATGGCGTCCCTATTAGCTTCTTCTGGCATGGCAGGATCAAGGCGCCTTCTGTTAACCAACCACAGATGGTTGCTCGTTGTTGCCCTTTTACCTCCTTTCCTCGCTAGGGTTTCCCAGTCTATGCGGAGAAAGAAACCATTCAGTAAGTGAAAAGGGAGCAGTGAAGATGCAAAGAGTCAAGCCTGTTGCTCAACACTGGACACAGCGTTCCAGAAGAGAGAAAAGAGGGGCCTTGCGGATGCAATTTTTTTTTTGTTTGAATTCAACGCCGCACTTCACAGTTCAAAGCCGCTTTCTGAGCGCCACATGCTGCTTCAAAGTAACCTCTTTGCACAAACCACAGCCGCCCCCTGACTCAGTCAGAGTTGTCTGAATGACGCAGGACCACTCAGCCAGCACGAGCTGAGACATTCCCTGGAGCGCGCGGGACATGACATTACAAACTGCGCCGTGAAATGCGAGGCGCTTCGAAAATGACCAGCAAACCCCCCCCCCACCCTACCTTACGTCTGCTCCTGGGAAAGCTGTGATTCAGACGCTGAGTGACAACAAATGGCAGCACAGTGTCAGTTATACTTGCCGTCATTGTCAGGGTTTTAAAAAAACACCCGAAACTAAGGGTCAGGTCCCATCAAGGGGTCAGCGCCACAGCTACGACTGAGGTTAATGTCCCCAGGAAATGTGTGAGCTTAAGCAACCTGGGTGGGGGTTTCTATTCTACACTAACAATTACACATGCTGGCTTTTTAATTGGCTGATTCCAGTAACAAAAGATGCACCGTTTCCCCAACACGGCTTCATTCCGGACAGAGCGGAGGGAGTAATAACAGATGATCAGATAACCAATTATTTGTTTAGTCATTTTTCCGGCAAAAACGCCAAACAATCGCTGTTTCCGGCTCGCCACATGTGAGGGGTTTGATGCTTTTCTTTGTCATATAGGATCGGGAAACTGAATCTGATGGTCGAATAAAGCGAGAAACTGAAACGCATCCCCTTGGGCTGTGGGAAAGTCTACTGTGCACTTCTCACCGTTGACACTGACGTTTTATTGAAAAAAAGCCCATCACCGGGACTATAATTACAACATACTTAATCAGGAGGGAATGTCATCGTGAGCTGTGCCCTCATTTCGATCCTTTTATCAGAAAATAGTGGTTGCAAGACGTTTACCAAGTTACAGAAGAAGAAGAAGAAGGAGAAACTATTAAAACTATCTAAAGCCAAACAATCTGAGAAGGAACATCCAACTTCGGTTGAATTGCTCTCAGCTCATAGACACAACCTGTGATGGGGGGGGTGTTATGAGTGGGCATAGTTAGGCTGTTTAGGATTTAGAGGTTGGTAATAAGCACTCTGGAGGACAGATTCACATTTGGAAAAGGTTTGGAAATAATCCTTGTGACCGCCTCGGAGAAGATTTTTGCTCTCGGCTGTTAAGGGGGGGGGTTGTTCTTCTGATGACGTCATTCTTATTCCAGTCGAGGGTCTAAGGACAGAGGGTGTCCTACGCTGTGCAGACTGTAAAGCAACTTGTGATCTGTGATATTGGGCTGTCTATCAATAAGACTGAATTGCTTAGAACAAGACACACAGTTGGCAGGGTGAAAACCTCTGATTATTCATTATTGGACTACAAATCCACTCACTTGGACATTAAGTGGAAGCTTGTGCCTGTGAGCAATTAAAGAAAAAGGAGCATGTTTTATTTTTTTTTTTGGGGGGGGGCAGATGTGAAACAGCAGCAGCAGTATGTTACACTGTTTCTTAAGCTCTTAACAGTCATTACATTACAACCAATAACACGTTTTACTATTTTTGACAGGTGTGTTACATGCACGTGCAATGTTTGTTTAGGCTGCTGTAACTGACGATCAGGCAAATGTCATTATTCATTTTTCAGCATATGAATCCTCACAAACTAACCAGTAAAAATGACTTCATGCGGAGCCTTGGCTTAAGTGAAGTCACGGCCTTGAAGCCCAAACTTTGGCTTGTTACTATCCGCTTTATACGCGCTCGACAAAAGCTCTGCAGAGAAAGAAGACAGGCTGGGTACCTGGCAGCCGCTTTCCATGTCGGGCCGTCCCCGACGGGCTCCTCTGCTGCAAGGGAAACTTGTCTCTGAGTGAACCCGCTCATAAAACATTCATTCCGATTCATCTAAATAAAAAGCGGACTGTTGTTTCCAGCTCTCTCCGGGCTGGAATCCGACCCCCATTCATGAGAAACGTCCCCCTCTGCAAACTCCTCGGGTTCAGCGCCGCAGCTCGGCACTGCCATCCCGCCGGGAGCCCCCGCTTCAAGTACCGAAGACTGCGGCGTCAAGCTCCCGACATCGAGGGGAAACACCCCTGTTCCGGCCACGTATTTCAAAATAAACTCCTTTTGCGGCGAGCTTTTTTTTGTTTGTTTTTGTTGCAATTACGTTCATTTCCTGTGGGTGCATTTATTTTGAAATCAGTTTGTTCAGACGTGAATACGAGGGTAGAAACGTCTTTGCACGGTACAGAAGTCAGCTCACGGTGTTATTGCATTATACTGTATTGTATTTTTCACACTATGCCAGAAATAAATACAAAAAAAAGTTTTTAAAAAGTAAAAAAAAATAAAATAACTAGATGTGTTTGAAACAAAAATAATAAGAATAGAAGTAAAAATAGAAAATATACAAGAGCAATTAAAGTCAAAATTACAAGGCTAGGAGTGACGGCAGTGTGATTAGTTGTATCTAAACAGTTTATACCAGACCAATATAAAATATGATTAAGTAAAGATTCTTAGTGTTTGTCTGTATTTGCCTAATAATAATATAATTATATAAATATATCATGTAATAAAACAGTATCACATATTAAATAATTATAATATAGTACAATATGGTATGGGATATAAGATATAAATATGGGGAAATGTAGTAATATATTATAACATCACATATAGGAGGCTATAGTAAAGCAAACTTTGTAGCTACGTGCAGAGAACATCTTCAAAGGTGTGTGTCACATTAAGAATGGAAAACTGTAACTAAATAAAACATAAGCAAATTAAGAAACACAGTCACCAATGTGACAACAAATATGCAACATAAAAGAAGCCAGAACTACTGTACATTACAACAGAATGACATAATGGCAAGTTTCTAGGGGACGCAACAACTGATTAAAAGTGAAGTCCGGTGATTGCGCGCTGCACCTCCACAAAGTGGGTGGATTCACAGATTTTAAAAACAGATTAAAGACACAAAGAATAAGAAAAATATCGGTCAGAATCAAAGCAGAGGCCAAAGCCTCCTGACATGATGTCCTGCAAGTCAACGGGCCCCACGTGAAGTGAAATGTTTCGCCTCACCCGCTTATGCCCCTCAGCCTGCAGAGGGCAGTGCAGCAGGATCCAGCGTGGCGTTGCTCTTTGGAACCTGAACATGCACACGGATCAGCGACAGCAACCGACGGTGGGAAAATGAGAAGCAATGTGACCAGATTTTATTTTTTTTTCTCCGCAAAAAAAAAAAAAAGTTTAACAAATTTGAGAGAAAATGACTTGCTCTCTTGATGGATATTTGGCTTCTGTCTGAATTTACAGACCCAATGATGTGTGTGAGACTCCCTCGGGGGTCTCATGTTGTTGGCAGGATCGCGCCAAATGTCCCACAACAGCCATCGATTTACGGCCTGTACGACGCACACACACCTGTTGCACACACCTTCTGTCCCCGGGGTTTTCTCTCTGTTGCATAACACTGAGGATCTCACACAAACAATATAAACAGTACTATTCGGCCTCATAACATGCTCAGCTGTGTGCTGGAATTTGAACCCCCCCCCCCCATGACAAACACACAGTCACAGAGCAAGTTCATCATTTCTTTTGAGTGCAAACCGTGTTACATGCTAATCATGATCCAAGGATTTTCTAATCTTCATCTAATTCATCTATTCATCTAATCTTGAGTGTGACAGTAAGGACGGATGGATGCCGCAGCGGTCGCCCATCCTCTGGTGCTCGCTGTCATTTCCCCTTTTCCCAAATCGCCTTGGCTGAATGCTGAAGTTCCTCCAAGTCGATCTGAAAGCTTATTCAGGTCAGCTGTTGCGCGGGGTGCGGGGACTGGCTCCCAAACAATAACTGAGAGCAGCTTGGTGCATTCCTCCTCTTGGCCAAGTCAAGGTGTGAAGACGCCATTTCTTCGGGGGGCTGAAGAGGGTTGGGGACTTGCCCACCCACGCTTCTCCCCGATCAGCTGAAGTCACTCAGCGGCGCCACATTGTGACTCTTGTGGTGGGCGTAGTTCGTGTTTCTACACTTCCACCGTGCAAACTAAATTGTATGACGGCGGTAGGGTAGGTTCTGGAAAGACTTACGAGAATGCTTCCCCTGTTGTACATGTGACTCGAGGGTTACAGGGCGAACAGTTGGCTGTAGGCTACATGAGCGTACACGAAGAAGCTATATCATTTAAATCTTCAGAGAAAATGTATCATACATCAACAACAGCATCTGAGTTCACAAGAAAGCCCTCGAGATGCCGGACTTGATTTTTTTCCCCCCTTCTAAGTAACCGATACTCTCTGTTCCGTTCAATAAATCTTTTTGAAATCTTTTAATCTCTAAGTCATGATTTGTCCCCGTATTTCTTACTGATCTTTTCTTTTTCTTGATTCAGTGCACGCCCAAGCTCCTGTCACTGATATTAACGCCCTGCTATGTGCAAAATAAGCATGTTCATATTCACACATGTACTAAATTAGGCCAGTATTCTTGGAGTATTTCCGTTTACTCCACTCTGTCTCCCCTAATTTCCTGTCATCTGCTTTGATTTACTGTTGGGTGATTCGGTCTCTAACAATGAATCATGTTTTATAAGATCATATACATATATTTGCATGCAGAATCTTAAAACCAAAGTAACTCCCTCCGAAATGCAGTGGAGTTGGAGAATAAAGTAGCATAAAATGGAAAGTAAAGTGCAAGTAACTCAAACAGCACAGTACTTGGCTAAAGTTACTTTCCGCTTACAGAGTACCTCAAAAATATTCTTGTACTTAGTACTTACTCGTGAGTGTACACCTCCCATCTCTGACTGATATCTATACCACGTGAAGAAACACAGCGCTATGTGCATTCGTCGAGCGTTAACTCTTTTATTTCGAAGGCTGTGACCGGAAGCGTGGGCTCTCTCCCCGCCTTGTGACAGGTGCTGCCGCGCGAGGAGCCCGCCGTCATGTCGCTGCACTTCACGGACGAGGAGTTCACGAGCGCGTGGAGGGAGCTGGACGAGCCGCAGCTGGACGGAGGATGGGAGCTCTTCACCGAGGCGATGGGAGTCAAAATCTACCGGCTCTATGACAAGGTACGAACAATTCGTGAAACTGCGGCTTTTTACAACCGGAAGACGGCTGCTGCAGAGGTGACTGAATGGGGCTGAAGCGGGTCCCCTCTGCAGAGCCTGTGGCGTCGGTGTCATCGCCGATTTCCTGTCCTCCTTCACAAAAATGCTGCCATATTGTCACCTTTTAATGTAATTTAATCTACTGACATTCATCAGTGAACGCATCGGCGGCGATGCCCTGGCGGCCAACATGGGCAATATCCGGAAATTGAGCCAGAGCCGTCGAACTCGGGAAAAACCGGCTCTACCGGCCACACCAAACTCCTTTCACAAATCCGTCAATTTAACGTTGCCTCTCCCGTCGATCCTGCATTAACCTATTACCTGCAGTCAGAAGGATCCTCTCTTCCCGTCGGCTTGCACCTGACACATCAAGCCAGTGACTTTTAATTCATGTGGACCGAAACGTGAACATAAATAAGTCAGTGTAAAATGACATCTGTGGGCAACTCCATACATTTTTAATTTGAGTGAAAATCGCTCACACTGAACTCAACTATGGTCACTGCGGCCATCCAAATAAGCTTTTTCATATTCGGCTTGGTGTGATAGGACCCTGCTTGAGTCTTCAGAACCTCCTTATAATGCACTATCCTATTATCAAGAGGGTAGTATTTGACCCTCAGTGCACCCTTAGTATTTTTAAGGGTGTCTAACAAGTATTTATGTTTGAGGGAGTGACTGAAACTGATGTTTCTGTGAATGGAGTTTTCTCTTCAAGTGGATATATTTGGCCCTCCCCCGAAAAGTCAGCGACTCGAAGTGCAGTTTGGATTCAAGGTCTTTGCGTTTTAAGTGTGAGAGTAGGCATCCTCAGACCTGTTCCTGCACTTCTGAATCCCAATAATAATCCAACACAATGATCCGCAGACTGGCTCTAATCGGAGTCGTGCGGCTTGGGATTAGTGGCACACTGTGGCGTGCATTTGGTAGAGAGACCTGTCATGTGCTGGTTTTCAGGAAACGGGACTTTATGAGTACAAGGTCGTCGGTGTGCTCGCCACCTGTGCTCCAGAGCTGTGTGCGGAGGTCTACATGGACTTGGCATATCGGAAAGATTGGGATAGCTATGCAAAAGGTAAAAAAAACCCAAAAAAAACCCCCAGGTCATTGCCATCCAAATCAACTTCCCCCTCATCTCTCCTGCTTAAGACTAAGTCTTCACATTCCCGTTTCTCTCCTTAGCCCTGTTTCTCTACTGAGGTGCTGACAGTCACCACGGATAAGCTACTGATGCCATAGCCTTTTCCATGAGCCTTCTTAGATCTTCTTGTCTTGAAATAACGCTCTGCATGTTGGCATAGGTTTTCCACACTGAAGTGGCCCCTCTGCTCCTGTTCACGTCTTTCACGTGTCTTCACGCTCCTCCACAGTAACCCGCAGGTACGGCGTTGTTGCTCCGCTCTGTAGTCCACATGCTGCGCTGTAGCTGCCAAGTTCCGTTAGAAATCCAGCCCGAGTCGCGCGCGCCCTTTGACATTCGGTGTAAAGCCTAAAGATTTTAAATTTGCACTTCACCAAACATACATTTCTCCCATGTGTGCAGACACGATGGAACGCGGGAACACCTACATTTACAAAACATCTATCCTTTCTGCCCTCTTAAACTTTTACATTTCTGGAAGTTCTGCTAGTGGCGTTTCGGAGCTACAGTGACTCCCCGTTTCCATGATTGATTGCTCCTGATTGGACGGCCCCTATAGGTGTTTCCTAGCAACAGATCTGCACATTGCTCAAGTCGTAAACTAGCTTTAAGATTTTTTTAAGTTTTAATGGTGTCACCTGGATTTAGTAAAGTACTAGTTTTGAAACTAGGCAGTGGTTACATTTTTGTTTATTATAATGATTTTATTGTATTAAGATCCCCATTAGCTCCTGACATACCAGTTGCCATTCTTCCTGGGGTCTCCTCAAATTCATTACATAATGTACACACACATACACACACACACACACACACACACTAGACATGAAAGCCCAATATATTCCTAGACATACACAAATCATAGAAAAAAATGAAATAAAAACAGCTCATTAAAAAATAACAATCAACACAAAACAAACAATAACAACATAATAAACCAC
>CM022470.1:2551610-2587301 GCA_011952105.1 Coreoperca whiteheadi | reverse complement strand
TTTTTGGTTATAATGATATTTCTAATAACTGTTAATAGATAGTGCTTGAGTCTGCTGTTGACAGTCAGCCAAGCCAGCTCCTCATGCATCGTTTTCACATTGGTTCTGAATGGGCAGCCCAGAACTACTTACTCTGTCTGTATAGACAGGACATTTGAAACTGTAAGTTGGGTTAGTTAGGCGCCGTATTTCAGGCGCATGCCTTGAACTTCATCAGGGAGAATCCCAATTTCCTTACCAATTCCTTTCCAAAGCATAGGAGATGCAAAGGCCGCATATAACAGAGCATCCTCAGAGCATCAGAGCACTGCACACTTTTTTTAAAATCACTTTTCAGTGTAACGTGTTCCCATTTACCTACAGCTGATGTCTTTCATTTAATGTTTTGATGTGTTTTTTTGTTTTGTTTTGCTTTAAATCAGAGCTCTATGAGAAGGACTTCAATGGAAAGACGGCAATCTACTGGGAAGTAAAATACCCATTTCCTCTGTCAAACCGAGACGTATCCTTCTGGTCCACACAAATACGCTCAGTACACCGTGAGCGTGACCCCTAAAAGCTTTTCCATTGCAACACGAAGCTGAAGTCAGCCCGTAACGGGGAGCAAATGCTTTCACAGAGCGTCTTCCCTGACAGCCTAAACCTCAGTATGTGTACGTGAGGGGGCGGAGGGACCTGGACGTGGACGGCAGGAGGATTTGGGTGGTCCTGGCCAGGAGCTCGCCGGAGACACCGTGTGCGGAGAAGAGCGGCGTGCTGCGGGTCCGGGACTACAAGCAGAGCGTCGCCCTGGAGAGCGACGGAGCCTGCGGAACTAAAGGTAACGCGTGGCGAGGGAACGTGGCGCGATGCTACTGCCCCTTTCGCACGAAGGAATGCCAGCCAGTGCCGAAATCATTAGCCCGCTTAATTGCTTTGACAGAAAATGGATCACAATTCTAAATAAAATGAACGGGGGGGGGGGAGAGGAAAATCCATCAGATGTTTTAAGTCTTTTATCCGGCAAAGATGTCAAACAGCTGCTGGTTCCAGTGAATGTTTTCTATCGTTGCAAATTGAATATGTGTGGGCAGGGCTGGGCTATGTGGTTGGAATGAATGCTGTGATATTAATTAGAATTTTTTTTCCAGCCTTACCCCATGATATAGGGTGTATAATGCAAAAAAAAAAACAACACATAAAAGTATCAAGTTCATGTTCAACAGATGTAACCTTTGTTCCAGAGTTAAGCACTGAACGTTGACAACTTCTTGAAATCGTTCATTTGAACTACAGAAGTCTGTTGAACAATGATAAAGAGAAATCACATCAAGAAGTTTGAGAACGTCACGCTGAGCTCCGGAAAAAATAGTCACATGAATTTGGAAGAAAAAAAACCCGACTGATTAACAAGAAAACCCCTCATTAGCCGCAGCCCTAATATCAAGAATGAACACGTGCTTTGTTTCAGTTTTCATGCATTACTTCGACAACCCCGGTGGCATGATTCCTACCTGGCTGGTGAACTGGGCGGCTAAGGTGAGTGCACGATTCGTTCTGCTCCTGCGAGCTCCATTTTACTGCAACACATGCAATGCGTGACATATCTACAGCGTTACGTAAAATAAAAAAAATAAAAAAACAAACCCCAAACATTTAATGTCTGTAGACCCGGCTCGAACAGCTAACGGTTTTATTCTCATGTTTTGGGAAGCGAATTAACAATACAGTGACGTGCAAATTCCCCATGCAGGTTTTGCGCGATTTACAGTAAGACGTGGCTTTAGTTTCTTTAAGCCCGCTTCGTTTTGGATATATTTCTCGACAAAGAAGGGGATTTATGTGACCTGAATGGCCGCCTATTGGGATTATGCTTCCTCGTCTGCATAAGGGAAAGGAAAAAAACAGACTAGGAGTGTGTTGACTAGGAGCCAACCTCTTGCGTCTCAGCTCCTGCTCTCCGTGAGCCCCTTTTTTGCTAAAACGCAGCGGACGTCTGGATTGGGCCGTTTTCACTTGCATATGTTTCCGCTCAAACATCGGGCCAGCATTATCCGCTCCCAGGGGCGTCGCAAGCTTTTCAGAGGTGCGGGGGATGGATGGGGCCTGTTTGTTTAACTGTAAAAATATTAGTGGGATAAAAAAATAAAGTAAGAAAGAAAGGGAGGGGTGTTGAACCCTCTCGCCAAGGAAAAGTGTGGGTGTTTTAACACAGAAATAGCTGGTGGTGCTCTTTAGCGTGGAGTTACCCACTTGCAGGAATGAAGGACTGTCTGTTCCAAGCGACGAGCCACGCGCACTGGTGCTGCTGTTGTTCAGGGTTTGAGGACAGCCTTGTTTAAGCAAAGCAAAGCCTTTAAATGGAAATTGTACTTTCGACAAAAGGGACCAAAACATTTGTCATAAAACATTTCGACGGATTCGGCCTTAATCAATGGGAAGGAGTACGTTTTACGGCCGCGTGGACGCCGCGAAGAGAGCATTTCCCACCAGCACGTCACGGTCTTCAGTATGTGCCCGTGTGTGGGACAGATCTCTGACGAGGGCTTGCAAAGCGGGTGTTAAAGGGTTCACTCCCAGGCCTCGGGAGAGCGCCGTCTCTCCGCCTGCTTTATGGTTTCCCATCATTATTGTCAGCAGATGCTGCTACGGGGGGGGTGACGTCAACAGCTCCTCTGGACGTCGCCCCTCCTGGGTGGGTCTCCTTGGCACGTGTGTTCCTGACGCTCTTTGTGTGTGTTTTTATTTTTTTATTTTTTCCCTCCTTCTTTTTAACCAGAGCGGGGTTCCAGGTTTCCTAACGGACATGCAGAAGGCCTGCAGCAACTACAGCAGCTACCGCCAGAAGAAATGACTGCGGCCCACAGGGGGACAGTGGCTCATGCGCAAGCGCTGAAGTGACTTGATTTTAGTATTGGGAGGTATTTTGATGTTAGTGTCACCAACCTTTCTGTACGGGGTGTGCATGTGGCACGGTGCGGGCTGCTACTTGTCCTCGCAGCACGCCGTTTACCCCGGCCTCATTAACAGGCTGATGGGAAAGCAGCTCCATTGGGCTGTATTAACCAGCACTGTATCGTCTTCTCTGCGCAATCACAGTGAGCTCCGGGCCCCTCCAGGCCTCAGGAGCTTTCATAGAACCTTTTTTTTTAAGCTTCGTTTTATACAAAATACTCAAATGCCCTTGGAGTATTGCTTTGGGCTCTGTGCGGTGAAACAATGATCAGTTAAAATGGCAGGATCTTGCATAGGATGTGTACATTTGTTTACCATCACATTTAATGTGACAGATGCAGTATAATTAGATTTAGTTGTGTGTGTTTGGTCGCAATGGAATCCTCCCATTGTCCGTTTTAAAATGCCTGATTGTATTTTCCTCAGTCCTGAAATGTTTTAACCCTGATTCAACCATGTAAAGCACGTTGTGACTGAGATTTGTGCTGTCTAAATAAAGATTATTATTATTATTTCAACTCGCTCGTTTGCTATAGTGAAGTGAAAATGAGCGATCTGTACTTTTAGAGGAATGCTTGTGAAATGCATTACTTATGCAATGATCATGTTATGATACTCTATGCAGATGTATTTCGGGTGCATATGGTCAAAGATACAGTGTCTACAATAATACTGTATTGATTTAGGCTGTTGATACAGGTGACCCTGGTTTAATCTGGTCACGAAAGGCCTATTACCGTGTAATACCGTTGCGCTAATGAAATGACTAAACTTTGTGTCTATTGCATTTTCCCACAGCCACTACCACCCAGTGATGCTTTACCTCTAAAATGATCACCTCAACAGGTCGATGGGTGTGTACACCGTCATGTTGCCTCGCAGATGGGATGCTACCATGGTAACCTGGCAAGCATGAATCGCTGCCAAGCAATGCAGTGTTTGCCGCTGACATTGATACACTCAGTGGCCACTTTGCTCGGTCCACCTTGCTTAAAACTAATGCCGTCCAGTACAACAGCCCTGCAATAAACCGCTCCCTCCATGAAGGTTAGGGTGCTGGAACTGTTTTAGAGCGGTGTCTGGTCATTTTGAAAGCTGCAGCTTGTGGCGCTGTTTAACTGTATTGCGTAACGCAGGGAGGAGTGGACCCTCGTCGTATAAATGGGGGGGAGATAATTACAAACACGTGTCAGTAAAACGCAACACATCAGCAGTTTCATTCACAGGAATTGGCACCATTTTTTATTCATTTTTTAAATCTACATTGCACCTGCCCATTGTAAATACTCCCAACGGCGGGTGGGCCGCCGCGCAAAAAGTGAGCACTAGAAAATGTGAAGCTACAGAGCGTCAGCCTTTCAGCAGAGGTATTGCAGCGAATGTTTTATGTGCAGTGTTCCTGTGCACATGCAGGGGCGGCCATCACAAAGCCATCTCCGTCCCTCATTTCTCCCTCTTGGGCAGTGGCGGGAGAGGTACTCAGTTCATTTGCTTAAGCGAAAGTCAGGACAAGTCAGAGTCCTGCATTGAAATCTTTAAGTAAAAGTACAGATTTTATTTGTAAAAAAATAAATAAATAAATGCTTAAAAGTAGAACAAGTGAAAGTATGCAGAATGGCCCATTTCAGAATAACATATATAAATAATTGGATTATAATTGTTGTGATGTGTAAGCTTTGCTAATGTTGCAGCTGGTAAAGGTGGAGCTGATTGTAACCACGTTATATACTGCTCGGTGGCTTAATCCATAAAAACACCTCATCATTTATTAGTTGATTATATTTTGTGTTAATAATCTACAAATTAATAGTAATTAAAGCTGCCAAAATAAATGTAGTGGAGTAAAAAGTACATTTGCCTCCAAAAAGTAGTATAGACGTATGAACTAACGCCATTGGAAATACTCAAGAAGCCTGATAATAAGGAATTGCAGTAATCCAGCCTCGAAGTAACAAATGCAGGGACACATTTTTCTGCATCATTTTGAGACAGGATGTGCCTGATTTTTGTTACGTTACGCAGGTGGGAAAAAAGGCAGTCCACAAACCGCATCTTGAGCAGTGCACTTATAGACACTGGAGCGTGAAACGCTGAAAACTCGTAGCTAGGCCAGTTGCTAACACAGAGCCCGTTGCATTCGCGCACAGGCACGTACAGGGACAGCCTCTCTGCGCGCTGTGGGCCTTTCAGCCGCAGGTGTGCTCACCTGCGGGGGGCGCTGCTGCTGCAGGTGAGGACCGGACGGACACGGCGTTGTATTACAATATTTTCACTTACTAACAGGATAGATTAAATTCTTTTTAATGATGGGGGTGGCTAATTTAACCCCTCGGGGCATTTGCTAGGCGTTAAAAGCTAAACGTTAGCAAGCTGGCCAGCCCAGCCTCCTCACTGCTGTGTGGCACGCTAGCTAGCTAGCTTTACCTGGGGCCTGTACCATGAAGCCGGTTCAGTTGGCTAGCCAGACCTGTCTAAGCTTAGTTTGAGCCAGTCCTGGGTTTGAGGTACCACGAAAGTAGCTCTTCATTCCTAGGCCCATTTTTTCCATAACTCTTGTCCGAAATTACATAGCCACACGGAGTATATCTTAACAACAACAAAGGCTATATGCATAATCTTGGTCTCAAAAGAAAGCTAAGAATGGGGAGAGTACAATAGAAGTGTCAGGGGTTCAGGTATCTAAGCTCTTGTCAATAAAAATGCATCTGGAACACAGTAGGAAATGGACATTTCTACCTCCGCCTAAAAAAAACACACCTCATTTATAGTGAAAACACATTTGAATCATAAAGGAATAAGCCTAAGCTTTGTAGGAATTAGTCAAATGATATCTGATAAGTAACTGCAAAAGTAGATGCTAAAAAAGTGAGCCTAAACGGTTTAACACACATTTTGTCGAAGATATTTCCAGGCGGAACCAGCCAATGTGCCATTTGGGCCCATTTGGTCTTAGGTACCAGGCAGGAAAACTAATTATATTTCACTGATAAATCATTATGGTAACTCATTCCATCAAACACAACTGTTTTTGAGTCATTTTGATCTTGTAATCTGGGTCAGATTCACCTAGGAAAAGCTCTGTGTAAAACTGAATGCAGCTGTATGGGCTGACAGAATAGGCATAACTCGGCAGCCCATTGGCCGAACAGAAATAAATGACACCTCTTTGTGACCGTCAGAGCCAATAGAATCGATTGACACCGCCCACGTTCGGCTTAGAAACACCAATGACCGTCCAGAAGGCAGTAAGCCCAAAGATAGTATAATGTGGTGGGAGCGCTTACTCCACTGTGAACGCTCCGTTTGTGCTTCTGTAAACATCCAGGACTCCCGCGGTTCAATTCAAACGGACACCGAGACACGAGAGGACACAGTACCACGGTCTTTTCGAGTCGGAATACAACTTTTGACCTGAAAACAGCAAAGGTAAGACACACTTTGTGATTTAGCGATGTTTTGACTGTAGCTCGCTGAGTTTCCGTCACACGGCAACGCGGCGGCCATCGCTGTTTTCCGCAGCGTTGGTACATGAAGTTAGCTTGTGTGGGTAGCTGGAAGTGGTGAAAATAATGAATATATTAATTGCCTAGGGTGTGATTGTGTTTCATTCCGGCTGTGGATGCTTAGGGCAGGCTTTTAGCGGAGTTTCTGCCCTTCGTTTCGGTGTGACGCATGTTCGGATAGGTGCTTCCTCGCCTGTGTGCTGTACATTTATACTGTACAGGACCGTGTCCACACCCTTTAAAGGGGGCCTTGGCTCTAGAGGTTCGGTGTTCGTTGCCATGGTATCTTACGCTGCACAGCTAACCTGCTCTGGGGCAGGTTATGTTCTGGACTCTTAGAGCTCAGATTTAAGTTTGACCAATCAGCTGTGAGTAAAAATAACAAAACAAAACATAAATATATATATATAAACGTAACTAATTCCCAGCATCTGTTGCCATGGCGTCACCTTTTCTACCAAATCCTGTGGACATCTCCGAGCAAACTGTTAGCAGAGCACTTCCTAGAGAAAGAGCTTTTAAGGACAAAATCCCCTCGACCCTCCTGATGCGTACTTGTTTGAACGATACAGATTTTCCGCAGAAGGACTCCGTTATGTTTGCGAACTTCTTGAGCCGCATGCAACAAATGTGACCGGCCGAAGCACATGCTCTGTATTGCTGCGCGTTTTTGCAAGCGGCAGATGCCTGGGTGACATATGAACAATTTAACCGTTCACATTCAGGTTCTTTCTTTCTTTCTTTCTTTTTTAAAAACGCAGATTTTACTTGCGCACTGATGCAGTCAGCAGTCTTCCTCCAACATTCGTGTTACTGCGTGCCTGAAACACAGTTTTATGTTCTTCATATCTCTGAAGAATGCGCTCTAGCTCTCGCGCCGTCCACATCGAACGCGATTGGTTGTTCGGTGGCGACGTCGCTCTTTCACGTGCGCCCGCGCGTGACGCAATCGCAGCCTGAGGATCAAAGCCTGAGCTGACGGAGAAAGTGGATCTATTTGTCGCCAGACAGTCTGATGTAGACCTGAGTGTAACAGAAGAGGCACAAAAGTGTTTGTTCACAGTATTTGTATTTAGTCAAGACACTGTGACGTCTGTTTCAAAAAAGTCTTGCAAAGTGCCTGGAAACACAACACTTCTGGACTTCTGGAAATAACAGAAATACATCAAATAATCTGGCAATCCATGAAAAGCGTCCCTGCTGCTTTCCGCTATAAGCTCGGGCTCTTCTGTCCGTTCCGGATTAAACGAGGGTCTGACGCTGCGGCATGTTGACGCGATGCTATGGCGTAGCCTGTAGCAGCGCGTGGAGGCCTGTTTACGTTTTTAACCAATGATGTATCAGGTATTTATCCGACGCCGCTTTCAGCCAATCGCTTGTTTGAGCGGAGATCTTACGGCGTGAGACGCTACGCTGCTGCGTCCCAACAGAGACTCTAGAGCGGGTTTTTTTTAGGCCGATTCAGCGCGACTCTAAAACGGAGGACACATTAGTGTCCGGCTTGAGGCTGTGCCGGACAGGGGGCTTAAAATCCGAACTGCCCGGCCAAAATCCGGACGTACGGCCACCCTAGGTGTGTAGGTTACAGCTGTAGGCTGCTAACGATAGCCAGGCTGGCTGGTTAGCTTGACTAAGCTCCCTGGATTACACAACCGTTGTTTTAATAATCATATTCTTGTTACATTTATTAAGCGAAGAGCTGTTGAGTGTGAACAGGTGTGTGTTCTTGATCAACGTTTTGGAAGATGTAATTAACTTTATATGGTGGAAGCCGAGCCCCAGTTCGTGCCTCTCACGTATTCCCGTCCGTAGCCATTATTCTCTGGAAGATAAATCCCTGATAAGCTTAAAAAAAAACAACACTGAACCCTGTTTTCAAGGTAAAGGCTCCTCTCGCAATTGGGTTAAATACACATTTAATCTGCCACATGATAAAGATGTTTGTTAGGACGCGGGGTTTGGAGCCTCTGCGCGTCAGAAGGCGTCAGCCAGAACAGTTACGCTTGCTGTTTTCCTGCGTTACAAACTAATAAATACACGGCAAATGTGAAGTGCAAAAGGCGTGTCCTCCTGAAGGAAATGTAGAAGGGTGACTTGTTTTCCGCCCCCAACAGGCGACCCCGTGACGGCGACTTTCCGTCCCCAGAAGCCGAGTATGGACGCGGGCAGGCCGGATCCTGACGCAGAAGCCAGCGGTGCACTGAACCACTCACCAGGTTTGCAACTGACTTTCACCACTGCGTTCTGGCGCCCGGGATCTTTCAAGTGACATCCGGAGTGTCGTATGCCATCTCGCGCTGGTAACGCCGCTGCTGCTGCTGCTGCTGCTGTTCTATTGGCCCTTACACTATTACGGCCAAGGGCATGCGGGCACATGAACGTCATTCCTAAAGCATGGACCTCAATCTGCTGCCGTAACAGGGCTTTTCCCCCGCGCACGTTTGGCCACAAAACGCATGAATTGCATTTTGTTGTCAAATCCAGGCCTTCTCACTTGCAGCGGCGTCTTTTTGAGTTGTCTTTTGGCGAAGCATCTGCGCGCTTCCTCTGCCCACTCGTTTCAGTTGCCGTAGCAACGACACGCCTGCCGTGGTCTGTCAGACGTCGTTCGCCGGAGCAAAAGGAGACGTCTTCGAGTCGCTTTTTCTGTTCGACTAACGTCAGTCCAACTTGGAAAGCAGCAAATGCCCACATTTGACCAGATGTCCGTTGTGCTTGATGAGGCCCTTTAAATGATGAAAATGTACGGTCTACAGTGTTGACAATCAAGCGACTACTTGGAATCGGATGTCAATGCCAAGCAAAAATCACTTCAAGTTCAGGGCGTTCCGTTTGTGTATATAGTATTGATCACAATATGCCATCAGTCGGACTGCATCGCATCCATCAGCGGTGGATGAGTTTCAGTAAAAGGCCCGATGAACAGCATAAGCCCATAAATTACAGGGTCATTTCCGTGTTGCCCCTATAATCCCCCTGATTACTCCCGTACCACAGAGTTACACGTGAAACCTTTGTCGTCGTCCCCCCCCCAGCTCCACGCTGTGCCCAGGTCTTTGTTTGTTTTTTTTTTCCCCTCTGCTGATCAGTGGTGGAACTGAAGTGTTGGCCCAGATGTTTCCTGAGGGAAGAAGATGGTCGTGGTTTCCTATGAGGTCACTTTGCTGGTGGTGTAGCGATGGTTTAGGTGGGTTTGTTTTATTCCCCCTTCACTGTCTGTCTACCATAAGGGGGGTGACTGGCTCTTTTTACGTTGACTCGCTGTAACTTGTAACGGTTAAAACAAAACCGAGGGCATCATCTCCAGATTTAAATAACTCTGCGGTCACGTCGCCAACAAAGAAACAGAGTATGAAGGGACTTTTGCTTTTTTTTTTAAAGTTTAAAACCCAGAAAATGGAAAGCATTGACGTCATTGATACAGCTGAAGGATTTTGGGCACCAGTCATTAACAATAAATGGCCACTCTTGAGTGAGCTACATTTAGTGTTTTGTCTTTAGCTTGTTCTTGATGGATGGATTATATATTATCTGGTAGGCGATGAAGAAGAAATGACGATGGGGAGCCGTTCCACATGGGTGGGACGATCTGCCTGCTCCTACAAGATCAGCGGGTTCTGTAGCCACCTTTTTAAAAAAAAAAAAAAAAGCACCTGAAAACGCATCTCTTCCGTCAACACCTAACTGACAATCACTGACTTCTTCTTCCTTTCTATCTCTTTTCTTTAAAAAGCAAAACAAAAACCCCTCCCTCTCCTGAGCTTTGTATCCTGTGCTGGGCTTTAACAGACTAGTTTCTGGTGCACTTATGCTTTTTGTTACCTCGTGTTGTTATAGTCGCTTGCATTGTTTAATTTGCTTCCTCACATGTAAGTCGCTTTGGATAAACCAAGCACATGCACAATGATTCACATTGGGGAAAAACTTAATAGTATAATGGTATAATATGGAGTATTAATCTGCGTGTGTTTATTTAAACTGCTTATACAACACGCTCTCAAAGGCAAATCAGGTCTGTTACATTTTACAAACAGCTTAGCAGCTGCTTGTTTTAGTTTTAGTTTTTTTTTTTTAAGTAAAAACGAAATACATATGACACACGTAGAATTTCGGAGATCCTAGAAGGACATTTGGTTTTAGGTGTGTCCCACAGAGGCCCCAGCATTATGCTCATGGATACATTGCTGTGACGTTTGTCTCAAGGTTTTTCGATTAAAATATTTGTCAGTTCATTGGCTTTGTATACAAAGCAGCATAATACCGGGCGGCTCTGAACGAGGACGCCAAACTTTAACCAGCGTGACAGCTCGGACAGATCTTTGATGCTTTTGCCCCCTCTGCTGGTGGAGGTTGTGCATTGACTGTTAAAGGTCTTGGAACAGTGCACTGCACTCCATGAAGGGCCACACCAACCTCAAACTTTAAGTAGCAACGGCAGCGTCCACCTTTCTTTTTCTGTATGCCTTTAATGCAGGCGCCTTTACAATGTACTGCACACACTGCCAGCAGCATGCAGTGTGAGGCAGAGGTACATGCTGTTAGAAAGAATGGTGCCTTTAACCGTATAATCTTGTAGCAAATTCACTCTGTAGGTCGGATTCATGGGTCAAATGTGCTATTCACATTTACATTGATTCATTTGGCAGGTTCTTTTTTTCCCCCCAATCGACGTACAAATGAGGTTCAATCCACGGTAGATCAAGGAGAAGTTCCTGTTCCGCCTGGCACAAGTGCCATGAGGCCACATAGAGAAAGGTCGAGGGAGAGCGAAAGACCACGTTAGGTGACCTCGCTATTGAAAAAGATGTATCATGCCGTAATATTAGCATGTAAAAGCACACTATCAAAAATATGTCTCAATATAAAATTAATGAAACTGAAGAAAATGGCAAACAAAATAAAAAAAACTGAACAGGAAACCTTCACAATAAAATGAGAACTACAAGGTATGAGGTAAAATGGCTAACACAGATAGTTATATTGCTCACCAAACTCTATCAGCATGTTTACTATTGAACCCGAGGAGAAAAGTTCAGACCTTGTATCAGAAATTTGACTCAACAGCAGAAAACGTGAAAAGGAAACTGTTGTCAGACTCCGTCTTTGCGTACGTTTCCTAGTATTAGGCAGAGTTCTCATTTTATGTGAAATGTAATGACTAGCACAGCAACGACGACATGGGTTGGGAACCACGTGAGGCTCCGTTATGGAACCGGTTACTTGATATGGGAGAAAGCAGGCAGACCGGAACGATGTTTGTATGGGGATTAACAAATTAGTGGCTCCGGGTCAAGAGATGTGTGCACGTCGTTCTATATCTTCTGTACAAGTGTGCGGGTTTGGTGAGGCGTCTGTCAATAGTGAGAATCTGTGTTTGCTCAGCGCGAAGAGCAATAGGCTGCTGATACATGGACTGCACACAAACTGCATGCGTTTGGGATGATGAGCTGTGATCGTGGTGCTGAGAGCTGTCGTGTATGATCGATCTTAAAAAGGCGAAGAGCCGCGTGGGCCCGGCTGAGAGCTGGCATTTTACCACCTACTGGGGAAACTGTCGGGCTCCAGAAAAGTGGATTTGTTCAAATGTGCCGTTTGACTGATATAGAAAATGAGTTCTGCCCCTGTTTTACCGGGAGCCGCGCAATACCTTAAGTTCAGTAAGATAAAAAAACAAGATATTGCGCGCATATGGATGATGCACATGGCTGTTCACAGGAAACATTTGGATTACCTAGCCTGGGAGATGTGGAGAAACTGTCTTAGTTTTAGACAGTGCCAGGATGAAATGTAGGCATGTGGCAGTTCTTTTCAGTGTACAGTTATTTTAGACAATATAGAAGTACTTTATTGGGCCGGATGTCTGGCGTGACACAGAAATCAAAACCAACCGAAAGCGTCCGGGTAACGCCATCGCCAGCCGGCCTAATCCACGTTCTTAGGCAAAACGGGGAGTTAGTGATTAATGTAACAATGTTAAAAAAAAGACGTTCCCCTCCAGCGGCGATGTTGTACGTTAACTGACTGATTCGATGTGATCTGGTGAGATCCAGTTTCAGCGAAGCTCTCATCCGTTTGTTTGGGAGTAACATTAGTGACAAAAATCAGACGCTTAGATCCCGCTTTAATGCAACATTTTATCCCCTGGAATGTCTCGGGTGAATAATATTCAGCGCTGGAGTCTTTCCACTGCCAGTCTCTCACAAATGGAAGACAAATATATTTCTTGGCTGGCCGTTGTGTTTCAGAGTGAGGTTCTTTTGATTGGTAATATACAGGGCTAATTAGCTTAAGAAAGTGATATAGTTTTTCTGCTGGGCTGCTGCCCCCCCTCCCCCTCCCCTCCTTAACGTCAGCTCAGATTTCCCAGGTGCCTCGCTGTCTGCCAGAGGTAACAAAATAATGGCTCCTGCTTGGAAGCCTATTTTTCAATGTGTTTTTTTTTTTTTTTTCTTTGTGATTTTTAATAGATTACTATTAGAGATATTGGTGGCCCCGAGGGACTCCTCGACCGTGAATAGGCTTTTATGCGTTTTCTTATTTTTGTACACGCCGCTGTGCTGATCACTCATAGTTTTGTGGAAAAGGGGCCCTTCCCCTTTTTTTTATGCATGCAGATTCGGATACCTGTTTCGCAAAAACTACAAGAATAGTCAGATACAGCCCCCCTACAATTCTGACATTGGAAAAGTGTGTGTGTGTGTGTGTGTGTGTGTGTGTGTGTGAGTGTGTGTGTGTGGGGGGGGTGTCTAACAGGCACTGCATTCGTAGCATACTGCCTCCTTCAGTATACGGGACATCTATCAGGGCTATACAGTGTGACATTATTGCAGCATTTGGTATGAAAAATCCAGGCTGCGGCCAACATACAAACCCCGGCGGTGGCAGTCATGATGAAGAACTTTGTCTCGCGTGTGTGTGTGTGTGTGTGTGTGTGTGTGTGTGTGTGTGTGTGTGTGTGTGTCTGCAATGTGTCTATCTAAATATTGTGTCTCTTCTGGTAGCTGAATAATCAGTCAAGCGATCAGTGAACGTCTAACGGCACTTTCTGTAATTCAGCAGAATTTGGCTTTTTATCCAAAGTCGGTCACCAGTAGTTCTGCGTCTTGAAGTTCTAAGTTCTATAATTTGGGTTTTTTAGTACTGATACAAAACACTTTTTGTGGGGCCCAAACACGTATGTGCTTAATGTATCGGTGTTAAACGAAGGCGTCTAAAGTTAGTTAAGTTTCTTGATTTATTTATTTTTTTTAGATGAGGAAATCTCGAACCAAAGAATAAACCTTTGAATATGACCAAGAATTAGATGCTAAATTTCAAATTGCTCAGTATCCCCAGTCATGGACACTTTCATATACAGTACATTCAACGTCCGTGTACTCTTAAGTGTTTTTGAATAAATGAGAAAGTTAAACCTTTAGCTTTCTGTCACTCTGTAGTATTCAGTAGTAAAATTCTCAACTGTAGTGTTTTTTATAAAATGATTTCATTGTAGAGGTTTTTGGTTAAGTTCTTCAGTGGTTTTTAATTTCTACTACAAAAAACTTTCAACCCCTAGCACCACGGCCGCCTCTAAAATAACAAAAGAAATGAATTCAGCCTGTCTGTAGATAGATTAAAGGCAATAAAAAGTGATTGAAACAAGAGAAAAACCTGGATAGATACCAGCTGATAACGTTCTGATGTCGGCCTAACATTGGCCTTCAGGCTACACGAGTTACATAATACAGTTTTCATTGCAGTCAACCACCTACAGCTGGATGTCAACATTAGTAACTGCAGCAGAGCTGCATTTCTCTTTCCAGTCTTCAGTCGAGTAAATCAGACACTGAACATTTGGAGGTAATTCAACCTTAGTGAATGATAATTCATCAGTTTAAGTGGTTATTCAGATGAGTGGTTTCCCATGAAAGAGGGAGTTGTCTTCAGGCGGTGTAATTTAGATATGATCTATGTGTGCATTTAGGAAACAGCAAGAAGGCCATGCTTTAACCCCCCCCCCCCCACTCGCGCTTAAACACAACTATAGATTCTACTTTCTACTGGAGAAAGAACTGCTTTACTTTACGAATACCCAGCTGTACTGGCCACGCTAATGCTGTAACATCTCTGAAGATTTGAGTCAAGTGGAAAACAAACAATCCTCTAAGATCTGATATTTGTGTCTATCTTTCTAACACTTCTTCCATCCTCGTTCTTGGCAGACAGACTTTAGTGCCAGCGTCGTGTACCTGGTTAACGAATGGCCTCGTTTACAAGCACACAGTATTGTCTCGCCTGATGCGAATGCGAGCCCCGTGTGAATTAGGCTTTTGTGCTGTACGTTTTGTGTCATGGTGCTCCACCCCTTTTAATTGTTCGAGAACAAGTGAAGACAACGTTCATCCAAACTAGCTTTCTCAGGTGGCTTCCTGTAAAGATCTCCCTCCACTTTGAAACACCTGAACAACAGGAAAATGGTTAAATCTCTACTTGTTCGTTGCCTCTAGGGCCTGTGCATCACAGCAAACGGTGGAGGGAAAAATACTGGTTCTGTGTTTCTTCCTGTTCTTCTTGCTTTTATACAGTCAAAACTCACAATTGAGTTGTTCTCATTAACACATTGTGATGTTAATGTTAGAAAATAGTGATTCGATCTCGGCTCGTGAGCGCTTAACTAGGTAGTCAATTAAATCATCTTTCATGATCTCGAAGTTGTCTTGACTAAATAAGCATCAATACAGCCGGGGGAACAAACGTAACTCCTGTATGATTGGCTATAAATCTGTGATCACCTAGATGGTTAGGTCCAACGGAAAGGTGTTTTCTTAACTCTACACACAGCGCAAAAGCTGCCCCCCCCCCACCCCTTGAGAGAGCTTTTCAGAACGCTCAGTACTTTGGGTGTGAAAAACACCTGCTTCATGTGGACCGAGGGGCCAAAACTGAGAGGAAGCGATGGCTTTTCAAATGTAGCCAGCTTAGCGTTGGACGTACCGCGCTCGTACAGACTAAGCAAATATACCGCAACAACTACTTCTTAAAGCTGTTTTGTGAAAGGCAATTTGGAATCCCGAATTAGGTTTGAGAGGTACTTACTTTGAGTTCATCATCCACGCACTTGTCTGTCCTGCGAGGTGGCTTGTGTAGGCGTCGTACGGCTTTTGAGAAAGCAAGCGGCACAACGATGTCTGCGAGTGGCTTCCGAAAAAGTAGCGAGAGGCAGGTACGCCGCAGTTAAGACGACCGCCTCGTTTACTTACAGCGAGCGCGTTTCTAAATTTAAAAGGCTAAACTGTGCTGCTTGTCTGTGCTAGTATGGATTTCATTGCATAAGAGTAATGCTCAGACTGCACAGTTAATGCCAGCTATTTGTTTTCCTGGGTGTTTGTCTTTTCTTTTTTGCGTTCATTAAAAATAATTGTGTTTTCTGCTGAGCATACCACAGACGGGCACCGCCTCCGAGTCGCAGCTCCTCTCCGGGCCAACATAAGCCCTGCATACCAAGGAGGGACTACTTGTGTTTACCTCTCCCTTACGGCACAGACCAACGCAAGACTGAGGGCCCCCCCCCCCTCTGTGGTTCCTGGCAGCCAGCGCCAGATTCCTCCATGTCTATCACTGCAATCAGCAGGCCAGACCTGCAGTCAGCCAAGCAGCTTGAAACAAAGCAGCACGAACGGCTGAACATAAAGTAGCTGAAGCGTTTCTTTTTGGATACGGAGGGGGAAAAAAAATCTGTGCTTTCTCGCTCAGCTTTGTCAGTTTTCCGCTCTTTGTCAGGGAGGACAGTTCTTCTTCTTCCCTTTCCTGATAAGCCAAAGAGCGTCATGCACCATTTCCTCCTCCTCCTCCTCAGAAGAAGAACTCGAGGAGCAGAAAACCTCGTCCTAAAACGTTCTTAACGGCCAACAGGATCTTGAAAACGTCAGCATGTTTTCTCCGTGATGTGCTCGTACACTGGGTGCGCGGTTTCGTGTGATTGCTGATTCATCACTTCTGACTTAATGAAACTTCCAGGATCCCACGCCTCAAATGATGTCATTGCCCCTCCGGCAGATGATCGTTCTTTTTCTTTTGCGTAACCCGTACGCGTAAAAACCAAGGTACGTGCTGATATGCTAAATGTCCTACCTAAATGGCAGAGGGTGTCAAGCGTCCTGAAAATAAGGCTGTTGGTTAGAAATGCATGTAATGCAGAGGCATGTTTACCGAGGAATGATAATAGCATGATTTGCGCTGGCACCCTCCAAGTGCTTTTCTTGGAGCACAGCGTTAACGTCAGTGATTATTTGGATAAGACCAAATCATAGTAATACCCCTCAAGAAACTGCAGAGAAATACTAGACCTGCAGTCACACAATGTGAAGTTTCTCTCGTTGGAAAATGAAACAAGCGTTTGACCTGCGACTGGTTTGGTGTTTCTTACGAGAATCCGTGAACGGATTTTCAATTCAGGCAGGTTTAATTATGTAGCACGATTCCCGTACTGAAGCTGTTCCAAAGCCCTTTATGTGAAGTTATATGTTTAATTGAATTCAAACATTTTTAGTGATTTATAGCATCTTTCAAATTGTTCTGATGATGTACCTTTTTTTTTGTTGTTGTTTTGTTTGTGGACAAATGAGACGGTCAAGGGGTGTCCTTAATACGACCGCTAGGGAAGCCAAAAGTGGGGAGTTTTCTAGTTCTACATGTAGTGGCTTTAAAAAGTAGCCTGATACTCGGACTAAATTGTCATTTTGTTCTAAGCTCATCGCTCAGTCAGACATCGCAGGCATATTGGCAGTTTTCCGTGTGGCTCTAAGCGCCGTCGTACCGTATCTGTCCCCGTCGACGCCGTTTTCAGTCGCCGTGGCAGCTGTCGCTCGGCGCATATTAACGTGACCCGCGTCACGTCGGTTGAAGAAATGCGTTTGACGAGGAGTTGCGTTGAAAACAAACCGTACAGGCGCAACGATCTCACCCACGCCTCCTGCCATTGTTCGCGGCGCCGTTTCTCGCTGTTGGGATTTTTCTGGCCCCGGCGCCGGAAGACGACGCCCTCATTCCTAATCCTGCCCTAGAAGTCTCAGATTGGCGCCGAGTTTCCGTCTGAAAGGACATCGACGAGCACAACACCAGAACCATTCGAGTTCCTGAAATAGTCAGAGATCTGGGCAGCGACTCGGAGGCCTGCAAACGGGTTATTTTAAAAGGCTTTTTTCAAAAAGCAGAAAAAAAATAATAATATGGAGAAAGAAGTGTTTAAATGCTGCTGTAAGGGTGGTTATTATTAGTTTCAGAACTGCGCGGCGTAATAGCCAAAATCGTAATTAGAGATAAAGAGGACAAAAATGGAAAAAGCAGGATCCTTTCAGACTGCAAATAGCTGTTCAGTGGAGTGTCACCCTTCGTACAGCCTCCATATTCATGTACCTGCACTGTTCCACATATATGTGTTGGTAATGTATCATCTTTTTTTGTCACAGATTTTCTTTAAATGTGTTATTCAGCCTTAGGTAGCACAACAATCTGCGGTTTGTTGCGTGCTGCATTTAACACCGTAATCATCGAATTAACCTAGAATGACAGACAGGAGAAAGTGTTTTTATGAAGTGTGCGTCGATGGGAATCTTGGTGTCTCCACTGCTATTCCAGTAAAACCCTGCACTTTCTATCGAGCAGTGAAACATTTTAAAGAGAAATGTTTGTTATTTCACACCAAGCACGCGGAGCCAGCAGTAAACCCCGTCTGAACTTAAGTGCTCTTCTATAAACTTCTCGGCTGTGTATTCCCCTGTAAAAAAAATAAAAAAATAATTGCTGCGTTGGTCAGAGATGGATAGGGGGCATTTTGGGACCAATAAACCAAAAAACACACAAATACCTCGAATGAGATGTCTCATTGTAGCCTGCATGCTGATTCGCTGGCTCCCGGAGTCAAAGGCCGCGACTGTATGACTGTTGATATCGTTCCGCCGTTCATCCACTCGCTGGTAATAGATGATGGACTCACGTGCTGCTGCAAGAAATGTGGAAATCCCCTTTTTCGGTTTTGGCCTCTGGAAACGCACCGCGCCGCGCTTCACCCGCTCGACAAGCAAAAGCGAGATGTCAGGATTTCGACGTGAGGCCGCGCATTTGCGTTCTTAACCTGCTGGAAGACCACTGACCTCACTTTTTGTGGCTCAAAAAAAAACCATTCAGAGAGATGAAGCTCCCTTCTGCCTCGCCTGACCTGATCCCTCTATGCAGCGGCAGTAATGAGCAGTAATGACTGCACATCCTCTCCCTGCTTTCCAGTAATGCACTTAGATATGATTGAATCCTGCTCTCCGTCGGCTCTTTTCAGACGCGTGCCTGAAAAACTACCCCATTACAAACCCAGTTAACTACAGTAATCCGGGCTGTGGCGGGAGCACATCTTGCAGTATCATTAATGCCACTGCTCATTACGGCTTTGCCCTTGAATCCACACATACCGGCAGGAATCGAAAGTGTTTAATGGCTGCGGCCATGGCAACGGAAATTCTGCCTCTTTGACTTTTTCCTGGAAACATGCATCTTAATCGACTGCGCTGCACACTTGCGTTTGGTGCTAGTGACAGTTACAGAGTAGAATCCCATCTCCACTTCTTTTTTTGTTTTGCTTTATTTTCACGTCGGCTCAGCGGTGTACCGTATCCTTCCGCAGCCACAAACAAAACGGGAGTGAACAAAAATGAAACTTGCGTGCATAAACGATTAAATCTTCCTCAGATTGAATCCAGGCTATTTTGTTAGCGTGTTTTTTTGGAATCAGCAGATAGGCGAAGGTCCAGGCTCTCAGGGTTTCCCAAGCTTGGCCCGTATAAGCTCTGCCGCTGTTACCTCTTGTGTTTTGCAATTAGTTTAATTCTACAGTTATTAAGTCGTCTCACAAATACTGGAAGGAATTTGCGCTGCAGACTGGATTCTCACAGAGAATCAGGCTTGTCTGGATGAGTCTGGTGCCGCGGCTCCTACAGTTCGTCTTAGCTCTGCTGCTCTAAACCGTCAGTGGCACACACAATGAGGATGTATGCACAACCACTAGCCGGCTGAACTGTACAAATATCGTGAGAGGAAAACGCTTGACCTTTCAATACCAGTCCTCGCACGAAGCATGGGATGAGTCGATCTAAAATCGGAGCTTGTTTTAAAGAAACTTTTAAATCGACTTTTTTTTTTAAGTGTAATAACATCAGCCCCTTCCATGTTCACTGTTCCATGCTGTATCATAGATCAAAAGCAGCCCCCTTTTTTGATCTCCACATGCATATTTCTTCACTCTATTAATTTTGAGTTACTGATGCCTTTTCCTGGCTCTCAGACTAGACAACAATTATAATGTTATTCATTGCCTTCTTGCATAAGATATAAGGGCTGCGTATCGTTTGTACCAAACCTCAGGCATCTTCTTGGCACACGTATCAAAAAATGTCAGATAAAAACTAATGGTGATTTCAATACCTGACCTTGAGAAATATAGACTTTTTTTTATTTAAAAAAAGATGCCAGCGTTCTCAAATGTTAAATGTCTGCACACAAACAGGGGTGCGACAACTTCGCTTAAATAATTCAGTCTAAAATTGGCCAAATTTTGGTTTAAATCAGGGCTTATGTGATCAGAGAACAAGTTAACGTGGGGAATCTGACCAGCTGCGTTCGATACTCGATGCTATACACATATTTTGGTCCGTACCAAAAGAAGCATTGAGGTTCATACACAGGCCTGTGATACCTTCATGTTAAAATGATCGTCAGATCCGATCAAACTTTAAACGTAGACTTTGGGCCTCTTTTTCTAGCAAATAAAATAGGCCTGAAACTAATGATTCTATTCATTGTTAATTAATTTGTTTCTCAACTTTAAGATTCCCGTAGGTTTATGGAGCGACATCTTCAACTTGCTTGTTTTGTACGACCAAAACTCAAAGATGTTCAGTTTTATAATGATATAAACCCGAGAAAACATTTTGAGACGCCGGAACCAATAAATGGTTAGCATGTTTGCTTTAATAATTGACCAAATGATGAATGGATTCTCAAAATGTCTAATCAGTTCACGGTTTCAGCAGTAAATGGAGACATAGTGTCCGACGAGCCCGGGTGTTTTCTCAGAATCCTTTCATGATCCGTCAGCAATCTAAATAAGGCTTCGCTGAATATGTCATGAAAAAAGTCAGCACTCAGATCAGATACAGCACAAGAATCACCGCCTTGGGCTGACAAAATGTAGTGTTCCATTTCCTTTTTTAGTTATTCTGAGTAACGGTCTTTTCTTTTTGTTGCTATAATGACCTGTAATGCTCATTTTAAACAAGCATTGATCTGACGGATAAGGACATCTTTGAAGTGACAGGGCGTTCATCATTTCCTCGAAGAAGATACGGCACTGATGATGCGCGTTGCCGTATAATCTGAACTCTTTAAGTGGTTTACCTGCCGCCCGCTCTCAGCGCCGGTCTGGATGGGAAGTGGATCGAGAGCTGGTCCCCAGAGAGGCCGGGGTGGACAGGGCTTTGTTTAGTCTAACCCCAGTTTGTTTCTTCTGCTCCTTAAGCCTTTGGAGACGCCAATCTCAGAGCGTCTGAATGACCGGCATCCCATCATTCACGGTCAGCTCCTCAGAGCCTCGTCTACTACCACAGCCACTGCCACTGTCCAACCGACTTCCATGGATAGACCGTCTTAGCAAACGTCACCTGGTTAAGTTTGTCATAGGGGGCTGTTTGTCAGATATTAAAATTTCCCAAAGGTATTTTAAATCTGGCTCTTCTGGCCAAATATTTGTTTTAAATGTCGTTACAATCGAGTTTAGCACTTTCTTTGTCTAAAATGTAGTGGTGAATAGATCCTCATAATCAGGCATGAAGTGTTTAGTTCTAGAGCCGCCATGTTACATCTTTTATGCTTAACTCAGTGGTGCGAGACCTATTTAGATCCTTCACCTAAGTAAATGTAGCTATACCACAAAGTGGGGGGAAAAGGTCCAGTCTGTAACATTTGGGAGGGGCTACTGGCAGAAATGGCATATAATATTTAAAAGTGTTTTCATATGTGTATAATAAGAATTGTGTGTTTTTTCGTTACCCTCTACAGAGGGAGCGGGTCGCCATGTTGCACCGCCATGTTTCCAAAGTAGCCCACAACGAACAAACCAAACACTGGCTCTGGACAGGGCCTTTCGCGAGTTTCGCTACTCTAGATGCTAAAGATGATACTTTAGATGCTACTAAATCCTTCACACTGGATCTTTTTTAAGTCCAAGTACAGAAGCTTTCAGTGCCTTAACATCCTGATTGAGAGACGACAATAGTCAATGTCAATGCAAGCTCGGTAACATTTTTTGTTATCAGTGAATGAATGAATTGCTTTGATGACTACAAAAACACATAACACTGCATTGCAGCCAGTACATACATCAAAAATCACCAAGGATTAAAACGCGGTGAAGTCCTAAGGCTTATTTACATTACGCTCCTCTTGTATAACACTTAACACGCCAAAGGAGAAGAAGAACAAGACAACAACCAGGCAGCAAGTGAAGACAATACTATCAACATACTGCAGCTGTGACGTGCCCATGTTTTCATGGTTATAAAAAGTTTAAATTAAAGTTGAATCTGCCTACATTGTAACCATTTATTCAATTAAACCTAAACGTATTACTTAAATACTACTTAGGCAACAAAAGTGAAACACTGAAGGAGGGATGCTTTTTATAGTTGTATTGAAGCAGTAACGTGTAAGCAGCCTTTCAACTTTGTAGCTGGTCCAGAGGGCTGTTAGTTCAACTACACTGTACTGTAGCTGGAACGGTTTTGTGAGTGAAATCTGAAAGCACTTGTTGTTTACAGTGCTTCCAAAGTCTTGAACAAATATGCTAAATATTATAGTTTGAAATCTAACATTTTGGGTTGCAGGTAACTCAAAATTTAAGACTTGAAGCTGAAAGACTGACATTCAAAGGACTTCAGCGCTGCCAGATATGCAGTATCTGCAGAATCTGAATCCGACAATAAAAACAACCCCGACCACAGACTCCTCAGCTTTCACCGTCAACCCTTCCCTGTCTGTCCTCACCAGATCAGCCTGTTTGTTGCCGCAGAGACTTCTGTGAAACGGGTGACAACTTTAAATGAATCGGCTGCGTAGAAGTACAGGATGTGGAGCTGCTGTCTGTCAAGCTGCGACTGTCATAACCCGATCTACATCGCTGCCGTTCTCCTGCAGCGGCCTGAAGATTAAGTGCCATTGTTATTTTTAAAACCTCCGCAGGGAAAAGAATGGAAGTTTGCACAAAGCCTCATACATATGACCTTTTTTTCCACCATCAGCAGTGCTCTGAAAACTGCTCGAATGATTGCTAAAAATTATCTACAAGCACCCCCCTTTTTATTTTATTTTTTTCCCCTACATGCTTTGCCTTAGTCGACACAATATCATTTTATTTGCTTTTATTTTTTTAAATGATTTGCATAAACCGCAGGAGTGCTCTGTGAGGGATCTGGGTGGTCTGAGCTGGTCTTGAATCTTTTGTGGGAGCGTCTCCGTTGACTGTCTCTGGGCCACTCAGGTAATTTGAGTGACTCCTTATTAATTGTTACAGGATGGCAAACAGCCCCCCCCTCTCCCTCCCTCCCTCCGTCTTTACTCGCAGACCTCAGCTGGCGTTGGACTGACATTTAAAGAAGAAAAAAATAGTAAATTGTAACCGTGAGTCAGGGTCGGGTACCGGGCCTCTGTCTCTGAGCCGCTATTTTCATACTTCAGTGTCTGGGAAGCTGAATTGGAGCAATAAATGTTCATGGACGGCATGATGGATTGTCACGGCACAGTTCGGTCGGAGCGGCTGGACAGAGCGGAGCAATGTCGGGCTAAGGGTAAAAACAGATGGAGCTGATGACTGGTGGATTGATGTCATATTTATCATAAAGACGCATCGTCGTTCCAGTCAATTTAACCTCTCCAGTTTCTCCATCGGTTTACACGGACTAGAGAACATTAAAGTTGCATCAACCTGAGTCCGTTTCTGGAGGAATTTAGTCCAAAATGTAGTCCAGTTTTGACCCAAAGATATTATTCCTGGTCGACAGTTAAATGAGCCTTTTTATTGTTTGGTCATCATAGCAATTTCTCTTATGACGCCATTAAAAAGCTGAGATAATCCTATTAAATATCACTATGTATACACAATATCCTAAATGATTGATCATGCCAGCCCATAAATTATACATCTACCGAAACCTCCACAGGCATTTATTTTACTGAGCCTTTGTTCTGTAGTTCATTTTTTTCTTGCTATAGTATTTTATTCACGGCAAATTTCTCAGTTATAACGCCACAAAAACATGTGATAATCAGACGAGATGTCACAACACATGCACGGTATCATAAATGATCGTGCAAACCCACAAATTATACACTTTACCCAACCATCACCACGAGCGTTGAATAATATGCCCTTTTAACTCTCGCTGTCTAAAAAAGTTCCCTTAGAGGAACCAGTGGTGCATAGCAGTTTGCACTGACTGAATAAAGAATATTGAAACTGAATCCGCTTATTGTGAAGTGAATTTCTGGTGGTCATTTTAGACCAGAAGATATTGGTCCCGGTTGACAGATGAGTGAGCTTTTTTTTTTATTTATATAGTAGCTTCATCAACTACTATATCTCCGTTATGATGCCACAAACCATCACTACATATGGAATATATACAGGGAGTTGCTTTTTCCCCCCATACTGTTTATGCCGTGGTAGCCATCCCTTTAAATATGTCTGGGTACATAAGGCCATTGTGGCCAGTGCTGCAAATCATTGTGGGCACTGTTGGATTTTAGTATAATGTTAGCATCAGTTGTTTCTTGATCGGTCGGGTATTAAATTCACTGTATTAGACAAAAGCAGACATTCGCTGCTAATTTATCCATAAGCAATACGTTTATTTTACTTTCCAGATAATGTACTATGTCGTGGTATGTGCTGATTTCACATAATGACATTACCTATGTTAGAGGATTTTAGCTGCATCGCCCAGTCCGAATCCTTCTTTGCGACTTTTTCATTCCAGTTCACAAATTGTACATTCATCAAAACATCCATAAGTCCTTTTTTAAATTGGTAAAAATAGTTTTATTTTTCAAAGGTATTACTTGTACGTTTTTAGCAATAAAAGCAGAAGTTACATAATTTAACCCTTTCAAAGACACTCAGGAACGTACTGAGTGTTGCCCGGTTAAAGTTCCCTTATTGAATCCGAGGGTCTCTAACTAGTTTTATAGGTACGATAACAACTAGTTCATGCATATATTTGTATCCAAGAATGAGAAATATCCTTTATTTCATAAAGGTCTTTTTTGTGTCTTTTTTTTTTTTTTTTTTTTTAAACGGAGACAATGCTCTCGTCTTTGCCTTCATATGGGCATTTAAGCACAGCTTCTGTTTTTCTTTAATAAAGCACCGGCTTGGGTCACAGAGTCGGCAGGGATCGACCATCCCGGCTGCTGAGACCGGTTAAAGATCTTAAGCTGGGTGTCTGTGCGCTGGACCCAGTGGGCTTAAACATATATCACACTGGCAGAGGGCGGTTTGCTTTCAACCCCCTCCCTCCTCCTCCCCTGGCCTCAGCCCGGGCAGGCCACTGATCCCCCCCTCTTCGTCTCTATCTGACAGTGAATCCCTTCCAGTCAGCGGCACAACGTTGAGTTTTCACAGTCAAACAGCACCCATGCTGGCCGAGAATTTCTTTGATCCCCAAAGAGCTCGTCTCTGACGGAGCTACTGAACAACCTCCCTCTGCCGGGTTAATGACGTGTGCTTAACTTAAAGCTAACCAAATGAAAGGCATAACCGATTACCGGTTAAAATAGGCAAATATCTGTTTTGCCACTACAGTAGCATACAATAGCACGATTTGATGAGTGTAGCTGTAAATACCAGGTGTGCGGTGGCTCTTCTCTGAACTGAGCTGTGGTATTTGCCAAGAAAAGAGCGCTGCCTACAGAAAATCAAACCCTACTGTAGCAACACAGAATTAAAACGTGATCCCAGAGTGCAGAAGCACATCAGAAATGATCATTTGGCACCGAGTTGGAAGCAGAATTGACCAAAAGTACAGCTTCTAAATCAGAAACAGGGTAGTGCTTTAGTTTGAGTCCCCCTATTTAATATTTAGGAGTTCACAAAAATGTACACACACGATAATGTAGTTGTATGTAGCTATAAGGACATTTAAGTGCATATTAATGTACAGTATTTGTCAGCGATTATAAAATGTCTCCATAAGAAGTTACATCCTTACCCCTGTTTTACTACATTATCAGTTGTTATGTGCTGATGGGTTCCCACAGGAGGACCCGCTCATACCTGCCTAAAACTACATCATCATGGGCTAGTGGCCGTTTCTTAAATGTGTACATACTGCCAGAAATGGTTTGTGAGAGAGTTCACACGGCGGGGGATAAGATTGGGGGGGGTATGCAGTGATTCTGAAGCAGGGCTGGTATGGTTGCGAAGGCTGTGAACTGTCCCGCTGACCCCTGTGACTCCTTTGATCCCTGGACCTCGGTGACGGTGCACCATTCCATGCCAAATTGCCACGTCGCAACATGGCAGACCATCTATCACTCCAGATTCCCCCCCCCCACAGAAACCCCATTTATCTGCAGCAGATTTGAAATGCCTACAAGAAGGCAACGAAGACAAGACACAGGGACACTCCGTGCAGCACGTGTGCGCTCGCGACTCATTTTCTGCGATTTTAAAATCTAGTGCTGAAACAATTACTCCAATACCTGGTAAGTTCGTTGACACAATATTAATAAACGATTATGATGAAAAATGAATTTAGGTAATTTAGGAATACCAAGCATTCTATGGTTCCAACTTCTTAAATGGGACTATTTGCTGCGTTTCTCTGTTTCGTAGAGCTGTAAATGACACGTCTTTGGGTGTTTTGGACTGTTGGTCGGACAGAACCAGCAGTTCGAAGACGTCACCATGGTCTCTGGGAAATTGTGATGGGCATCTTTCTCTGTCTTACAGACCAAACGGTTAATAAACAATGAAAATAATGGTCAGATACAATGCTAATTTTAATCCTTAAACATGGCCTGGGAGAAAATTTGAATATTACATTTTGAATATGAGTAAAGTATCACATTTAACCCTGTTGGGGATAATCAGGTGGCCTATAATAGTTGCAATTATTGGGTTCAACATGCCCACTTATTGTCTTCTCACATATGTGCAATAAGTCATATGTCATTTAAAATAAGATTAACATTGAATATAATTATTTTGTAGTGATTCTTGTACTATCAGGTCTAAGTGTATAAGGGAAAGATTGTAAACCACAGTTTAGAGCTGATGAAACCGTTTGCATGTTTTAGCAAAGTATAGGTATAGTGGTTCTGGTCTTGGTCTCTCTTCTTACGTTCATACAGTTGACATTTTTTATGTTTTCAAATTTAAATATACGAAATTCTGACGTTAAACTCCCAAGCCGCCTGAAAAGCGATGCTAGAGTAAGATAAAACAATATATATATGTAACCAGTGTAGAGTGGTTCTTGACGTGAAATTCAAAATTAGGTTCAGTTTAATTAACCAGACCAAACACTTTCCTTCCCCCCGTCCTTGGGTAAAAAGTAGGACAGACAGATATACAGTTCAGCAATAAACCAACAACAACAGGCAGCACAGGCGTGATCTTACCAAGTCCTTGGGTAAAGGTCTATTTTGGAATCCAGTTGTGAAGGCAGACTGCTCTCCTCTGCTGTGCGCCCGTATGCCTTTCCTTTCCTTTCCGTCTGAGGTTCGTCACATTCACACATCTGTTCTGCCTGCATCTGGGCACTTTTCCAGTAAAAGTCCGTTTTGCAGCCACATCAGCGCCACAAATGAACACGGGTGTGACATAAATACTATACCTTTTTTTTTTTTTTTTTCTTTGTAAATGTTTTGAAAATCCCACACGTGAATGCAACTGGTGTCTGCTGCTGCGGAGCTCCGTGGGTGCCATGTCGGGTGTCTGCGGACGTCCTTACGTTTCATTCTGCGTGAGGAAAAAGCGCTTCGGAAAACAAACGGCACGCAGCCCGAAGCAGTGGAAAATCTCTTTCCTTTCCGTGTTTATGTGATAGTCTAATTTAAACCAAAACAGGTCTCAATGGCACAAATTGCCTGTTAATTTGCTTGTGTGCAACACAGATGTTCTATTTCACAGTCCAATAAAATTTGCCCACAAGAATCCTTCTAGAAAAAGATTAAAAATCAGGGTAACACCAATATGGCATTTATAAACAGAATATAAACATTTGATGCAAGGCTCATAACACACTATAATGTATTTGTATGCAGCTTTAAGGACCTTTTGAAGTGTTATTAATGTACAGTAATTGTCAACAATTACAACTTCTATTGTCATTACCTGTTTAATCACCAGCCTACACTGATCACGTATCTGCTTACATTCGCATTAGTGTTACACATGTATTAAACGTTTGCATACTCCTTTATAAATGCTAACTAAATAGGGGGACAAAGTAAAGGGTTCCAAAAATCCGATGTAAAATCCACTTTGGAAATAGTGACTTTGTTCCTTCGGCTTGCAGCATGCACACATTAATGTAAAATTAGGTGGCTTCTTCGTGCTCTTGCAGCTTAACCAGGAACTCTGGGAACAGGCAGGGTGTATAAATCAAACGTAATCAGCCACCTGAGCAGGTATGATCTCTCACTAGTAGTTTTGTGTTTGACAAGAGAGCGATGAAGTAGAACAGCCAACGCATTTTTAGAGTTTGACTGCAGGGCCCTCGGGAAGAATGTGTCTCCCACCGCAGCGTCACCTCTTAAAGAAAGCATATTACGTTACATACAAACATGTCATTTGCGGGACACTGGGGTGGAAATGTCTCCCTGGGGAGCAATCAGACTGACTCCAGCTCTTTAAGAAGTCTCCTCTCTCTCTGCCACTCCGCATTTCAGACTCCTGGAATTAGTCGAAGTCCTAGCGTGTAGTATTCGCCTTACCCACACGGCTCAGTTACATTGATTAGAAATCAATGAACATTTTCCTGTTTTTGAAAAGTCGCTTTGTAATTCAACTCCGCTGGAGATAAATCGGAGCTTGGAACACTTTCTCCACAGCAAACACTCTGCAACACTTTCTGTTTTGCTCTGAAGTTTAAGAACAAGAAGTCTATAAAAAAAATAATATATATATATATATTTATCATGAAAGTAGCTCGGTACATAACTTTATTGTCCCACAAGAGCAAATTCTTTCTATTAATTCTATCAATTAAATATTGAATTAAGTAAATTAAATGCATTTATTGCATATGAAATTAATTCTAACGGGAACCTGTTTCACCTCATTTTTGCAAAGCCATATCTCTGGAGATCCGTAACAGAAGAAGTTAGTGATATTGTACTCTTCTTATTTTGAACAAATCCCACGAAAAGAGCAAAACCACCAATATTAGTCCGCCTCTCACTTCTTTCTGCCTTCCCCACCCTGTCTGCGGCACCCAGCGCCAAGGTTTAGGTCTTCAGTAGAAAGAAGACATGACCCCCGGGGCTACCGACTACATCATTTCATTCTTTAAAAGACTCAGTGATTTTCTTAAACAGCTTCTCACTGTAGTTTTTATCAATTGTTGCCATTTTTCAGCGGCGGATAAATCCACACGTGGTGCTCTAGTGAGTGTTTGGGGCAGCAGGACGGAGTGTGTGCGTGTGTTTGTGGTGATGAGGGAACGTGTCACCCAGTGCAGCAGTGTGACTCATTGATGTGTTTTTAATAGTTTTTGGACAATAGTGGAGCTCCGTGGCACAGAGGAAGAAGACGCATCAGGCTTTGTAGACAACAAAAAAACAACAACATAGAATGCCACCAGACTTATCTTTTTATTTCGTGACATTAGCTGCCTTTTTAAAATCTGCACAAGTAAGCAAAATGTATTTATAGCGCTTTTCGAAACAACAGTTCAAGTGCTTCACGATAAAACAGTTAACCTGAACATCAAACAGGCAGCATAGTAGAGATTATAGCAACCAAAATGATCTCGGTTAGGAGTATCGTCACGGTATTGCTAAAATGTGCTGAAAATGTTCAAAAAGTACTGATACACACACACACACACACACACACACTATTTTCTGTGTGGCATTTGGAGTATATGCAATGATCTCATGCACAATTTACATAAATAGAAATCTGTCTTAAGAAGACAGTGACAGTAATCGCAACGAGCCCAAAAACTGACGTAAATATAGAGGAGTCTCGTATAGGAGTCCACAGTGTTTCCCCTGTTCGAACCCTTTTACAACCAATCCGACGACCGCTGGATTTTAAGCAAACAAAATCTGTTGGTTGGGTGACTAAACTACGTAACGTGTTGTCGTGTGCAGTGGGCGGATAGAGTCTGCAGAACGACGTGTAGTAGAGTAGGTAACACTGAAAGCTTCAGTTTACGTTATTTACAAGCTATAAGCGAGTTAGACAGACAAACCGTGACATTTTCCGCCATTGACCCAAACCCCGGTCCAGCCTGTGAACTCGAGCAACAAACAGGGCATCTGCTAAGTAGGGCCGAGGGTGGCTTTATAAGGTTGCACCCTAACATTTACACACTTGGCACCGGCAACAAAGCAGCCCTTCCTCTGGCACCCACCGCCGGTCATTAAGGATAATTTGTCTGGTATCCTTGTGTTGAAAATGCACAAAGGGGTGCGAGTAAAGCCAGCGTGAGGTTGTCTTCTGGGCTGTCGTGTGGAGGGATGGGCGGTGGCGGCGGCGGCGGTGGTGGTGGTGGTGGTCGTGGTGGGGGGGGTGGGCAGACAGCGACAGAGAGGCTGGCTCGGGGAGCTCCCACAGGACTGCTATGGGGACAGCAGCAACCCGAGAGGGACGCCCCCCCAAAATCCCACCTACAACCACTGCACCACCCCCCTCCCTGCAGCCGTGTGCCTGACGGTTAAAACAACAGCCCCTGTGGCCAGCCAGAACTCCTTCTGCCCTACTGGATTTACGCTGGTTTCTCCGTCAGTTCCCACCACCCTCTATTACACCCTCCCCTCTGTGTCCTTCTTGTGCGCCATCCGCCGCCTTCTCCTCGTCCCGACTTTCTTCCTCCGTCAGGGCTCCTCTGCTGCTCTCCTTATACATTGTGTATGAACTTCGGCAGCAGACGTGCACCACAAACCACAAGTACTTTGCACTTTGGAGATCCTAAAACGTCACCTGAAGTTCTGGACTCTTAACACGACGATGTGCCACCAATTAACAGGCAGCTGCAGGCGCATTGACCTCCTGTCATGGTTATGACGCACCGCACGATCAGAGCTGCTTAGATCCACTTGGGTATTAGACACATTGACACGCAGACCAGAGACCCTAACCTGAACCATTTAGACTCGATTGAAATTGGACCTCGCCTGACGAGGGTCCAGGGCTCACGACGACATCTAGGCCATGGTTCCATTCTCTGGCTTACGGCAGAAGCAGGTTTAAGCAGCTGAGTTTTGCAAAGACAATTTAAGTTTTGAATAGAAGTCAATGAAAGTTGACCGTTTCAGTCGCCTTAGTCTGCATCTAGGGTTAGATGCGCATATCACCTGTAATGTGGAATTATTCATTTGAAAACAGTGTTTGCGTGAGATTGGCATTTTCGCAACAAGCCTTCGCTGAGCGTAAATTCTGGTTTGATTGCGGGTCATAAATGGTAGCTGTTAACCACGGCTAGCAGAGATTCCTCGACACCCGCGGTGAAACCTCGTTCCTACATGCCCGGTCATCTCGCAGCAAAAAGCGCAGTTTTACCAAATCTACACCGGAACATGACACGGACGTTTTCAAGTACGTCCACTGCGAGGAGCATACGGCTCAGTCATAGAGATGGAAAACGACAGCTTAGTGTGGCTGGAAGCCCCCCAAATAAAAGTTGTAGGGTGTCTGCTGGGCAAAATAGGAATTTTGATATTTAAATTTTCAGTAATCCAAGATGGAGTACTTTTAGCTATTGAAATCCATGAAATTTGGCTGACACCGCACGAATGCAATAAAATCTCCCAACACACAGGGCAGGTATAGCTGTATGCTATGTCGTTATTCTAAAAATAGAAAGTGAAAAGGCTGACCTGAATCCTCACTGCATGAGAGTCTGTAGCTCAAACGTCTTACAAAGTAGGGGTCTGTGGCTCTGATGTGGCTCTTTTTGACAGTGTTTGAGAAACCCGTGATGTAAACCAGCAGAGCTCCTTGCGAATAACAGGACACAGAAACTTCACTGCCTTAGTGTCACGTTTTATGATGAAAGGGGGAAAAAGAGAAAGAGGGTGGAGGGGAGGGGGGGCCCACGATTATGCCTGCCAGAAATGGTACGAAATCGTGTCCGTTTGAATTCAGAGCAGCAACGCAGTCAGATGTTGACCCAACATGAGAGGCTGACGGAGGTGTGAACTGGAGGAGGTGTGAGAAGCTTATAGAGCCAATAAAGTGATTACAGGTTCCTTCCTATCAAGCCCAAGGGGCTGCCTGACACTTCAATTCAACAGCAGCTGATTGATTTTGTCTTCAGAGGCTCAAACACACAGATCTGCGAGTTATGAGGCCTGTTTTTATTTAAAATGCATCATTTTTATTGATTTAATCTGACCTAATTATATTCTTATTCCAATTTATTAATTCTGTCGCTGAGTTTCTAAGATTATTAGTTCATCGAGACTCTTCTAGGCTTTTTTTTAATTTATTTTTTTTACGAGTCGGTTAATAATTTAGGCTGTATGTTGGCAAATTGTGAATAATGCCCATCACAATTCCCGAGAGCCCCAAGTCACGTCATCAAATTGCTTGTTTTGTCTGATTAACGGTCCGAAGCCCAAAGACTTTCATCTTATCGTCGAAGACTATTTTAAAGGATGGAACCAGAACATTTTTTTGGCATTTCTGCTTTAAAACTGACTCAAACACTTCATCTCCTCAGTTGGCAATTATCTTTTGTAGATTTACTCTTTGATGAATCGACTGTTAGTAAATATAAGTGGCGTAGGAAGTCGTGTGTCTGTCGCCCATCGCTCTGCCGAGTGCTGTACCGCCGGGCGGTGAAGGTGACCCGGCTGTCTATACCTGCCTGCTTTTGCCTCCTGGTTGTCTGCCTTACTGAAGCCACATGGAGGCCCGCCTCACCCCGCTGACGGCCGCCCTGATCTGCTGCGGCTGCTGGAGCTGTAGAGGTGAGCTGGGAAGCGCCTGGGTGGCAGGGCAACACACGGGGCCTCCCTGGCTGGCGCCTGTAATTTTACCTTCCCATTCATCAGCCAGAGATATTAATAATAACAGCACATCTGGATTCACTTTACTGTCTCGTGTTAACCCTTTCCACTGCAGCACTGACTGCTACTGCAGCGGCTGCCCCCCCTTTCCCAACTCAAGTCCCATTCCTCTTACTGTCAGTCTTCATTTCTCTGTCTCATCTACTGCTGCACCGTTTCCTTTTTTCAGTTTCACATTTCTGTGCGCTCATACTGACTTGTTTTTTAAAGTCAGAGGAGCTGTCTCCATAGTCATAGTGCTGCTGTAACTATGGGGCTATGGGGCACAAGGAAGTGGCATTACATTATAAATAATGTGTAGGTACATGCATTAAGACCACATCAATTTGATACGAAATGCCTTCTTTTTTTTTTTTATCTTTACAAATATATTCCTTACATATTCGAAATAAGACACACCAGGGATCCCTACAATCTCTGAAAACTGTATCCCTGCTTTTTTGTTTTCATTGATGTCCGAGTAAATAGACAGACGGGGATGTGTACCGTGTGTTCGTATACCTCAAGAAGGTCCACTATGTCTGCAGTCGTTTTAAGGGCGTTTACTCTTCTACAGCATTCACCGTGGCTGCACTGCATGGCAGCTTACTTGCATAAGGCTGAACTCTGCTCAGCTGTCCCCTCTCACTGAGACACTCTGTGATTCCGTTGTTGCTCTCAGTGTGAGCGACGACCAAAGACAAAAAGCATCATGCGGCTCCATGGCCGAAAGCAACACAATGTACCAGCGCAGACTTGTATGATTTGCGTGCTTCACACACGCATTGTCCGCAAGTGGTGACTTCCCCTGTCTACCCAACGGTGCGTAAAAATGACATTATCGTAACATGACAGTATAGTTAGTCCCCCTATTGCCTTTTTTAATGACATACAGGTATATTCGAACCATCCCAGTTTGTAAAATACAGTGGAGCTGTAAGGAGGATTCATAGTTAGGATTCTTCACCTACACTACTTACGTTTCTTTATACTCTTTCCTATTATTATGTTTATGGTCTTGCACCAAAACACCAAAGCACTTTCCTGGTATGTGGAATAAAGCTGATTCTGGCCCTGGTGTCAAGGCCTTACAAGGTTCTTAGAAGTTCAAGTGATGGGCTCAGGTTATGGGTTGTTAAGATCCTGCAGTGTAAAAGCCTTAATTGTGATGGATAATCATTAGATACCTGTGCCTGGTTCCTGTCATTCAATTAAGTGGAGTAATACACAAAAGGCTCAGGATGCGTCAAACAAAGTCTCGTCTGATCTTTGAACGACATCTGAAACCTCCCCACACACCTTTCTGACTTTCGAATTGTGTGTGTGTGTGTGTGTGTGTGGGGGGGGGGGGCATGTTAGACAATTTTTGTAACTTTCTGTAAATGTCGGTCCGACATGCATGGCCACGTCACACAGTAATTGGCCAGGGGTGAGGAGGTACGCAGGAAGTTCTCTCTCAAGCTCTTTTGCCATTCTCCTCGCAACTAACCACGCTGTCACTCTCTGTGTGTGTAACATCATGGACGCCTTTGAGGAGAGATAACAGTGGGCTGTTGTCCCTGTTTCATTGCATTAAGACTACAAAGGTACACCAAAGACAGAGTTATTGTAAAGGGATCAGGGAGGCAGCGGGCTGCAGCCAGGACCAGGCTGCGATGGCAGGTTACAAGTAAAACCACTTGCCTTTTTAGATGTGGTCAAGCCAACATGCCGAACTAATTTGTTTGAAAAAGGCCAGTTAGGGTATACTTCAAAGTGTCCACTTCTAAACTGCTTGTCCCCACCTAATTCAGTGAAGAAAGACCTAATTAGCTGTCCCATCCATTTGATTTTTTGTCACCGTGCCAAACAATCCAAAACTGAGAACCGCACTTTGTTTCATGTCAACATGAGACGCCGGGGTGTTCAAACTCAGACACTGGCCTGGCTGTACGCCGCCGCCGTAACAGTGTATACACACGAGTGGCCGTAGACACCTCGGCATGGAGGCAGCGTAAATCACCCCGCCGAGCTGTCTATAGGCCCTGCTACTGGCCGCCACAGGCTTGGCTCCACGCCCGTCGCCCGAGCCTCCCGCTGGTGGCGACAGGTGACAGAGGTCTGCTGTGTGTAGAGCTGACAGCCCCCTCGCAACGCAAGGGAACACTTGCTTCATTACCAGACAACCCCCCCCCACCAGCTGAAGAGAGAGGGGGACAGACAGAAGTAGAGAGAGGCTTTACTGCTGTTTCTGTGGCACTAAACATGAGTTTGAAAGGCGGCAAAAAAAGCTCAGTGTGCATCACTCATCTGCTCATGAGTCAACACTCATGATGTCACACGCTGCCTTGCCAGCCTCACACACAACTATACTGTATTACCAATTTTCGTATAAAAGACCTTATTTATTAAAAAAAAGGGGGCGAGTCGGCTCTTTTTCCATGCAGTGGACTGAGCCGTACCTCCCAGAGAGCCCTGACTGTTAAACCATCGTGCCACAAACAACCTGCTAAAAACACTTAGAGTATTTCTCCCATACAGAAATAAACACTGGCCAATTAGTGTTCTTATTTTTGGAACTATTTTAGCTGCCAGAGGAGTTGAAAATATAACCAACCAGACGTGGCCTGACACGGAGGGTTGCAGCCTCGGTCCTCGGCGTCTCCACGTGGGCATCCAGAAGCTGCTATAGCCACCACGGCTGTGCATCGGCCTCGGGGAGAGTTTATGTCACTGAAAGGAATCCTCGCGGTGGAACAATAGCACCACTATTATCCGGCACGGAGAGAGATGAATTCCCATGACGACAGGTCATCTTGATTTATGAAGTGTGAATAAGGAGCTGAGAGTTTTGAGACCAAGGTGGGGAGGTTGGGGGGGGGGGGGGGGGCTGGTGGGGCAAAACCAGCCACCGGGGTTGGGGGGCCGGGGACACCGGCGACCCCCCGCAGACGGGGAATAAAACACGGGCGAAGGG
>CM022470.1:2527288-2544570 GCA_011952105.1 Coreoperca whiteheadi | reverse complement strand
TCTTCTCACCGTCCCTTGGCCGTAAACCAAATGAGTTGTGTGAATTGGCTCATTCAAAAAATGAAACAGAGACGCATTTATCTAAAGCGGGTGGTTTGTGGCCGACGTAGCAGCTGGCGAACTTCTCCCATTAAATTATTCTTTGGAGGAATGGCTCTCTGAGCGCGGGTTTAGACGGGCGCGCGAACTGTGATACGTTTCCGCGGCTGCGGCCTGGCGAGCGTTGTGTATTCGGCCGGCTTCGCCGAGAGGCGCCGCACCGGGCAGACACATTTGTCCCGCCCGAGTTGGACCCGAGCACTTAATGCACTGCAAACAGGGCACTTAAGAGGCCATTCCACCTCCCATCCAGGCTGTAAGTCGCGCCTTTCTTCAAATGCGTAGAAAGGTTAAGGCTAATTGGGCGATCGTCATTCCTGTTGTTTCGGCGTGACCTGTCTTCTTTAATGAAGGCAGCAAGGCGGATCTCTCCACTTTCAGAAGAAATCTGGGGGGTTAAAAGAAACGGCTGATAGGGGGGGGGGGGGGGGGGGGTCAGAGATTCGGTGATTTGAAGGAATCAGCAGCCGCTAACAGTTCTCATTCTTTCATCTGCACGACACCCCTCCCCTCCATTTGCTGCCCAGCAGGAGCTGAGCTGAGGAGCCGGTTTTCCACCACCAGTGAGGGAAGTAAGAGGCTGATGCTCCGCACGTCTGTCTTACTGGATCTGTGCAAGCATTCAAATACATTTGAATTGACTGTTGTTGGGGGTTCCCCCCCCCCCCCCCTCATATCAATCGATGTTAGAAAGCAACCAATAGGCAGCTGATCAAAGCTCAAATCCCCGGTGCCTGGTTGGCCTTTAACACAGAGAAATTCAAACTCAATTGACTGAAGGATCGACAAGTGATCCCTTGAGGTGGAGCCCAGAAACCCCGCAACGATGAGCACTTAGCTGCAAAGATGGAAAACAAAATAATGATATAAGGAAAAAGAACCTTTTATGGGATCGTGTTTTTATAGATTTCAATCAGTGGTGGAGCAAGTGATCCATGGAGTTTATCTAAGGTAGGTCAAGTAGCAATACCAATAATACAAATAATAAATAGTCCTGAATTTACATCCTTATTTAAGTAAAACTGCAGAAGAATTATCAACAAAATGTACTTAAAAGTAGCAGTACTCATTAACCCTCAGACTGCCCCCCGCCAGTGATGTTATTGGATTATTATAAATGGTCTGAAAGCGCTTTTAATTGCTTCATGTCACCACACAAGGTGCCAACTGCCCATCAGAGGAGAACTGATCATGCGCACACACTCACGCGCTGAAGGGAGGAATTTGGGGTTAAGCATCTTGCCCAAGGACACCTCGACATGCAGCAGGGGGAAGCGGGGGCTCGAACCGTCGCTCTTCTGGTTAGAGGACGACCCCTCGCTACCGCTGCACAGATGGGCCAGCAGGACTGTAACCTTGTAGCTGGCGGAGCTGATTTGACTGCTTTTATTTACCGTCGGCAGGTTGAGCCAGTGAACGTCACGTTTTATAAACCGATCGCACATGTTCTCGGTGTTGTATGTGAAATGTGAAGCGCCTGGCAACTACAGCCGTCAAGTCAATTTAGTGGAGTTGGAGTGGCAAATACTCAAAGTACTTATTTACAGAACTTACTTAGTCACTCTCCACCAATGATTAAACTACCCAACAGTGGCTCTACCTCCTCCAGCTGCAGCATTAAACTGCTGTTTACACAGTAATGAATAATTTAATAGCATTGCACTATGTAACAATACACGTCTGTTTGTAACAAGTGCATTTTCCTATTAACATGGAATCATTCAATTGAAATTGAACGCAGGACTTGTAATTTTGTACTTTCACAGAGTGTTAGTGCCACTTTTACTGAAGTAAGAGATCTGAGTATGGCTCCCACCCACCGCTGTGTAACGCACATCCGTTTGGCATCAAACATCAGTGATTGCTTCACATCTTGGCAGGTATACCTTTTCCAATAGCCCACTTCTACTGCCTCTGAATCTGACGATGACCATTGGCCTTTTAAACTCCTGAACTCTTCCCCCTCGTGTTGCTTTTTTTCGATTTCGATGGGAAACGCTTCCCACAGTTATGCCAGCCTCGCGCGCACACTGCATCTTCTGTATCAGCTGGTTCCGGCGCTCCCCGAAAGGCCCATGATGCCATACATTTAAAACGGCTGCCCCAGCGCGTCAGAAGCAAATATTGTAGACGTATTGTTAAAACTATTGTACTAGCATTTCCCCAAAGATTCAAACGGACGTTTTTCTGAGTTTGGGAACTTAATTTTAAGAAGCACCGTGGGGTTTGGACAAAGTTGGCCGATCAGCAAGAGTTTGTAAAGACGGTGGGTCATAAAAAGATAAAGAATAATAGACAATTAGAGCAAAACATTTATTGAAAACTGAGTTTTGTGTAGCTGCTTCTCTCCCTCTCTCTCTCTCTCAGTGACTACAGACAGCCCCCCCCCCCCTCTGTTCTTCCAGAGCCTCGGCTGGGTAGACTGTGGGGCACCAGAAAGCCTGTGTTTTGTTTTAGCTGCGTTCGGTCGGTAATGATGCTCCTTAGCCTCAGAGCCAGCTCTGCACGTACACATGCGGCAGACAAGTCCTCGTACTTGTCACTGGACAGCGACGAAGGGGCGAAGATCAACTTAAACAAACCCAATAAATGGCCTTTGATGTATGTACTGCATGTGTGTGTGTGTCTGTGTGTGTGTGACAGGGATCCTGCTGTCTTTTCCACGCCACTGTTTTGTCCGGTTGCGTGAAGCTCATGATAGTCCGGCTTCACAGTTGACAAGCTCTGCGGACACCCACCTATTTCAGGTTTTGGGTACCATGGTCGGGCATTTAAGCTCCCAGAAGGATTAAAGGCTGGACAGTTATTAACAGCCGCCCCCCCCCCCCCCCCCAGAAAAAGCAGATAATAGTTTCTTCTAACTTCCACTTTCTATGATGTTTCAACCCGATTTTGTGGATTATTCTGAGTAACAAACGCGCATTTCCATTTCCTTGCGTATTCAGCTCACTGTAAACCTTGTTTCCTTGCCCCTGATTTCTCTTTACAACCGTGTTCTCAAGATCGCGCCTCCTGTTATCACATCTGAGAAACCCAAGCTATTCCTCTTTAACGTTCCTATCTTGCCTTTCCCTCGGCGTTCCTGCTGCGGTGCAGGCCAACTGCTGACGCCGGTCAGATGATTTGTGTGTGGAGTAATACGTGTTGACAGAGCGCTCGGTGCCTGCTAACACCAGCGGCAGACTGGAGGCTGCGGGGCCGCTAACGCCCTTCGTCACTTCCGGGCTGGCTCTCGGCGCTCGTCGTCCTCGGGGCTGTCCGCAGGTCCCTGCAGGCGGAGACACCCAGCAGTGTAATGCTTCTTGCCACCAGTAATCCATTTACTTAATGATCTCTTTGGGTTTGGGCTCATTTTTTATTGCTTCTCTACCCCCCCCCTTGACTTAATCAACTTTCTGTTTTGTTTTGTTTTTCTGAAGCCAAAACCTTGTTGCTGATTAAATTCTCCTACGGGGTTCAGATATTTTCCTGATCAAAGAAAACTTCTCCTTGTTAGTTTTGCCAACAATATCAAACACAAGTCGTTCATTTTTCATTACAGATGATACAATTAGTTTAATAACTCTGACTGGCTCGTTAATAGGCCAAAGGTAGCCTTGGTGGCACGTCCGTTATGAATACATTGCCGTGCAAGCGTGGTTCGTCAGGCTGCCGAGTGATGTTTACTCAACGGAAATGACACATTTCAAATAACGCCGTTCAACAGTGCGGCACGTGAAAGGGTGTGCCGTAATGATCAGGTTTGGAAGCTCCGAATGCGTGTTTGCCACTTGGACCGCAACTCTAGAAGAAAATGATGCGCAAACCTTTTTGAGCCTCGCAATGCTGGAAGCCCAGAGAAAGTGGCGACTGGGCGAGAGAAACTGTTCGGTTGTGAGACGCGTTCCATGTGAAATATACCGTTATAAACTTAAAAAGCCAGGAGTCGCGACTCAACTGAGTGACTGATCCAACGACGTATTTTTATTTTCAGTAACTCAGTCTCAAAGGAATGGCCGTGAAGTGCAGCGGTCTTTCATCCACCCTTCTTCTTTCGTTATATAACGTATGAAAAAGTCTTTACTTTGGAAGGAGAATGGTTCATTGTTCGAAAGAAAAAGGTCTGTTTGCAAACGCATGTTGTGGCGAAACGCTTTGCGCAGACTCTCCCAGACAAGCTCCTACATTTTCAGAAGACACCGTGTCGAGCTGGGACGTGCGTTTGATTAAATCAAACTGATCCAGACAGGAGAGCGTTTCCTTCTGATGAAATAACGCGGACATAAAAAAACAAAAAAACAAACCCAAAACAAACAAAAGAAGATCATTTCGGTTTGTTTTTGACCAAAAAACCTCAACCCAACATCCACTTACTAGCTTGATCCAGAGCTTTCAGCCGCATCTCACGGTCGTCCTCAGCAGATGGGGTTTGCTCAGTTGTCATGGTGATCCCTCTGTTATTAAGTTGTGATCACATGACGTTAGTATGGGAGTGACTATCTGTTGGGGGGGGGGGGGGACTGGGATGCTGTTGAACGCTGGTAGAAAAAGCTAGTAAGTGGACCCTTGAGTTAAGTGTTTTTGTGGACTTTCACTCTCATCTTTGATTTGTGCATCTCAGTCAGTGTACGTATGTCGTCGAGCTTCAATAAAGTGAACAAGAAAAGTAGCTCAATGTTTATTTTCTGTCTCGACAGTTTTTTCGTGAAGGATTTCTTCAGCTGGTCTATGAAGCCGTGGACTTCGGGTTAGTGGGGTACAATGTCTCCGTAAAGTTCCAAAATATTTACGCTACAAATGAGGCCCACCTTGTTGTTTTGTCTGTTGTGTTCCCGCATTGACGTCACTGAGGAAAGATGTCTCCCGCTAATTAAACCTTTCGATTTTTCTTTTCGCTCCGTGAATCGAGATCCGTCCCAAACCTCGCTGACCTATTTCAACTTGCATTTCATTGGTATTTCACCGCTCAGGGCTTTTACTGTTTAACTGCCACTGTCACTGACAGCCGCCATTTTGTCAGATCTGTGACCGAGCAAGTATCTTTTTTTTATCTACTCCCCAAATTCCTATTTTACCCGCATTATCTGTACGAACTCTATTTTTACTATAGCTGCTTTGGGATTTTGACTTTCTGCGATCAGTATCTGCTAATCAAGCTAGCCATTACACTAGCTAGCTGTCTGAGGCTAATGTGTCGCTAATAAAACACTCAAGTAATTAATTCACTGTTGGACTGTTGTGTGTTTTACTCTTTTCACTCTTACTCTTGTGAACTCGATGTGTACTTTTCCCTCGGGCATCAATAAAGTATATCTGATTCTGATTTACTATATTAGTTGCTGCGTCGTACTTCCTATGAGGATTTAATGTTTTACTGATGATACTTTATTTCTGTTAGTACGGTAACAAGGAAACTGGATGAACAAAACTACAGACTAATTAGTTTTTAAAATACCTTTGGCCCGACTCTTGATGTTTTTCAGATTTCTTAATCACTGTCGTTGAATCTGTTGTCCAACCCTGTTCTCAAAGCCAAACCGCTGTCTTCAGCCTTCATTGGAAGTGTGTTTAGCGCACTGCTTCGCTGTGCACCTGTACGCATAGCGAGGGAAGAACATCGGGGGTCCCGTTAATTATTTGTAGAGCCAAAGCGGTTCGTTAATCGACGGAAAATGTGTCGTTTTGGTCATCGGCGAATCGTTCCCGTCATTTTTCAAGCAAAAATGCGAAACATTCTCTGGTTCCTGCCTCGCAAATTTGAAGAATTTTCTGCTTGTCTCTGTTTTCGTACCATTGTAAACTGAATATATTTGGGTTTTTGATGGGTCAAACAAGGCATTTGACTACTACTACTGCTGTTTGCCGTTTCGTAGACCAAACGATTCATCGAACAAATAATTGGCAGATGAAAATCGTACTCCTAGTTAGTTTGTCAGTTGAGTGTGTTTGCCGCTGCCTCGCGTACTGAAGTTGTAATCAAAGTACTCCAAAGTATCAGTTGAATCAGACAACACTGAGAGGGCATAGCTCCACCAAGGCGGAATGTTTTACCACCCAAGTTAGGAAAAGACCTAATAGTGATCGGTACCGTAACCGTGCATTCTCACTTGAAAGATTGTAGTATCGTATGTATGTATGTAGAATACTCTCCAGTATTCTAGTTGTGTCTTGTGTTTTCACTCTGGACTTGCTTTTTTTATAAAAGCATGTTATTTGTTAAATTAAGTTACAGAAATCGGTGAGCCCTGAATGTGAGAAGCGCTTGCAGCTGCACCGCTTGAACTGTTGTCTGTTGGTGTGCAGTCCTCTGAAAGGCAGACACGTCCTGTCAAAAGTTTTATTTGTTAGGTTAAGGATGCTGCCTGGCATGTGGCCCAGTTCATTGTGCTCTCCCACACATCAGATAATTGGAGGCTTTTGAAATATCCCCTCTGCTGCTGCTGCTGCTGCTGCTTCTCCCCGTCCTGGTCACGATGTTCAAACTGCGATGCGTGGCAAGGTTGATGTTGATTTTTCCAGCATTTTTGTCCGCTGTAAATTTCACCAAGCTGGGTTTGATGACTTGTGGGGGGTGATCCTGCTGTTTGATGTCCAGAGCTCATTAATCCAAACCTCATCTGGTATGCAAGGTCAGACCCTACTTTGATGTAAACGGGCCAGCTCTGCCAAGTCTAGAGAGTCGAGCGGGCACTGTTCGCTTATGAAAGATCGGGAACTGTAGCAACCCTGACACATTTTGGCTTTTGTCCATCAACTACTGCGAGGATGAGGTCTGGTTTGTTAAAGGGGCCTCTTGGCTCTCCTGCAGTTGAAAGCGCACACATGAACATTTCCTGAGAAGCTGAATCAAATACAAATCTTTTCCCAAACAGGGTAAATGGAGGAATGTGTGGAACTTTCATGTTTTCCTCAGGGAGCCACCAATGTAGTTTGTAAGACGAAAGCTCCATGTTAACCCCCGAATATATAAATGAAATATTAGAGGTAATTTAACCTACTGCTTCCATTTGTTTTGCCACCATAATTGTCTTTATGATAAAAAGTTTTTTTTCTCATAAGCACCGTTGATTTGCAAGACCTGCAAAGCTTTTTTTTTTTTTTTGGTTCAAGTTCCTTGGAAACAGAGAGGAGTTAGACGAAACAGTGTGTTTGTTATGTAAAATAAAAGCAACAACAGCCCCCACTTTGCACCCAGCGCTGGAATTCACTGCAATTAACTCTTGAGCGTCGCATGTAAATATGAAGGTTAGGGGCTCCGCGGGCCCGCCGGCCCTCACTCACACACAGGGATCCCGGGCCTTTGTTCTCCGGGGCCTTTGGCTGGCCGCCACACTGCCTCAGTTGGCGGCACCTTGCTATAATTTTCTCACAATGGCTGGCGTGTGAGCCGTCCATCATTCCTCTCCCGTGTCTCCCTGTTTCTCCCAAGCACCCCCTCCCTGCACTCCCCCCATCCACTGGCACCTCTCGAGCCTCGAGCGTACTCAGGTTTACCCGTTCCAAAGTGCATGCCAAGTGCTTTTCCTATTGTTCTGTCATCTTGCCCGAGCGAAACAAGCCGCCTAAGGATATTTCTTAATTCACTCTCTTCGCACTTGGCTGCGCTTTGATCAGATGTTGGGTATCTAAAGAGATCATTTCTGGAGGTCTGTGAGATTCTCAGACGTACTGCAGGATCTCTGCAAATTGTTCCCAGGTCCACCTCGTTTTGATTTAGCCTCTCACGGACAATAACAGAAAGTAATACCAAGGAGTGTTGCTCTGTTGATGTTTTTCTGTTACCTGAAATACCATTCAATGTTCACTTGATACCAACAACAACATGATATTGGGGGAAAGAAACCTCGGGGTGCAAAGGAGGTGCACACAGGAAGGTTGCAGAGTGATGAAAACCAGCACAGATGTAGCTGTTTGATCACTATTCAAGTTTATCATTCATTATTTGAGAGTCACATTGCTCAATATTGGTTTGGACAGCATTCTTTTTTTCCCCTGGAGTTTTACACAATTCTACATTTGCAAACGTAAGTTGGTGTAACGCAGTCACTCAATGCTTAAAGACATTTTCGGTAATACTGTACAAAATAATCATGCAACAAATTCCTTTTACAAATACACATTTTTGGCAGACATTCCTGTCATTTATGTCGATGATGTAACCACAGTGTTGGTTTGAATCCAGCCGTTACTACCGTTGGTAATAAAACCAAAAAAAAAAACAACAAAAAAACAGGAAGTAATATTGGTAAGAAAGAAACATGAGAAGCAACCACACAGCCAGGAGGAAGGTGGAAGCGCCACATCTTGCTGTGATTGTTTTGTAACGAGAATCTTGTCTTAAAGGGATAGTTCGGGTTGTTTGAAGTGGGGCGGTATGATGTACTTATCCATAGTCAGTGTATGGGGGTCGGTATGCCGCCCAGTTTGGAGAAGCAGAGATTTGTAGGAGGCCCACCTAAAAAATCTGTTATATTTCAATTGTACGCTATATTTAGAATATTTTCAGCGCCTTACCTACCTGATTTTTTATTTTTTTTTAGGTGGGCCTTCTTTTTATGTGGCTAAATGCGTCCGGCTGCTGACCCCGTCCACAGCAGTGCATTGCTTAGCTTTCCGTGCCGGTACAGCTCTCTGCTCCTCCAAACTGGGGGCGTGCCGACCCCCATCTGCTCTAGGTGATACACTGACTGTGGATAAGTACCTCATACAGGCCCCACTTCAAAAAACCTGAACTATCCCTTTGAGGCCAGAGGTTTTGGTTCAGGATGGTTCAGGACAATTCACAATACTTGGGACTCCTGGGAGCATTAGGATGAAGGGGGGCGGGGTGTCTGGTTTGGGAAATTGGGGATAGGTTTGGCAGCTTTCCTGGAGAGGCTCAGCTGATTCTTTCTCTCTTTTCTCAGGGCGTTGAACATTGAATGGATACACTCCAAGTGTTGTTAAAAGATGCTCAACTTGGTTATACAGGAATTCAGAATTCATTACAATGTGGGAGCTTGAGAAGCATCACTACCGTGTGTTGGCAGCCACATTCTCCATCTTTGTATCATGTCCAGGTCTGCCAGGAGTCCTGCACTGGTAGGATGGATGCTGTATGAAAGCTTCTCGTAAAATGTGTCCCATTCCTAAACTTTGAGACAGGGTAGTAGCTGTGCTTGCTTGGCAGCATGAGCGTTTTGCTAGCTTGCATGTCATCCTTTGGGCCCTAAGTGATTACCCAGCATGGCTTTCTTGACATACAAAGTCACGTTTTCTATTAAGATCCACGATTTTTGACCGGTGGACCTTTAAGGTAGAGATTTTCAGAGTTCAAGTTTGTCTCAGCTTGCTGGCATACCTCATGATGCTGACAGTCTACTCTAACTCAGGGCTGTTTTGCTGCAGGGGAAGGAGGTAATGTTGCAACAAAAAGTGAAGAGGAGAAAGAAAAGAAAAAGTCCAAAATGTCCTAAGGTGGCCAGAAGCTTCCAGAGGACATAAGACCTTGTCTTGCTAACACATCTCTCCTGATAGTTTCACCATGTGCTCGTCACAGAGTGAGAAAGCGAATATGAGTGCATGCGACGACCGGGGATTATCTGAGGGCGGCAGTTTTTGGCAGCCTTGCTCAGAAGGATTCCCAAAAGTTCATAAAACACAAAGGTTATCGGGAGTAAAAGCCCTCCAGCACCAGAAGTCTGAGACTGAACCAACTTCACGTCTCCATCCCGATGACAGAGCACCATCATTAACACGCCTGTGGGTTGCTGATATAATTGCATTCTGTCAAGGTGCTGCACAAACATGTCACGTAACTACTGTATGTTTTACGGGCAGGACGGGTCCCTGCTTCAGGCATAATCCCAGATTTCAGCAGTGAGATTTTGGCAAATTTCTCTGTCACAAAGATACATTTCTTTTGCTGTGTAGGTCTCATTTGCTGAAATGGAAGACCTGTCTGAATTGTATTTCACATTTTGACCTGGAGGGTCTTAATACTCGCAGTACGTAGATTTGGTTTTACAGGCGTTTCCGTAGTTATTGTTTGTCAAGAAATAGTTCCAGCGTGCAACTCCTCCTAAAACCACAAATTGGCGTTTTTAAAGTTTCTCTTCGTGTACTAGTTAACCAAACAAGATACAACATGTTAATTAGTGAGCTTTAGGTGTTGGTAAGCATTTTTCTTTTGTTTTGGAGCGAGCCAGGCTAACCTTTTCCCCCTACTTCCAGCCTTTATGCTCGGCTAAGATAATCTCTTTAAGGCCTGAGCTGCTTACTTGACGCACAGACTTGAGAGTGATGCCAGTCTTCTCATCCAACTCTCGGAAAGAAAGCGCCTAAGTGCATTTCCCAAAATCTTGACCTATTCCTTTTTAAAGGTCCAGTGTGTAACATTTAGGAGGATCTATTGGCAGAAATGGAATATAATATTTATAGTGTGTTTTCTATCTACAGAGGGAGCAGTAGTTTCTCCCACACGCTTGGAAGGGGAGGGGGAGGCGAGCGGCGTTCAGATGGTCCCAAACTGAATCGCCACTAAATCCTACACGCTGGACCGTTTTAACTTCCTCGACACAAGGCCTAAAGATCACACATTCTTTCATGAAAGGGTCCCCGTCCCAAACCATGGAATGAGATACCATTTCATAGAAATAACACGTAGATAGGTCGTTTGTATAGCTGCACTTTACATTCATACACATTTACAATGTTGTTTTTCGCTGGAGCTGTGCCTCGCTCGCTCAAGGGCATTTTCTCGTGCCGATTTCCTCCAATTGTGCTGCAGATGCAAACTCACAAAGTGGTCTTCAGCCTTTTCCTCGAACCTAATTTGTGAGCCAAACAACCTACTGCTGCCTGAAACGGAGAGAGGAGAAGAAGAAAGCTTCTTAAAAGAGAGGAACAAGGGAGGCAGGCGGCAGGGGATGGAAGTGTACAGATTTATCACCCAGCCACGGAGTGGAAAGAAGTGCTGCTAGTCTGGAGAGCGTGTTTCCACTTCACTTTAATTCAGTGTGAAGTGTTTAAGACACATGAGTGTGGTTTGGGGAGATAAATCGGAAACCCAGGCTTTTTCCGTCGAGACTGACACCTCTCTCTGTCCTGATCTATAATGAACTCTCTTGGTAGGATTTGCCACAGTTAGTTGTTGACAGGCCTCAGTGGTTATTTGCCGAGTGTTGATTCAGTATTTAATTTATTTTGAATCGGCGAACATTTCTGTTTTCCCCTGACGCGAACGGAGGCCATCGGTTTTGATTCGTCATTGGAGGAGTATCAACGACAGCCGCTGCGTCCTGAAAAATACAAAACTGCGTTGGAGAGTGTGTCAGGGGACATCTGCCGCCTAGTGGTGCACTGAATGGGTAAGTCCTTCAGCTCCTCCTCAGCTCGTCTCAGTGACGACGGACACAGAGGGCAAACTGCCGCACTGCTGTGGTCCGTGATTAAAAAGCACAAGTGCTCAGCGTATTAATTAGGGCTAATATTAGCACTGGGGCAGTAGCTAAGCTTTGATATATTTAGATCTAAGACTGAGGAATCTGTGTGAACATATTTCACATGGTAAATCAAGAGTTATTTCCTCAAAATATTTGATTAAAAAAGCTTTTGGGGCCTTAGAAAGAAGGTGTTTTGTTTTTTTTTTACATTTTTTAAATACTTTGCGTGCGCTGTGTGCGTTTGAAGACCATTCCTTCTGTGTCGGCTCCGAGGAATGGGCTCCAAATGGCACGCTTGATGAACGCCGAATGACTTGGCCCTCGAATTCTGAGGCCACTGGCACGTTAGTGGCTGCTTTATTACCATTGAATGTTTAACCTGAGACACCGCTCGCCGTCCATGAAGAAGCCGAGGAGCTGCATGAAAACGATTACACCGCAATTATATCAGGCGCTTTGTTGCGAGTCCTCACTGCCCAGCTGTCTGCCGCCTACTGCCAAGAAATGGATTAGTTTCACTGCTCCTCTAATAAGACTGTTAGAGCAGCAGCATGAGCTCAAATAAATGAATGAAAGCTGCAGATACGGGAACAGAAATAGATTATTATTGTCGGACTGTGGCATGTGTCTTCGTCTCGTCATAGCTGGAAAACTGGCAGAAACAAGGGAGGATTCTCATTATCTCTGAAGAACAGCGAACAGCCACGATCAAAAAACCTGTCAAACGTTCTCACGCGGGACAGGCCGACGTCAAACAGAGAGGGTTTTGTATCCCTGGAGGGGCAGAAGTACAACCCAGGCGGCAATAAAACTCAGGCAGACCATATTGGTCCTGTAAACGTAATCTGCAAAGTGTTAATTACAACCTGGCGCCTCTGTGAAGCTGTGTGTGCTGGAAGTCAGCTGAGGCGTCCTGATCTCCTTCCCAAACAACACGGCTCGAGCCATGGCGACAGCCTTGGAAACGAGATTTTCCCTCCGTTGATGATCCTGTTTGAATGGGCTGCTTTAAACAAATTAAGAGCCAGTCAGATGCTGTGTTTGTGTGACCCCTTTCTCCTCAGGGGTGTGTGTGTGTGTGTGTGTGTGTGTGTGTGTGTGTGTGTGTGCGCGCGCGCAGGCAGAGATCCCGTGTTGTTTACTGTCATTCATGTGAGGGGCCGAGGGTTCGTGTGTTCACCACACACAGCTTCTCACAGATGACACTCAATGACAGCGCTCTATATGCTGCAATATGGCCCACACGGCGGTGAGAAGCCACGGCTGCGGCGCTCCAATGATCGATCATTCAACTATTTTGATAGTCAATTAATCCTTTCGGTCGTTTTTTCAGGCAAAAAAAAACCCATTCAAACATTCTCTGGTTTCAGCTGCTCCAATGTGAGGATTTCCTGTTTCGCTTCATCATATACATCATCATTTTCAACTGAATATCTTTGTTGACTGCTTGTCGAATAAGAACAAAAAAAAGAAGGAATTTTTAAGTCGTCCCCTTCGGGAAATTATAATACGCATTTTATTGACAAAACGGCTAATTGATTAATCTAGAAAATATTTGAAAGGTTCATCAATCATGAAATGAATCATTAGCCGCAGCCCTTAGATGGTGGTTCCCTTTTTAATACTTTATTTATTTTATTTATTTTTTTACTGTTTCTGGTCATTTACATCCATCAGCCCTCAGCTGTGTTTGATCTTGCCGAGCATAAAAGCAGTTTCTATGTGCTCACTCTGGTTTTCATGAAACTCATCCCTCCTCCCTTTGGCGAGACTTAATTCAGAGACCTCTTTCTCCGTCTACCTCTCTCTGTGTAGCCCCAGAGGACGGGGTTCAGTCAATGAGCCCCTCTTTCAGATTTTGCTATTTTGTTATTGTGTAATGGCCGCCAAAGGTTGAAGGATGGCTCCTTTACAGGTCTCCCAGAGGAGCGAAGCCTCTATCTAGACATTAATCTACTGCCGTGAGACAGACACGCTTGTTTAGCTAGCACAAAGCCCAGTAAGCTGTTGGCTCTGAGAAAAAGCTGGCTGTCTCCAGAGCCACTGCAGGCTGCGATGGCTGGAGCCAGAGTAATGACCTGTGAAATTCACCGATAGACTTGTCCTGTTGCACACAGGTCCGCCGGCACCGGGCCCTCGTTCGCGGCCTGCCGCTGATTTATCAGCGCGCCGCTCCTGGTGCCATTGGCTTTATGTGGGTTGACCAAAGGACCCCAGTTTGGGGAAAATTAATGCGGTGGGGTTTTTTTTGAATGTCAAAACCTGGAAAGATCTGTATGGATACGATTTTCTAACTTGATTTGCAGAACTTGTCTTAGCAGAACACCTGGACATTAAAATCCTTAAACTGACATTGAATGAATCTGTAACTTAACTGTTGAAATGCTCTAAAAAACAAAAACCCACAAACTACATTTTAGGTTGTTGTTTCCAAATTATTTGGTCAAATCGTCAATATTTGAGCTCCATTTCCACTAGTGTATCAGAGCAATGGTTTCAAATATTTGCACTGCTTTGTGCTGTGAAATAGTCAGTATTTTCTCTCCTCCTCAATCAGATTAGGATGTGAGGCTGAAAGTAAAGGAGAGGGGCCTTTGAAGGTGGTAAGGAGAGTAGCTGTGTCTTCCACAGAGCAGATTATACAAAGATCAGAGGGGCGAACTTCCCGCTGGCACCTTCTGTCTGGTAGATACAGCTTGACTTTGCTGCCGGAGTTTCACAGCAGAGGGAGAGTCCTCCTTTTTTCTGCCCTGTGGGCGTCCAGAGAAGCTGGAAGTCGCTGGAAGAGACACAGGTTTTCATGTCAAAAACTGCTTTTGTACAACAGCTCCTCAGACTCTTTGTCGTACTACCTTCTTCCTTACTTTTTATTTGACTTTCTCCTTTTCTCTCTGCTATTTCGTTTAACGCAGTATTATTCATTAATCATTAGCGTTGTTATTAAGCAAAAAACATGTTGGATGTCTGAGCTTGACCCTGTTAAAAGCCATGATTTACAGCATAACCTCTATAAATTCGCTAGTGAACAAGAGTCTACGCATACTGTAAGCTATAGTTAGCACGAAACACAAAGCACAGCAGTGGCTAATGGGAATGTTATCAGCTTTTTGGTCATAAACCATCATGGCAGCCCATTCAGTATTTGTCACAATTTCAGTCTGGAACATAGTGACTGACCAACATTGTCATCCCTAGAGCCACACCGCTAGTGTGGGTAATAAAAATGAATGTAAATGTTGGCTCATACAGTTAAGATCACAAAGGACATAATTCCAGTGAGATTTGGATTCATCGTATTTTCATAGTAACATTGAATCAATGACTGTGAAGGTTCATTCGCGGCACAATTTTGCTTTCTTGGCCACGTCCAATGTCTGACCACAGCTCTTCCAGAAATTCTCCTTTCTTAAGCTTTCAGCTTGAAGCTACATTATCAATACCTCAGTTCTTGCTAGATATTTCGGGTAGTTTTCAACTCATCTGGGAAATGATGAAATCAGGATTCTGTGTGACTGCCCCTTTTGAGAAAATTAAATGAATTTAGGGGCCAAGAAACCTTTCCAAGTGGTACTGCTTGATAATCACTGATGTATTTAATTCCACAAATCTTCTGGATAGATTAACTGGCAAGAGAGTTTTTGTGGTTTGGAGTAAAGCCTGCCTAAGAAGAATGACACATCATTTGGTGTGCCTCAAGGCTCAGTTTTAGGTCCTTTTTTAATCTTTAAACACGTCCCCCTCTGTGATGTCATCCGGAGACACAGCTGTGCCAATGTTATGCAACTGCATGTTGCCATTTACACAACACTAGGACCGGTTGCTACTTTTATTAACTGTATGTTGGATAGAAACTATAGTTCTTGATGTCCAAGAACATCTTACTGCTCTACCAGAACTGTGGTACTACTTATTGGCTCCACGGACCAAAGACACACTGTCAACTGGGCTACAGTTGATGGCATTTCTACCTAGTTTTAAGAGATTGAACGACATATTAGGACTTTAACGAAGATTGTATTGTATTATTTCTATGCATCCGTTTTTCTTTCTGGCCAATACTAAGAAACTCTTACATGCTTGTCTGACCTCCCTAAATAGCAATGCGTCTGCTGTGGTTATCGAAAACTTTGACAAGGAATGAGGAAGTGAAAATATTACTCTTATTTTAAAATCACTATATTTGGTGCTTGTAAACTTTCATTTAATTAGTTTTAAAGTTAGTGCATGGACATATACCTGAATGAAAGTATCTTGGGTGTGCTTGTAAGGTAAAACAATTATCCATGGATGCCCTGCTGACGATCCCCCATACAGCTAGGACTTAAACTTTTTTTAAACTAAATTTTAACTTGCTCACCCTTTCAAATGGCCTCCTGGGAGCTGAGAAAAGCCGTTGAAAAGTTGATATTATCAAACCTCTGCCCTCGGAACACAAGCTCTGACCAAAGCTCCAACCCTTTCAGTCCTTAAAGTTACCTAAATTCAAATTACTCAAAAAAATAGTGAATTGAAATGTTTATTATAACATTTGTAACATAAAAATTGGGTTTGCGGAACTGACCCTCAAATCCAGTAAACAAATTTTGCACTTGTTATTTCAGTTGTTTTTGTTCATACTTTGACATTTTATGTGTCCAAGTAGAAGCTTCAAATGAATTACGGCTCTGACATTTCTCTCATTGAAAAAGTGTTTATGGAGCCAGGATGACATCAGATACCATGACTAATCAATAGGTTTTCTCTCCGCCTGCTTGCCCTTCAGGTGTCCGTGAATGAATTCAGAGGGAAGGAGGCGGAGCTCATGTGGTGTAATAAAAGTAAGCTTGGAGGAAAATGTGACCGATGTGGAGGCCTGTGCCAGCGAGAAAAGCGAGAGTGGGTCTGTCAGACATGTCGACTCCGGCGTAGTGATGGATGGAGAGTGAGGTAAGACAGATGACATCGTCTGTCTGAGGCCGTGTTGTCATAGTGGAGGATTGCCGCTTGTCTTAACCTCTCAATATCAGAGAGCAAACTGAAGTTTGTTTACACTGCTCCAGTGGAGTGATTTAGAATGAGGGGCGAGGGAGATGTGGGTGTAGAAGGTATGCTCGCTGGAGGGTCGGATCAGGTTTCTAAACATTCCCTTTGAAATTGAATAGCAACTATCCCAGGCGTTTTAAACTCAACCAGCCCCGCTTGGCTACAATCCTCAAGGTGGAGGGGAGTCCAAACACAAATACAAACAGGGGAAATTAAATATCAGTATTGGCCTTTAAATGGATTGCCCATATTAGCCAACATCCATCCTGCGTTCTGGCCGGTGATGAAGCAGAAACTACAAAAGTGGGTAAATGAAAAACAAAATATACCTGTTACGAGAAGCACTAGAGGAGCTTTTTTCGACAATAGTTCCTTTATCCTGTACCATAAATTTACGTTATAAGGATTATTGTCTGCCTGCAAAGGTAAGTAAAATCTTTTCTGCAGTAAAATAAGTTCCTGTACTTCCCTACTCATGTCTTTGGTTGCATCCTTCGTATCGGTTGCTTACTTCCAACAATGGAAAAAGCTTATTTCTGGCTTTTAAACAAAGGCCAGAGTTAAGCAAAGCGCTGATTGATTTATGGCATCTTGTGTTGCTAAAACAATGCGATGTCCTGGGGAAAAAAACAAAAACATCCCTGGAGATGAACTTGCCGAATGTTCGTCAAAACAACATGGTTTGGGGTGTGTGTTATTGTGATGGAAGATGGATTGGAGTCTGGCTTATTTTGCCAGGAGTCAGGTGTGGGGTTGGGG
>CM022470.1:2473735-2527263 GCA_011952105.1 Coreoperca whiteheadi | reverse complement strand
GGGGGTCGGGGTTGGTGTATCGGCGCTGGGGGTGAGGAGGGGGTTTAGGCTCATTTCCAACCCCAGGCTGAAGTCAGTTCTGGGCTGGGTTGTTGGGTATATATATATATATGTGTGCGCGTGTGTGTGTGTTTCGGCTGAGGGGGTGGGTTGGGATTACACTGTCACACTGTTCATACTGTTTATGCATACCAGGCCACTGTGAGTGCCTCTTTGTCGCGTAAGTGTTTACTCGGATTTATTTTGGGAGAATTCCACATGACTGGGACGGGATCTCTATAAATTATGGAATCAAGCGCTTTGTGTAATGATAACTTCTGTCAGTTAGTCAGGCTGTGTGACAGTGTTTTTAAGAGTGTGTAAATACAGGGGTGGGGAAAGAGGGAGAGGGGTGTCTGTGTGTTTGAAACGTGCTGCAGGCTTTCTTGTTCATTTAGTCTCTTCAGCAGAACAATAACAATGCTTTAAAATGAGCTTCTCTTTCCTCACCGGTAGGGGGATATGCTGTGAAATATACTTATATTTACTCAAGTACTGTACCTAAGTACAATTTTTGGTGTATTTGCACTTCAGTTGAATATTTCCATTTTATGCTACTTTACCCTTCGACTCCACTACATTTCATTGGGAAATATTGTACTGATTCCGCTACATGTGGTCTACATTTTGACATAGTTACTACTACAAATAATCGAAGTATTATCAAAATCGCAACGTGGCCAAGTGCAAAATCCAAATCGCAGACACTGCAAATTTGTCATAAAGGTAAGGCGTGTGACACAAGTGCGTTATGATGACGTACTGTGGTGCTGCAGAGACGCCAGCCGGCCTACATATCCTGTTCTCCACATGTAAGAAAACGTGTTTGTTTGGTACAGACCCCAACAAATGTCACACCGTCGTGATTTCAATAGTTTTCTCAGTGGAAAATTAAAATTGCGACGCGAGAATGATGATTCCCGCTATTCATGAATCATATCGCAATCATCTGTCAGAATTATCACAATATGATTTGTTTGGGTTTTTTGTTTTTTTAACATATCGTGCAGATACAAAAAAATATGATCAGCTTATAAAATATGGAAGAAATGCTGCGGTTTCTCTGCGGTGAAGCTGGAGCCCACAAGTGTTTTTTTTTTAATTTTTTTATTTGATAAGTCCCTTAAAACGGTTAATAGATTGTTAAAATGTTGACTATTTCCCTGTCATTTGGCTAAACGATTAATCAGACAATCGTTTCAGTATAAAGATCGCAGGACTTTTCCTATCCCTTATGGTTACAGCTCATGCAAACTGCATACAAACTAAATACAGCAAAATGGCCGGTGCTGGTGGCTGCCTGCAGCTGAGGAATGATGGGACACCGGTGAAACCTGTCGAAGTCTGCCGTTTTTCTGAGATGATTTGATTTGAACGACTACGCGCCAAATCAAAAGCTGAGTTATTCTGCGGTTGCCTCAAGTCCAGTACTCTACACTGTTCTCAATAATAATAATTATTATATAACCTTTTATTTAAAGGCGCCTTTCAAGGCACTCAAAAACACTGTACAAAGAAGATATAAAATATGAAGCAAACAAAACACAAACTTACACGTCAATCAATCAATCAATCAATCAATCAATCATATCATTAAAAGCTATTCTAAACAGGTATGTTTTTATCTGAACTTTAGGAACGGACAGGAGTATACAGATGAAGACGGTCCGAAAGGTAATAAGGTGCCAAATTATGTAGAGCTTTATAAGTAAGGAGTGCAATTTTGTAATGTGCACGATAACGGACGGGAAGCCAGTGCAGTTGGAAAAGATACGTGAGTAGGTAACAAACCCGGCTGCTGAATTCTGAATGAACTGCAAGCAGTTTTTCAGGAATACCAAATAATAATCAATCCGGGATGTGACCAAGGCACGAGTAAGTACTTCTGTGTTGTGTTGAGAGAAAGTGTGAAGAACGGAGTCTTGCAATATTACGTATACGAAAAAATGCAATGGAGCACTGGACTCCAGAGACCCAAGGTGGGTTAGAGACACAAGTTATGGCCCAGCCGAGCCACACACACACACACACACACACACCGAATGCAGGCCCGAGGCAAATCAAAAGGAATGAGTGGCTGAAATTGAATCACGGGTCCTACAGCGACGGTGTTGGCATGTCAGAGGCATGTACAGGGGGGGGGGGGGTCTATGCAGTTTACAAGTATCATTGCACATCTTTCACTACAAGAAATACTAGTGTATGTTGTCGCACTATTATTAGAGAGATTGCGGTACTGTAGTCAGAACGTTGACACTTTTTTTTTTGCTGCATACAACAAGATACGTTGCGTTTAAGGATGGCAATCTCAAGTGTGTAAACTAACAGATTGTATAATTATGGTTAATTAAGAAACCGAAGCACTCTTGGGTGTCTTTACCTTCAAGTACAACAGCACCATCTTGTGGCTGTCGCCGTACATGTCTCCGTGAGTCATAGTGGAGAGTTTGGCAGTGGAGCCCAGAGATAGAAGGTCTCCCTTAATGGATTTTAATTATTTAGCTAATGATTAATTAACCATTAATGATGGTGGTGTTTCTGATAAATCACACATATACAAAGTCAGTGGCACCTTTTGAAAAGCAAACATATTCTGACTCACCTCAGTTTAATGCTAACATGCTAAAGGTAGGGCTACAACGAGAGATTACGGTTATTATCAATCTGTTTGTTTGTCAATTTAGTCAGAAAATAATGGCAAATACTTAACAGGAGCCCTTCAAATTGCTCATTTTGTCAGAAAACCAGTCCAAAACCCAAACATATTCAATGACCACTGAGACATAAGGTTTTACCATTTATTAGTCCATTTGACAGGTGACACAATACAAGGATTGGTGACCCTGTCCTAACCTGAACGGCTCTTGATTTGAAATAAATAGATTGAAAAAGAGAACATAACATTGAGATGGTTAGTAGATCTAAAAATGAGAGACCACAACTGGAAACACATTGATGCCAAGTTTGTTCTTTTCATCAATTAAAAAAAATATATAAAAAACACTTCCACGTAAACACCATGCTTTACCCCATAGCCTATCACAAGGCAGTGATGCATGACATTCGGATTGCGACTAGACTAAACTTTACCTGCCGCCTGACGCACTCTGAAAGAGATATATGCTGGAGCTTTGTTGACAAGAAGACACCAAATGCTGCGCACCATGTTTCACCGGTAACATGTAATGTGGGAATGCCCTCATTTTTTTTTTGTATAACTTTAACCTAAACCACTGTTATTGTTCCAGTAAGGCCTTAAATATTTGCTCCATACATTTGTGATAGGTCTTCCAGCAGGGCTTAACACTCCCCCCCACCCACCCATTTCCAAACAATACAAGCAAGAAAATAAAAATGGTGTCCAGTCTCCACGCTATTCTCCAGGGGTACTCCTTTTATTGAACAACCTGAAATTCCAGCTATCTTTGGGGTAACGCCTTTGTGTGTAGTCTTTTGAGAGAAAGGAAGGCACAGTCTGCAGAGCAGGATTAGACAGAAGAGTTCAGTCGAAGTGCTTTGTTGCTGAACTCCTCAAGGGAGCAGAAAGTAGCGCACATTGTTGTGGTTTCTTTTCCGTTACATCAGATAAAGACTTTTTTTTTTTTTTTTTTTTTTGGAGGCCGGGCCTGCAGCTGCTGAGCCCATGCAGGCGGGTGCAATGATGCGTCTGCAGCTGCAAGTGGAAAAAAACAAAACAAACAACAAAATAATAACTGGTATTTGAGTACAGGACATTTTGAAACGCCAGTAGCAACAGAGAATCGAGTGTGTTGTTTTGTGGTAAGCGACAAACAATGCTGAGCAGCTTATTGTCAAGCGTCGTCCACACCCAACCCCCCCCCCCAAGGTTTCAAACTAGTTGCCGTAAGCGATCTCAAGGGCTCACGGAAAGCTCTGGCAGGCCGAGGGAGAAGCACTGTCAGGTGTACTGTCCATGATCATCCTGCCGTGCCAACACAAGCACTTACTCTCTGGTTTTTGTCCACGTTAATTACAAGTGCGAGAAGATTCAAGCTGCTGGTGAATACCTTGCTGAAGGACAGAACTGATGCAAAGGCAGCAGAGCAAACCTTAGCCAGGCCCGAGTCTTTAATCTGAGCGCCAGGGAGGAACAGAGATACTGTATCTGACTCCCCACATGCTTCAGCCCGTTTGGAAAACTGTGCTGATAAACCGGCTGCACTGTGGAATGAAACTTCTCTTCGAGGCGATAATGGTGCGCGCAGTTCAACACAGTGTGGAACGCAAAGGCCGTTCTGGTGGAGTTTTTTTGTCACAAAGAAATGAAGCCGTTGGCTGCTGGTCGCTGGTACTAACACAGGTTCATACGGCGTGAGAGTCCAGTACATTTAGAGCTATACAAAAACAAGTATGTGGACACATTGATGGTATACCCTGGAGGGAAAGGTCTTCCGCTCCCTTGAGAAATGAATATACATACGCAGCAAGCGTTTAAAAAGGTAGAAAAAAAAAAAAGGAGGTAGCTAATTTATGAGACATTTAAAAAAAACAATACTATACTAAGAATTAAAAACTGGTTTACATTAGCTATTGACTGATATGGATCCACTACACTGACACATTATCAACTAAATGTGCTACCCATAAAAGAAGCTACTCCTCCTGCTCACGCCTACCCTTTTCGCAGTTTCTTCATTAAGATATTCCTTATCTGCGGTGTCGTATGTTACAACAAAACAGAATCTCATCAACAGAGAAACACGTGACGGCAACATGTAAGATACTTCGCACAGATTCGGCGACCTTCGTGGAGCATTGGAGTTTTACCTTGGTACTTAAAAAGATGAATAAAAAGTTATGTTTCTCCAGGACCTCAGTAATGACGCAAATTTTGGACTCCATGAAACCACAAAGGTTTGCCTCGAGACCAAAATGCTGCCTCTTGCATCTCCGTGGACATTGGCCTTTCTCCACTGCCATTTCTTGAACAATTTGTAGACATGAACAAATAAATAAATCACAATCACTAACTGAGTTTCGGTCCTTTTTTGTTATTTTTTTTTAAACCTAAAAATTGGTCTTTTACTAAAAGAAGACGAAGAGCAAATTAACCTCCATCCCGTGACACATTCCTTAGGAATTCTCCAGCCAAAGGTTTATCTAATTCCTTCAGAACCCAAAACCCCTCTGTTCGCTTCAAAGCCCATCTGGTTTGCAGTATCTGGAGTCCTGTCAGTAGTTGCGAATGCTGAAGAAGCCCACGCTGGTGGGCGACTCCTTGACCGTGACAGTAACTAGATTAGCAGTGACATCTGTTACAAACACATGTTCTATCAGACTACGTGTGGGCTTCCAGTCCTGGTTCTGGACCGCTACCGAGCGATCCTGTCCAACGTAGGAAGAATCCTGGTCGGAGTCTGAGCTGGTCTCGTCTTCACCCGTGCTCATGTCGTTCATTTTGGCTTTCTTGCCGTCTTTGGAGGCCGTTCTCTCTTGCTGGCTCTGGAGCTCTGTGGAGGATTTCTGCACACCGCTCTTCTCCAGCCTGCCTTGGACTCTGGGGGTCTGGACTTCATTCACCTCCTTGACCTTGTCCGCTCCGGGCTGGCTCTTTCTGGCCTGCAGTCTACCAGGTGTCGCTGGACCCTTAGGAGCATTATACTGCTGATTTTGCGTGACCGTTGTTTTCCTCGCTGGGTTTGTTGCATTTCTCGGGCCGGAGACTGGAGTAGTGCCATTTCCCGGAGCATCATTGCTTTGCACCAGTTTGTTCTGAAGGTTCAGAGGCTGAAGGCCAGAACCCTGATTGGAGGCGGCATTCTTAGACGGTAGGGAAGCCACTGCTTTAGCATTGGGAATCCGCTGCAGTGTTGACACAGGGGCCTGGGGTTTCTTTTGTCCATTGGGGGAACTTAGTGTATGCTGAGTGGTTCCTTGAATGGGGTGTTTGGATGTATTCAAATTCAAGGCTGCTACCCCTTTTGATTTACTAGCAGCTGATTTCAAATCCAGACTCGTCCCGCTGCTCATACTGGACATGGACAGTTTACCCTCAGTGACATTCCTGCTCTGGCTGGATTTGTTCAGGGAGGGGGAGGCAGGTTGGACTGACCTGCCAGATCCCCCGGAGCTCACGGAGGTTTTAACAGCCCCACCCTGGGTCAGAGAGCCCCTGCTCTGACCACCCACCGCATCCCTAGCCGAGCCCCGATGAAAACCCATGAAGGTGAAGCTTGCGGGGTGAACAGGCTTCTTGATGGCTCCTGGAAGATCTGTGTCCTTGGATGTCTTCAGGAATTTGCGAGAGCCCTTGTTCTGCTGAAATTCCTTCAGGTCAACGGGCAGAGGTTTCCTGCTTCGTTTCTTTGAGGGCTCCTGTTTTGCAACGACAATCTGCGCTTTCTTCTGAGGGACAGGATGAAGGTCTCGTGTTCTGACACTCGGGTTTGCCTGTTTAGCGGGGCTGTCGTCGTCGTCGTCGTCGTCGTCCGAGGATGAGGAGGAGGAGCACGAGGATGAGGAATCGGAGGACGACGATGATGAGCCAGATGAAGAGCTGCTTGAATTCGGCGCTTCGGGCACATTTTCCTAAATTTAAGTTATTAATATTAGATATTGTGTACGAAGACATAAAATAATGATAATTCTGCTCTGAATTGCACTTACTAGAATCTTCCGTGGTCGTCCCCTCGGCCTTTTCCCTTTCTTACGCATCAGAAGCTCCTTTTCTTGCTCTCTATTAAAAAAACAACAACAACAACAAACAGCGTTCATTATGATTTAAAATCTGAAGTAGATGAGCAATTCGATAGCCAACAAATGTAAATAACAATATACTGTATATCATTATTGAGCATTTGATTACAACTACATCTAACACGTATTGATAGGTTTTGAAAAACGTCTTCTGTATTTCAGATGTTACTTTATGGGAAAGATCACAGCTAAAAATGCAACTATAAGTCTATAAATGCTGGGAAAATATGAAATTCTTTGCACGAGATTGTGCAAGTCACTTCGTCACTGTGAGTTTGTTTTCAAAGTTAAAAGGAAAGACCGCTGATCGGTGCGTTAACGTCTCCACGAGGACACTCACTTCTTGTTGAACGCAGCTAACAGTCTTGGGTCAAGGATGTTTTCTTGGGGCTCCCAGCTGTTGTGTCTGAAATAAATTGACACGAGTGTCGCACATCAGCGTTTGTCAAAAATAAAGAAGCAATGTGGCCCAGCAGTGACTCCGAATTTAGAAGACGACCTGGAACCCGAGCGGTTTGTTCATTTAGAAACGGCGCGTAGCTCCAGCACCCATGAGCTTGCTACAGGCAGCCTGCGTGTTACCGGAGACAGCTTTTTTAAGGATTGGCTGAGAGAGACAATTCAAGTTGGTGCAAAACACGGTAAGAACTACAAGAACAGTAATAAATAATAGTACCCTATAAATTAGGACTGCTTTGCTTTAAATAGAGACCAGTGCAGTGCAGTACTCTATAGAAGAGAGAATTTCAGGCACAGTAACATCTTGTCACTTTTTAATTAAGTCTTAATAAGTGAACACATTGAAACTCGTGTAATAGCCGTGGCACGAACGCTCGATGCTCAGTGTTAATTATTTCAACCAATGTAAATTGTAACTTGACTTAAAAAGGCAGTTAGCGTAAACAGCATCTGAAACCCCTTTCGAAAGCGAAACCGAAGAAGCACGCCCATTCCACGCCCGCCGCTGACCAGCTGGTGCGACAACTTGCCCCCCCCCCCCCCACAGATCAGATTCAGGCTCTGAGTCATTTTTCCCTCTCCACCGCCGCGAAGCGCGACTGTGGCGAACAACCTGCCCGCTCGACCCCTGTAGAAAAACATGGGCACGCCAGGAAAGGAGGAGCATGTTCCGCTCACGGAAGTTATGTTCTGTTGTGCCTGTGATGGCACAGCGTGGAGTGTCTTCTTTAAAAAAAAAAAAATAACCTTGTTTTACAGTTGCAGCTGTACATTTTGACAAGATCCAAAAATCGCTGAATTAGTCAAGTGTCCAGTTTTGCTTTGTTTTAGCTGTACTCTACACCCCCCCCCCCCCCCTCACACACACACACACTTTTGAAAATCAAAGCATCTGTTAGCTCCCTTCCTCAGGGGGGGGGGGGGGGGGATGAGTGGCACAGTGTCTAATAATCTGAACACATTTAGAGAACTAAAAACTTGACTTTAGCTGCAGAAACAAACTGAAAGCAAGGCTCTCCGCTGAGCTGAACTGCATGCATGCGTAACGGCCTTTTTCCTCCTCATCACTTGTTGTTTTTGTTGTTGAGTGGTAGCCTGTTCTGATCAGCAGCCACCAGCGAAATAGTCAACCCCCCACCCTCCCCCTGCACACACACACACACAAAGGATGTGGCTCTAACAGAAAGCCATGGAGCTGGCAGGCAATAGTGTGCATTGATGGTGGATTACAGCAACAATGTGGGCTGAACAGAAAGGGCAAGTGACAAGAAATGGAGGCAGAGCGGAGCCTAACAAGCAGCAGCATAAACGCCAGGATGGAAATAGGGCAAAAAATAAAAAAAATAAATGAGCGAATCCAACATTACGTAAAGGGAGTTCGGCGTGTGAATATCGAATAGCAATATTTTCGAGTCTCACACACACACAAATAAACTTGTTTAAAGTCAGGAATAAAAAATAAAAAAAGTCAGTTAAAAACATCGCGACGACCTGAACAAACAGGTCGCGAGACGCCCCGCAGACGCAGCGGGTCTCGCCTGGAAAGGTGTTTTCCGCGGCTTTCCGCTAACTTCCCAAAACGGGAGGTGTTGTGAACAAAAGAAGGCAAACGCAACGGCAGGGTCCGCGAGCTGCCGTTGAGCGACAGACACAACATCGCGGCGGCGCGTGGACTCGGCGGTTTGACTGAAGGAAACGAAAGTCGAGTAACGGTTCGGCTCGCGGGCCCCGCTGAGAGCAACAAGCGACACGCTGCTGCTGCTGCTGCTGCTGCTGCTGCTGTTGTTTCTCATTGTCTCGCGCTGGGCACCGCTCGTACTTACTTGGATGACCATCCCCTCCACTTCACAAGGAACTCCAACTTTCCCTGAAAGACAAACCAAGAGAGGGACGTACGTTTGTGAACAGCCGCCAGAAGACACGCGGGTAAAAGGCACAACGTTTCACGGCGCGGACCTTTTTCAGGCGCTTGTTCAGAATGCATTCGGCATCGAAAACCTGCTCTCCCACGGCGCTCAGCTCCTCCATGTCTGCCTTCGCCCCGAGAAACGAGCCTTTATCAAAGGACGGGAGGCGCGTCGCGCTGACGCTCCCGCGGCACCGGATGTTCCCTGCCTTGCCTTCAAAATAAAGCGCTGACAGCACGATGGACGCGTGGAAATCATGACCATGACATTCTGGGCTAGGGCCTGACTTCTGTGTGGGGTTAGTTCTTGATAAAAACAAGCCCTATTTGGATTCTTTTTTTTTTTTTTTTACGCACCCTGTCACCTTTTTATTTATAGACAAGTACGTCTTAATCATTGAAACATCGAAACGTGGACCTCCAAAAACTGCTGTTTGCTTTCCCGATAAAATATTAAAATTGTGACGTTAAAACTATTAGCAGTTAGTTATTTGTGTCGAGCAGAAACGGAATACTTCACAACTGCCATCATTAAACGTGTATTGGAAAAGCAGTCAACATTATTTGTGGAAATTATGACAGCTGGATCAAAAGAATGCAGGTCTATTCAGTAATGTTACAAATGAAAAGTGATGGTTTGATAGATTTCAAAGTCAACTCTGAAACACTCAGTGGTCCATAACTTTGTTTAAAGTAATATTAAATCTATTTCATTTTTGTTTCTATTAGTCTGTTCATTTATTAACAGAAAATACGAATTGTAAATGAACCAGAGTTAAACTAGACGGCTAATTTTTATCTGTTGTCCCAGACTAGATGTTAAAAATGCTCCCTAGCAATAGAATCAAACATCTTCCCTTTATAATTTTGATATATGGAATATAAATATCATGGCTCAAATATTGCCAGTTGCATCTGGGGTGGAATGAGCTCTGGTAACCGTAGCAGTGCCAGTTGTTTTTTGGCTTTGTACGCTACCAAACTAGCCAATACGTAAATTAGTTAGTGTGGATATATATTTTAATGTGAATAGAAATACAAAAAAATGCACATACAATGGTGTGTTGGGGGAAAACTCCCACAAAGTCGTCAAGCATGCTCTGATTTTGAAAGTCATAACCGGAAGTGTAGTGCTTCAGTGCGTGACTTGACGCCGTTACGCGAAGAGAGGCGGGCAACTGAGAATGCGGTTGCTTAGATGTGTCCCTTGGCAGCCGCCGTTATCTGATCGAAGCACGTTCGGTTGTTAGTGTAAGTGAAAGTAGAGGCGTGGACGGAATAAAGTAATCGATATACTTCTCAAATCAGATCCTAAAACACTTGGTATTGCCTTTAACGCCGTGTTCTTTTCTTTTTATGCTCTTTGTTTTTAATTACTTTTGGTTTTAAACTAATTAATATGTCTTATACAATAGCAATTAAGAAATAAATTGTTGCTTTATATTTCTTGCCTTGGATGCTTTTATTCAAGGTGACTAAAGGCACATAAGTAAAGGTAGGCCTAGGCCTAATTACATGATGCTCAAATGAGGTGTATTCATTCAAACATTTAATTGCAACATCCTGGGCTACAGACACTAAGCAATATAAACCGTGTTCACTCACACACCAAACAAAATAAACAAACTGAGCTGATAATTAATTTTATTCTATTTCCCCAGTTCTGTTTTTCCTCACGTGGAATAAAACGGAATCAGCCAGAGGGAGCGTCCACAGGCAGCTGTGTCTGATGATCACAGGCAAAAAAACAAACCAGCAACCCCGTAATGCTACAGTCAAAGTGCAGTTTGGTTTGTATTTTCTTTTTCTGGAAGATGTTTTGAACCCCCTGATCTGAAACACAGGGAAAAAAAGAAATTCATGCAGAAAGGCCCGAGCGTCAAATATTATTGTTTTACAGCATTCTGTTGTTGATGGTGATTGTATAAGTTGAAAATGAACAATTGTTAATTCATACATATTACAGTGGAATCAATTGAAATATCAGCAAGCGATTTTGAATACAATTGCCATATTGTGACGTTAATATCAATATCAAAAAAATCTCCAAATATTCTTGAAAGATTGTTTTTACCCTTTTTGCCCAGCCTTACAGGGGACAAACAGTAACGGCCAATGAAAACAGCTTTGAATTACTCATTCGTTACCTTTTATTCTTGCGTTTGTTCTTGAGTATTTTGTGCGAGGTCATCGCGAGAAATACTACAACAAGAAATCCAGCCACCGCGGCCAGTCCGGTGAAGGCGTTTTGCAGAAACGTCGCATCTTCACCTAAATCGAAAGAGCAAAAACAGAGAGAACGCGTTCACATTCGAAGTGTGTGTTTTTGGCGGGTCGGTGCTGATATTTCCAGACGGACTGTGCGCATTTTTTCTTAATCTTCTGCCTTTTCCGCAAAAGCATCTGGATTTCCAAAACTGCAAAACCTAACAGCAACCAAACGACTGCCCCTACTCAGGCACCAAATCACACCAACTAACCACATGATGGCACTGCAACAACTTTTACATTCTGGAGGAGCTACTGGCAGGAATGGAATATCGTGTTTAAAAGTGTGTTTTCATTAGCGTTCAATCACCTGAAAATACGAATCGCTGTGTTTTCGTTACCGTAGCCGTTTCTATCTACAGAGGGAGCGGGTCCCCTTCCAGGGAGGCTGCCGTGTTGCATTGCCATAGCCAAGAACGGACAACCCAACCACTGGCTCTAGATAGGGCCTTTCGCGGTTTTCGTTAATATTCATTCATATTGATTTGTGAATGAGTCCAATCAAAGGGTCACAACAAAATCAATACAACCTGTGTAGTTTTGACATTGAAAATTTAACAAAGGGATCATATCCATATCGGTGGTAGACGGCACTGACTGGACTACATCTGGTTTTGATTTAAGGATTATTTCAGTCTGGTTGTATCAGAAAGATGATAGGTGTTTGAGATTCACTTTGAATGTATACATGACTTACATATTGAAAAGGAATCCCGAGAAAAGAGTGTTTTGTGTGTGTGTGTGTTTGTCCAAAGCCTGACGTATCTTCTTCCTCTGGGCCATAGAGCTCCACAGTTGTCCAAAAACTAAAAACGCACCAATGAGTCACACTGTCGCACTGGGTGACATGTTCCTTCATCACCATGAACACACACACACTGTAGTAGATTTTGACTCAATCCCACACACACACACCGTCCTGCTGCCCCAAATACGCACTAGAGCACCACATATTTATTAATCCGCTGCTGAAAATAGTCCCCGACAAATGCACCAGTATTGTTAACTAAAAACCACAGTGACCTGCTGCCTGTAGCAAATTACTGAGCCTTTTAAAAGACATTAAACTATATATTTGTGAGCCATCTTTAAAGGTGTTTTTCTTCAGTGGGAACCAATGGGTTTTAGGCAGAGTTCGGAAGGGAAGTCAGACTATATTGAGGGACGGAATAACACATAGTTGGGTTTGGTTTCTTTTCATGGCATTTGTTGACAGTAAGAAAAGAGAAGAAGACATTGCCAGCATTGTTCTTTGAATTATTTAACACCACGCTTGGCATCAGATCTTTGGGCCTCCTTTTTTAAAATCTTCCCAAACTTCCCACGAGCAATGCCAGATCTACTTTCCAGCTTTAACCATGCAGGCGCTCTGCGTCTGATTTGGACATATGTGAAGTCAGAAATGATGGATGAAGGGCCTAGTAATGAAGGAGCAGGTGTTGGAGCCACGCACTTTCGAGGCCACAGGGAGAGACTCATTAGTCTGATATAAACTCACCCCGAGTAATCGCGCTAGTAACCAGCATGTGTTTGGTGGTATTGAGGTTGCCATCGTTGACCTCCGGCTGGATGCCCAGGATGTGACACATCAAGGGGTAGATGTTCACTGTCTCAAAGGGCCCCACCTCCAGGTTCTTGTGAAATGCTGGACCCACTGCCCTGAAGAAGGCCTTCATGTCCATCTCGCCGTTGTCAAAGCCGTGCTCACCCTTGTGGAACTGAACCGGAAAATACTGCAAGGACACGCAGGGATAGAAACCATAACTTGCATGACCCAGTTTGTTAGATTAAATTAGTGTAACTTTTGTAAGGCAGTGATTTTAGTAAAATGACCTTATCAGCAACAGAGTTCACACATCTTGGACTGTTCTTATTTAGTCAGCAGAGGGAGATATTGGCCAAGTGAAAGAGTCGTTTCCATACTCTAGGATGAAAGGCTGTGTTCTCTTTGTGACTACTATCAACCAAGGGAATCTGTGAAATTTCCATTTTTCATAAAATACTTATAAGACATGAATTCCTTTGGTAATTCTGGAATACATATTATGTTTATTACAAACAAAATGTGATAGAAATATCAGTATATAGAATACCCGGTTATCTTAGGATTATGTAACAGTCTCAACATGCTTATCCTTGTCTGTGATCAAACTCAAAGGACTTTAAGTGGCCATAAAAGGAGAGAACATAGTCAGATAATAGTCATGATCATGGCTGGGCATGACCTACACATTTTAGATAACCCGTTTCAGCAGTGGATTCACAGGACTGATTATTTTCCTTTATGGAAACACTAAACACTTTATGATTTGATTATTTTATTCTTTAGTCAAATGAAGTTATTGTTTGATAGTTCTCAGTACTGACTGACACATGCACTTGCAAAGCTACCGCACAGTGGAGTGACTGAGCGTGGAGCCAAATAGAAAACGCTCATTTTGAATGGCTTCGTGAAGCATTCGAGAGCACTGCGTGTCATCAGCCTGGCCTGGATTATGCTGAGGACGTGCAAATGCACTTGATTAAAATTGTAATGTACTAAGATTAGAATTTAACTCCTCGTTTCTGGTTGAAGAGAGTCCCGTCTGACCATTTCCTATGAGCAAAATGCGACTGGTAATTAAAGTATTTCTGTCGTCAAGACTTGCGGTTATTTCTAGAATAAACTGGATGGCACGTAAATATAGATTACCTGGTAATTTATCTGTATCACTATATCAGTGCTTGTCATTTCATGTCCATATAACAAGTTAACTGGGTCATAATCACATAAATTGCTGTTAATAACTTACCAATGCCCTTACAGCATGAAATGTAAAGCATGTTTCGCTCTTATTAATCTCAGAAGTCAAAGTTAACATTTTGCTGCTGTTTTAGAGTTGCACTTGGCACATTGATGTGGCACAAATGGCAACCTGAGGTAACGGTTTACTTCAAAGGGTAAATCATATAGGACTTGCAGTGGGCAGAAAACATCTCTCTGTGGCTTCACACTTTCCGGCATGTTTCCTTTGCGGCCAAGTCAGTGATGTCAGAGAAAACATATGATTGGATATGTCTGATCATTGCTGCAGCCTCGTAGTGACTGGGTAACAGTTGTATTTCTGCGAAATGTTTGCCTATAGCCTTACAGGTTTTTCTAACAACCAATTCTTGAGCAGGAAAGATGTATAAAAAGAAAATTTGGGTCAACGCACCCCGTTGATTACATATCCTGGGTCGGCCCATAAAATGATGGGGAGGATACGGTCATTTTTGGCGAAATGGAGGCGCTCTGGCATCTCCTCCTTCTTGTGCACATGGAGGTGTGGATGGGCCCCCTTCAAGGCATTGTAAACCTTCTCCAGCTTGCCGGGCTTTGGCAACAGCATCCCAGAAGGGCCAAAGTCCACCAAGTGAAAGGACAGGTCCCTGAACGAGAAGCCCGGGATCTTGGACAGGGTGATCTCTTCCACCAGACCATTGCGGTACACCGTGGTCATGCCATGGTCTGACGTGATGATGATGTTCAGGCGGTCGGCCACCCCGTGTTGTTCAGCTGACTGTCGAATGTAGCCCACCGTTCGATCCACTTGCTTAACCATCTCCTGACGCTCTGGGGAGTCGGGGCCGTATCTGTGGCCTGTGCCATCTGGCTCACCAAAGTAAAGGGATACAAAGTCCAGATCCTGGTCTCTGAACCAGCCCATCACCTTGTCGGTGTTTTCCCGCCAATCGGTCTCGTTCTTGTAGTTGTAAAGCAGTGGCTCCACTTCCCGCACAATAGCAACCTGTCCCTGGTAACTGGAAGCTGTGCCAGGAAAGTGAAGAGATCCGGCTTTTAGGCCCTGGAATGGTAGGAAAAAGAGACACATTAACTCAACACACATAAATATGACACATGTGGGTGTGTACCGAACTACAAGCATGCCAAGGGTTCATCTGTTCATACTGTGGGTCAACATACAAACCAACCAAATTAGTAGTCTCTAGATTTGTATTAATTCTCTTACATCTACAGCTGAACAGTTTTTTGGCAAACTTAACAGCGCCTGTCATTTGCATGCAGTTAACATCTACTGTATACCTGCAAAATCATTTGCAACATAACTTGCGGTGATCTAGCTGAAATTATTCAGCAGGCTTTCAAAGGTGTTTTCTCAAGAGAAATGGTTTCTAGTGCTGTGAACAGCAAAACAGTCCCTCACAGCGATAAGATGGAAATTGTGCGGCACAGACCTGTCTCTGCGCTGTGATCCAGATAGGCAGAGTCCCATTATCCCACCACTCATTCACAAACTGAGTCTGATAGTAAGGCTTCTTCTCAGTTGTGGTTGTGTTGAACCACATGTTGTGGATTACCCCGTGATTCTCAATGTAGCGGCCTACAGAAGAGAGTCACTGTCAGTCTGCTAGCACTCATTATTCATAGCGTGACACATTCACATTAAAAATTCTATCAACTTAAAGGGCTGAGTGGCATGACGCTTTTGGACAAGGTCTTATGACCAACTTCGGAGATTAGAAGAATTTAATTTCAAGGAAGTTAAATTTCTTTTAGCTGGCACTGATGATTTTGAGAGTCAAAATAAGAAAGGCAGCACAGAATTCTTCCCCCAGTCATCCAAGCATAATTATCTTAGTCAGCTATAAAAGCTGTTGGACCCTAGGACATTCAATTACAACTAATTCCCTTTTCCCGTGGCTTTTTTCAATCCTTCCGAAGTAAACTCAGAGCGGTTTCCTATTCTGCCATGATATGCAGATCCCCTGCCAACTGGAAGCAATGTTTTAGAAAATGAAACACTTTACCTGTCAATAGGGTGAAGTGTGTGGGACTGGTGATAGTGAGGTAAGGAGGTGTGACATACAGGGCTTTCACCCCGTCTTTGGCCATTAAATCGAGGTTTGGTGTGTCCACATCACGGTCGTAATCCCATCGGAAGCCATCGAAGGAGATCAGCAGCACCTTCTGTTTCTGTTTGTTTGCCGGAGCTCCAAGGATGGACGAGGCCCAAAGGAGGCAGAGACTTGTAGTCCACAGCATGCTGAGCACAGGCACTTGACAGATCTTAACTGACTCTATCCTCCATCTGAAACGCTCATTTACAAGAGGATCCACCTCTTGGCATCTCACCTGGGGTTTCTGAAGCCAACAGCTTCTGAGCAAAGTTTCACCAACTTATCTTATCTCGCAGATTGGACAGACTTTATCTCAGCACTTTCTGCATGCAGCCCAATGATGTTTATGAGCCAATTTTACGGCTGGGAGTTGTGTTCACAGTGAATCTGTTTTGCTCTTGAGGACTGGCAGTAAAGCAGATTAATCTCTCCGGGCATCGAGGCTGTTTGTTTCCCCCTAACTCGCTTGTTGATGCTGTCTTTCTGTTTGTCTGCCTGCCCGTCTGTGTGTCGGAGTTTCCTGTGAATCATTGACAATGGGGGAATGACACTTTGATGGGTTTCACCTTGAGTTGGGATGGTGTATGATTGATCTGACACCAGGAAAATGAAGAGGAAAATGAGAGTATATATCTCTTCGTCAGCTAGCAGTGGTCTCTCGGGAAGAAAAGACCCTAATAGACATATTCATTTTAATAACTCTAACGTGTATATTAGCCCCAGGATATTGTTAAAAAATCTACATTGATTTTTTTTTTTTTTTAGCAATTGCCATGACGATGGACAAACTATTAAACAGCGAACTGCAGCCTCCTCAGTGTTTCAGCTCAGATCAGTGTACTCATCCAGACATTATATATCACTGCATTGTGATGTAACCTTAACAAGCTAACTCTTCAAATTTGTTCTTTATTGTGTGTGTCCTTGGCAGAGTTTAAAGGGAATTGTCCAATCTCTATGGAGATATGGGATAACATTCATCAGCTTTCATTTACCTCATTCATATTCATTAGCTTTCTCATATTAACTCTATCTGCTCGCCGTCCACTGTCAGCAAGATTTGGAGTGTTTAGGACTGCTGAGACTGGTGCAAGTCTTGGATCTTTGCTATGAGAACTTTATCAAACACACACACACTCTGAACTTGAGGGGCAGGCAAACTTAATCTGACCCTCTCAGTCCTGCACAGACTTTCCACAGGGATTCTCACATTTTCTTGAAGAAGTGAGGTTTTTGCCTTTAGCACTCCCTGCTGCCCATACACAACCATTGCAGCGCACGCTTCCCCAGACAGAAAGCCAAAACAACTTCAGCGGTTGGAGCCAGAGACTTCTGTTTAACTTTTATAACATCTTGAACTTAACCAATCAAACAAAAATTAAATGGAGTAGATGTCAAATCATGTATCCTTTTAAAGGAATTTTCTTTTTGTCTGTGGTTTTTTTATGTTTAGGGCTCTTGAACAAAAGTGACAAACTTCCACACACGGTCTCGCTCACTGCTGGTTTATTTATTTTATGACGTTTCAGTCTAAAAAAAACCTTCATGTACATTTTAATAACAAGCATCACAACAGTTCGATATACTGTACATGCAATACATACAGTAGATGTAGGGTAAATCACGCAGTCAGAGGAAGACAATTTATTGAATGCATGTATTTGCCAACTCAACTTTATTTATATTGCACTTTAAACACAACACAGCTGATCCAAAGTGCTTCACAGCAAACACAGGAAAACAAAATAAAAGAACGAAACAAACACAAGTAGAAAAATAGTAAAAAAGGTAAAGGCACAACACAGACCTACAGAGACTTCAGGGGAAATATCTGAGCTGGTTAGGTTAGGCACAGTAAGGGTGCTTTCACACCTCTAGTTCGGTTCATTTGGTCCAAACCGAGGGCAAACAATGATACATTGTAGCATTTTTCAGCTTTTGTGGTTCGTTTTCACACCACACTGATCGCTTTGGTCCGAACCAGTTGAAACGAACCAAAATGCCGTCACATGGCAACATCCACATCACTCATTGGCCATTGCGTATTTCCTAAACTGCTATTTGATTGGTCAGAATTTACGTGCGGGAAGATTCCAATAGAAGAGGAAAAGCCAGTACACAACACGGAGACAACTATGGAGAGACGACTGCGCGGGCTGGTTTTGTCCCTGGCCATACATTGGTTGTATCCACCACAATATGCAAACAATACATTTCTATAATGAAGTGGCTTGAAAACAACGTTCTAATGCAAACGGCGAGCGCGCATCGCTCGTCACTTCACGCGGAGGCGAGTTAATTCTTCTTAACTCTGACATGCTCATCTTCCGAAAATATGACTACGGCAGCTGGTTTAGTCCAAAAATGATCAGTATTTTTTGCAATTGGGTCGGTTCGAGGTCAGAACACGTTCTCACCACAAACTAACCGCTCCAGAGTTCGTTTGAAAGCGTACTGAGGCCACCTCTTCAAGGAGTTCTCGGTACGCTTGTTTGGTCCGCTTTTGGTGCGCACCCGAGTTCGATTGCTGCTTTCACACCTGACCAAACGAACCGCACCAACGGGGCAAACGAACTCTAGTGCGATTCAACCGAACCAAACGAGGCAGGTTTGAAAGCACCCTTAAAGGTGGGGTATGCGATTCTGGAAAAATCTGACACCATGACAAACACCATGATATAGAGTGAACAGCGACACAATAAGTAATGTATCTAGGTTGTGGGTTAGCTTAGCTAGATTGTGGGATTGCAAACCGTCCCTACAGTTGCTGCTGCGCAGCTAACAGCCAGAGAGGACGAGACGGTGTCCCAGAGCCGGCACACCAGCTCCAGACAGCGATACTCACAACTGGGATAGTGTTGTGTGGCTCTGTCCGAGCCTCTTTGTTTGTTTGTCATTTACAGAGCCAGGGCTGAATACAAACACCGGACACTGAATGGCATTCCACGGCTTTTCAAAGGCTAATAAGTACAAGTGTGTTTTTTGATGACTCTTGAAAATGTCAATAGTGGGAGGAAGAGAATTCCAAAGTTTTGGGGCAGCGTTAGAGAAGGCCCTGTCCCCATAACACTTAGTCCTGGATCTCTGGACAGACAGAAGTCTTTGGTCAGATGATCTTAGTTCTCTCACAGTTTGATATAGAAACAGGAGTTCTGTAATGCAAGAGACCATTTACTTAATTTGTAAGCAAACATCAGGGTATTAAAATCAATCCTGTAGGCAGCCAGTATAGGGAGACAAGAATGGTAGTCATGTGCGCACTATTTTTTGACCTTGTTGAATCTCTTGCTGCTGCATTCTGAACTAGAGATGGGAGACACGAGGCAGAGTGATACCAAAATATAACGAGTTGCGATGAGTGACTGAGTAATAATGAGTGAGTTGGCTGTAGTTATTAGGGTTTAGCAGGAGGTGGATCTGTCTGTGTCATCCGCATAACAGTGAAAAGGTATGTTGTGTTTTATAATAATGTGGCCTAGCGGAAGCAAATAAATGGAGAAGAGGAGTGGGCCCAGTATGGAACCTTGGGGGACACATAGGGGAGGGGGATATGTTTGATAAATATGAAGAAAAACCAGAGCCACCCTCCTATTGGTTTAATCTGTGAATAGGAATAGAATGATCTAATGTGTCGAAGGTACCATATGTGGAATAACCCCACTCTGTCCAGAATAACAAGAATAACACCTGGGCTACACCGCCTACCTATACCTCTGCATGACGGCCACCTTGTTGAACTGCTGCTAATAATGAAAATAAATAAATAAAACATGCCTCTTTGCTTGGCCTGGCTCAGTTTAAAAGCCATTTTAAACTCAAACTATCTAATTTCATGAGCATGACCGTAATTTACATCATAAGTGCAAAACAAACTGTATAAGCAGATGTTCTGGGTCCAGTCATCGCTGAATCACGTTTGTCGTGCCACTATATCTTGCTTCAAGTTTCAGATTAGGTTTTATGTCTGTGACACATTGTACAGACATTGAAACTGTAGTGAAAGATGTCATTTTGCCGGTATGAATGTCAACATGTGTTTACCCGGAAAAAATAGGCAACATGCCAAACCTCAAGCTGAGGCGCTTTGACCTGTTAACATGGGTGCTGAAATGAAAAGCAAGAGGTTCGGCGACGCGTCACGCTCTGCTCAGGTAGGCTGTGTGGCCCAGGTGTAACCTACGTAATGGTAAATATGGGTATAATATAACAGGTCATTCACCAGCTGACCTATTTTTGTGGTCCTCTGAATGGGTAACTTAACTAGAATCTAAGTGTAGATCGCTGTATCTCAACAATACGTACAGGTGTAAATACATAGAGTCCTTGTCATGCTTGTTCATATACCTGATGAAGGTTGTTTGAATCAAAAAATAAACCAGCAACAAACCGGCAGTAACCAAGACAATCACGTTTTTTTCACTTTTGTTCAAGTTGTGCTGTCCTCACATGCACCTGTCACACATTCAGGTGCGCAGAGCTTTGATGATATTGTCGACTCTTTAAAGATTAGTGCCTTGAGATCTGGATAAAAACACAAACACCAAATGATTTTTTTTCATGATGCTGTTACAGCCTATTTAGTTTTGCATAAAGTGGCCCTGAATAAACATGCAGAGTAAAGCTGCTCATTTTCAGCCAGAAAAAAATGTATGTAGGTGTTTCAGTGCTGTATGCCTGGATGTAAGGATTTATTCTAATCTCTATACAATAGACCTAAATGTCACCAGAATTGTATAAAATTATGCGTTTGTACTGTTTTTCTTCTATCATCCTAAATGCAGCATTTCTTTTGAACATTTAGAGTCAGGAACATTTGACTAAATCACAACATTTTCAAATGAGGTATTTATGAGCATACTTGTGAGAATTAACTAACTCATCTCATGCGCAAGCAAACAGTTTTTTAAAACTTGAATTTCCACAGCGCACGTAAAATGTTTACTCTTAAATCAGCATTGCTGATTGTAAATGTAAAATATAGAAACGCAACCATTCTTTATAGGTGAAAATTCATTCTTACCTGCATCTGCATCCGGCCCACTTTGGTGTTTGAACGGCAAGCTGCTGGTTCCCCTGCTGTGACTGGAAGTAGACCAGGAAGTTCATGCCAGCGTGCCGAGATCAATGCGTTTGGAATTGCGGGCAAACAAGCCCTTTAATGCATAAATGGCTTACTATCAGGTTACATACAAGTCCAAGCGTAAAACTTCCACAAACCACAGGAAAACTCCACTGGAGGTGCACTGTACTCTCAAATATAGTTATCACTAAATAACTGCTTTTCCTTTTCAATACCACAACATTTTTAAGAGTCTGTCCAACATAGTTAAGTGCCGTCATACTGGAGAATCCTAGTATGTTTTGGTGGCAGGTAATCAAAGAGTGCATACAAGGCTCAATGTAAAATATTAATCATAATCCAAACTATCTATGTAACCTGAGAACACACACATATTTCAATTGTCATCAATTTGTGCCCAAAATGATCTTGTTTTGTAGACTGAAAAAATATTTGTCACCTTGCAAAACGTTTATTTCCATATTTCCACCTGGCAACATGTTTTTCACCCACCTGATCACAGATGGGGGGGGGGGGGGGGGGGGGGCAATAAAGGAACTAAGACAGATTATCCTGGCTAAACCCTTTTTTCACCTCCTTTTTAAGTCATAAACACAGGAGAGAAAACAATTTAGATCAGCCTTAAAAATTGGATCACCATAATATCTATATTTTTTCCTCACTTGCCTCTCGGGGCTTCCGTAGACCTCCCCTGTATGCTCCGTTAGACGTACCATTCCAACTTGAATCCTTAGGCACCTGAGCACCTCTTCAGCACCAGCTTCCTTCATCCAGCTTTGCCACTGAACATAAATGGCTCACTGCAGCAGCACATTCATTCACATCCACTGTTATTGTTGCTAGCTAGCTCGATAGAATTTACTTATCTAATGTCCACGTCCGCACTTAATCAAACTGAATTCATACTCAAACTGACCTTGAACGCGTCTGTCTGTATCGTTGGACAAAGCCTATATGTGAACGCTGCTCCGGTTATGTGTTTTGATGTTGATTTGATAAGAATGAGATTAACATTTAGAGTGGGTGGCAGTCAGTTCCGGCTGAATGGCACAGTGTACGTAACATACTGTATTAAAGCTGAACAGCAGGAATATGACAGCAGATATCCCTATAATACAGTAGCTCTTCCTCCAGCATGTAATCATTTTCCCTTCAGTCAACTGGCATCTTGATCATACAGTGGCTAACCTACAGTGTATCCGCTTTCCTCTTCACTAATTCCTCATTTGTTCTCTTGGATGGCCCGTCAGGTAAATGCGACTGTTCTTTCTTTGCTATATGTTGCTCGCGTAGGCTGCGTCACAAGCAGGCATTTAGTGGTACACATGCGAATGTGAAAAAATATGAAAGCCTTTTGCACTTTTACCTTAGAGCTGACCTTTCTACAACGTACCATGTTAATAACCAGGTATGATGTCAGTGTCTAAACCAATATGGGTTACATACGTGACAATGTTTTAAAAGAAAGTCCAGCGTTTTGTGGTAATATTCGATATGTTGATTATGAAAAACCAACATTCAATATTTTTCTTATGTTCTACAAATCCCTCGAAAGAACCAAAAGCAATAATGAATTTACCCTACTAACTAAGTGTTGTGTGTGTGGGTGCGTGTATCCAAAACCTGAAATATCTTATCTTACAATAGGATTCATTGTCTAAAGTATTTTAAAAAACACATCACAGACACTGTAGTGTATTTTGAGTCAGTCCTACATACAACATCCTGTTTTCCCAAAAACTCACTACTTACCAAATGTGTATTAATCCACAGTTGAAAATAGCCCCAAACAAATACACTAGGTACTCCTTTTTGAGTAATTTACCACGTATCCTTCTCTCTCCCCTGCCTTTCCTGTCTTTCTCTACTGTACTGTCAAAATAAAAACCAAAATCCCCCAAAAAAAACAAAACTACAATGCCCAGCATCATTTTAGAAAATGACTGAGACTTAAAAAAGATTCTATATATTTGTTGGCAGTCTACTTTTTTTTTTAAATCTGTGTTTTCAGTAATAGGGACTGGTTAAGTTATTGAGAGATGAGCTAATGTTGGTTTTGGTATTTTTCGTGGAATTTGTTGACAACAAGCAAAATAAGGAACAATCCCAGGCTCATCCTCTACTTGCGAACAAGAGTCCAGAGCCCTACAGGCTTCAGCGATCACTACACCCAACCAAATGAAACCGAGCACACAACATGGTGACTATTCTGTTGTGTATGATGTGCGACTTGTCCTGAGGGTGGCGCTAGAGCGTCCAGAGTGCAGAAGGTTCATCCTGGGGAGCATGAATGTTCTGAGTGAATTTCATGGCAGTCTTTCCTCAGATTTTGATATTCCTTGTGAATGTTCGTGTGGAAATTTTGGCCTGATGGTGGTGAACACTCCCTAAAATCAGCCCCCCCCCCCATTTGCAGGGCAACAGCATAGACGGATAAATTGAAGATCTAAATATATATATATATGAACTTGCATTGCAATCGTGGCTTTAACAGATATCTACAGTCTGGAAAGAACTCCTTTCATGTTAGTAGTGGACAACACTGATGAGCCAACATGCAATACGCAGTATGTAGTAAATGGCCATTTATTACCCTGAAATATCTCTAACTGTAGCATGTGTACCATATGTGTGTACTGTGCATGTGTGTGTGAGAATGAAGGTGAGAGAATGAGTAAGAGCTGGGAGCAGAGTGGAGGAGGCTCAGGCTTGTGGAGGCAGCTAGGCTGATTTGCGGCTTCATTCCAGCGCGTGGGCCCTTTCAGGCTCTGTTGCCTGTAACAGGTTGACGCGATAAACCCTGTAGCCGAGCCAGTCAGATGTGGCACAGTGGAGGCGCCCTCCTCCTCGCTCCTCTCCCCTTGGCCTGGTGTCTCACTGTGGCGCTGTGGGGCTCCAGCGTCCTGGCATTACACTTTCACACGGCAGTAATTGATTTCTTTAATTTGCTTCAAGAGAAACTGTTGTCAGCCAACCAGGCATCCATTTTTCAGGCCACTTTAATTAAATGCCAGGTCTTTAGGTGTGATATGAAATTCGTTTGGCTCCTCTGATCTTCTACTCCTCAGACAATTCATTAACATTTTCGTTTCTGCTTTTATGTTTTACACAAAGCTTCAAAAAGGAGCCAATCAGTGACATTTCGGTTCCAGCGCTATACATTCAATCATTTTTTAAGTGCATTTAAACTTAGAGATTAAGTGCAGTGTGGCTGTTTCACTCGAGATAATACAGAGTCTGTAGAGCCTCAGTCGGCCGAGGAATTCAGGGGAATAAAAAAGCAGGCCTTCAGTTGGGTGTCTTTTATTGGAGGCTTTGTTATATATTGTAACTGTTTCAGGTTACTAAACTGTACCTGAAGACAAGGAGATAATAGAATTAACTGCAGCCACTGTCAAACAAAGATTCAGGTCCATATTCTTTCTTGAATCTTTCTCACACTGGTGGCTAGCAGCTGCATTAATCTTCGTCTGCGGCGAACAGGGTTCATCCCGATGGCCTTTGTCTCTTTCACAACAATCAGAAGTTTCATTAGCCCTATAATCTGATGGCAGTTATAGGTTTAATGACATCAAATCGCTTTAACATCTCATGCAATGCCTGATGTAACACCACAGGGCAGGTGTATCTAAAGCAGCAGAACCATTTATTTCAGCCGTAATAGCAGGGCAGTAGGCACACCTCCCTAATAATATCCTGATGCTTCCCCACTCACTCTGACTCAGAGATCTTCTGAAAGGCCCCTCTCCACTCATCCTCTCAGTGGCCTTCCTCTCATGGAGATGAACAGCAGCTGCCTCTTCCTGCCTCCCACCATACGTCAACACATCAGCACCACTCTGCCTGCCTGCCTGCCTGCCTGCCTGCCTTCAAACACCAAAAAATATGAGGCTCGCTAAACCCGAAAGAATAGCCTGCTGCAGTTAATATTACATTGGTTGATGTGTATTGACAAAAATATTTTTCCTGGTGAAAACCTCAGTTACAGCTAGAGTGAGCTTGCAGAGTAGCATTTTGTATAATAGTGGAATTGAGTGGAAAATCTAGAGAATGTATGATTTATTTTGGAGCATGGGTAAGAAAAGGAGGACTACCCTTACCTCGTGCTTAGGTGAGGGTAGTATACAGTTTTTAGCCACGGTAGTGGCGTGGCTGTGAGTTGTTTCACCACTTTTGTCCAAAGGGAAATATCTGAACAACGTTTGGATGCACTGTGATTAGATTTTATACAGATCTCCATGGTCCCCAGATATGAAGCCCACTGACTTGTGATCATTCTGACATTTCCTATAGTGCCTATAGTGACATTTCCTATTGGATGGATTGGCATGAAATCACTCTTCATCTAGTGCCACCAACAAGTCAGAGTTGTCACTTATCCATTGAAAAGTGACATACTACATGAGTTGACAATTTTGCACAAACCCTTCTGGTTCCCAGACGGTGAATCTTAGTGACCTTGATCCCCTGATCTTATGTGTCGCACCACCATGAGGTTCACATTGGTGGTTTTGAGTGAAATATCTCGACAGCTATTGGCTGGATTGCCATGAAAGGTTTCATTCTGCCCAGCACTTTGGCTTATGACCAAATACCTGCTGAACTAATGGCATTGCCACCAGCATCAGCTGTACTTTGTGTTTAGGGATAATTGGCAAACGTTAGCATGCTAACACGCTAAAACTGAGATGAAATACAAGAAATAAAATAAAATGTTAAACATCATACATCAGCATGTTAACATTGTCATTGTGAGCATGTTAGACACAGTGGTGCTCCGAGCTAAATGCTAATTTCAGTACATTAAGTACATATGTAATTTAAATAGTTTTTATATAGCACCTTTCAAAACCTAGGTTACAAAGTGCAAAAGAACACAAATCAAGCATTCAAGCACAAAAACAGTTAAAGAGATGGGTCTTCAGATGTGACTTAAAACACCCGAGAGAGTTTGCTGGCCTGACTCCCAGGGGTACACTGCTTCACATCTTGGGACCCAGGACAGCGAATGCACAGACCCCTCGTGTTTTCAGTCTTGAACGACGGGCCTCGTTCAGCAGTTCACTAATATATGCTCTGGAGCGAGATTATTCCGAGCCGAGGAGGAGGATCTTGAATTGAATCCTAAATTGAATCGGAAGCCAGCGTAGTGACATCAGAGCCGGGGTGATGTGAGAGCTACACGAGGTCCTGGTGAGTAGTCTTGCTGCAGGGTTTTGGGGTACCAGCATTTTGACTTGGGCAGGAATACAGAGCAATGCAGTAGTCTAAACGGGAGGACAACCAAGCATGAATAAGCATTTCCAGCTGCTGGAAAGATAACAGTGGGCGTATTTATCCAATATTCCTCAGCTGAAAGTAGCAGGACTGAATAACAAATGATCAAATCTCAGCTGGTAGTCTGGTAGTAAAATGACGCCTAGGTTTTTGGAGAAAGTATGGCATTATAGCGCTGCTAGCGTTGTTGAAGACTCTTCTTGTCTTGATTTCTGTTCATGGTCCATGTTTCAACTGCTCATAAATGAAAGGGAAACTCAATGGCATCGGACAACTAAAGAGTTGAGGGCTCTTGTTGTTGGACAAAGATACGATCTCCATAGTCTGAGCCTATGTCCAGAGGGCGTGGCTGCGTCGCAGTCCGCTGGAAGAATTTCAGACCCTTGGGTGTCTTCAAGCAGTCTGTTCTTCAGCAGGCGCATTTCAATAATTGTTTAGTTATTTTGCCGACATATTTGGGTTTTACATCATATTGAACACACGTTGGCGGCTCATTCACGACTGATGTGGCAACAGACCCTTTGTGGCCGGGCTTTACTCATTTTACGCAGCACAACATCTTATTTTTATCGTGTATCTGTATTTCCTGAATAGAGTGCTGTATATAGACGGGACAAAAAAACGGTAGAATTCCTCCACAGACTTTGGAGAGGTCACATGAACAAAAAAGAAACTAGGGTACCGCATGGACGTAAAGACAAAGTCAATAACTTTGAAAAACATCATTAAATATTAATTTCCTCATAAATAAATATCGGTATTTATACACGTTGACAAATTAACTTCACACTGCAGAGACGCGAGGTGCTGAAGCAAAAACGGACCCAAACGTTGGGGGTAGAGAAACCACATTACCTCGGCTTTAAAAAAAAGTTGTCCGCATAAACGTGTTGGTTTCTGAGAAACTGAAGAGTGATGGCGCATGCAGTGTCAGGACTTCATCCCGAATGCATTTGAAGCAAGGTTTTCATCTGGAAATAGAGCGGGAGGCATTGTAAATGGGACATTAAAAGGAATCCCACATCAATTTCCCATACCAAATGCTGCATAACAGGAGTCATTTTGACAAAGTAGCCGTGTGATTATTTTTTATTTCCATTTGAAAGCAATTAGCTGAAAGGTCCTTCCCTTGAGTTCTGTGGCAGAATGTGTGGAATGACTCAGGATAATTGCTGTGAAATGAACAGAGTGCCAAGTTGAGAGAAGCACGAAAAACCGCAAGGGTTCCCTCTCCATGGAAACGCCCTCTGCCTTTGTCAGTGCACCAGGAAATTAGGCAGCAAGTGATAACGGGGCTTGAATGAGTAACAAATGCAGGGGGGCGAGTGATATTTACTCCATTTCAAGCCATTACAGAAATTGAGTGTTTCCCCACGTCTCACGCTGTGCCTAGTGAGTGCTGGATACAGGAGGAGGAGGGTCATTAAACATGGCAGCCGCCAGCCGTGCTGCAGCAAGCCGGTTGAACAACACAGCGTTGGGCAGGACAGATATAATGAAGCCCAGCGCTGTCAGTGTATGGCACCGAGTGATGATACTGATGCCTGAAAGGGGGACACGGTGTTAGACGAAAGACAAGGCTGAGACAGTGTTTGCAGCTCGTCGCATGTCTTTGCCACAAGCTGCCTCCTCAGCTCCTGCCCTAATTGCTGCCTTGCTTGGAGGTAGCGCTCCCTCGGTATGCCTTTCTTGCCCCCCTTAATTACGTCAGCCAGAAAGGAACGTGATTGTTATTGTCATTACTCTCATTAGTAATTAAGCAGCTATTGACTCCTTCCCTACATTCAGTCTGTTTGATTAGGCCTGAGGTCTGGAGTTATGGATTAGGCTCTCACAATGTTGCAGCCGTGGAAGGCGGCGGTCTTTTGTTGGCCGCGCGGCCATACAGCCACAGCGCGAGGAAGAGGGGGGGGGGTGGAGAAGAGGAAGGAGTTAACTGCTGCTTACTTTTTCTGTCAGTGAAGCAGTCAACCTCCAGCCGGTGCTCACCACGGAGGAGTTGGAGCGCATTTACCTTTCACGCCGCATCATCATTGCTGACACGGGAGTGCGCGTCTCCCCGGAGCTGGGGGGACACGGAAATCACCAACGCAGGGGTGTCAAGGATCTGCCGAATCTGCAGTGGTGGTGTAGCTTTGGCTTGGCAGTGACGGAGGAGAAGGGGAATAATTTTGCGTAGTGTGGAGCTGACGTTCAGGAGAGCCCCGTTAAAGAAAGAAATCATATGTTTTGTGATTTACCATACTCTTACGTTTCCTCGCCGGAAAAAGTTAGCTTTAAATAAGGCAGTGATGGCCAGCATGGGTGAAGAAAAGAAACTCCAAACTTCCCCAATGCAAAGTGTGAAAGTAGTACAGTGCAGGAGAAATAAAACTTTCTCCAGTAGAAGGCTCAGTAATCTATATGAATAATAGTTCAAAGTAGAGGTCTTCACAGGTCCAGCTAAATTGTATTCAGGCTTATTGGGGCGGGGTGGGGTCCGATTGTATACTATACTGTACTATACGTGGGTTGGTGTGTCCGTATGTATCGCTATCAGCTCTGATCACGTACTGGTCATAATGATGTGTTTTCACAGGTTAGACTGAGTGTGAGAAATGCAGGGAAACTCTACTCCTTTTGACCATGGATGCTCGTTAATTGGTGGAGCATTATGCTGCTGCCAGTGTTGGTGTTCTTCCTCTGGGTCTGTTCAGGCCCACCGCATTTTGGATGTGGTCGAATTATCTTTGGGCATATTTCATGCATCTCTGTTTCAGTCTGTAGGCTGCTAGCCGTGGAGTGCTGAATTTGTTTGCCCGCTTGAAAGAATCATGGAGAACCGTGTGCACACAGACTCATAAACTTTTAAATAAGCATTTCATTCCGTAGCGATTCATAGGAATTGACACGGATACATTTCGCCGGCTCACGCAAACACAGAACGCACTGCAGTGACGACTTGTCACCAAAGGTGTCACCAAAATCAAAGAAACGCCGATCCTGTGGGTTGCTGTTTGTAAACCCCAAGGGATTCCCTCCCTTTGGGAAAGTGGCAGAGAAGGATGAGAATAATAGTCTGAGTGTAGAAGAGAGAGTTCAGTAATCGTGCAGGAGTGACAAGGACCCAAAAGCAATTCCTGACTGAGCACTAATCCCCACCTTTTTTGTGGGACGCACAGAGAGTGAGATAAGCCTAGAGGTTAATGCAGAGGCATCTCTCCTCTGTCCTCGGCGCTGACAGCCCCTGACAGGCAGACCCCAGCAGCACTCCTTGTTTATGTTAATGTAGGTGGCCTGGGCCAGCTCCCACACTGAGCAGCGCCGATAGAGACGTCAGAATGGCACTCGCAACGTCTTGCCGGGCTGCCCAGGATCTCTGCTTTCACATGTAGGTGGGGGGGGGGTTCGGCCATGGAGGAGTACCCAGGGTGAGGGAGATGGGTTAGGTGAGGCGGGCCAGCCGGGCCTCCCTCCCACCTAATCATCTGTGGATGGTTCATCTACTTCGCCACATAAATGACATCTTGGGGAGCGAGGGGAAGGATTCTGCTTTTGATGCATGTGCCTTTTTGAAAATGTGCATTTTTAAACCGACTCTCTCTATTCTGTTTTGATTTGCTAGGATCAGACGCTGACAGTTACAATCAAAACTAGCCACGCACTGCCAGTTTTGCCTTCAATTTCTATGCACGCGTTGTGGTGTTCATGAAACTGGCATGACTGTGTACCAAACAACATAAAGGAAATCGATACTTTAAGCGAGTGTGAGTGTGAAATCAAAACACTGCTCTGTTTGATGTTAGATATGAAAACGAGTTGTGCCTCTTTTGTTTTAAATTAAGAAGACATATTTTGATCTTTTACCATCATGTAACTATCTGGGTTAAATTAGCACTGGAAGAGTCAGTTCTTTTAGTTGATCAGCGTGGAATTCATCTACTAAATATAATAATTAAGATCTCTTTTACCAAGCAAAAATGCCAACCCTCTCCAATTGCATTTTGTTGTACAAATAATTGAAATTGGACTATCCTTGGGTTTGGGACTGTTGGTTGGACAACATGAGCAATTTGAAGCCACTTTGGGAACTTGTGAGGGCCATTTTTCTCTATTTTCTGACATTGTAAAGACTGAATGATATATAATCTTGAGATCAATCAGCAATAGATATTTATGCATATAGAAATGATTGACACGATCGTGTGAGTAGAGGAGAAACTATCTTAGCAGATCTTTCTTTATTCACGACTGTACTAGAAGTTACTTTTCACCCAATGAATACAAAAAGGTTCAACAATCCAGCCTGCAATCTGTTTTCCATGCATATGTTTTACGATTCATATCCAAACTTTCATCCACTACAGACGAAAAGACTATGCGTCCTGGTGTAGCTGCCCCGCATCAGCGCTGCACCAAGCATACTTTCCATTTTGTGTTGTCTACTTGTTTATCTCTTTGCTACTCGGAGGTATCATTCTCATCATATGCCCTGTCTCTCACTGATGAATGTTTGTGCCTCGGTGACCTGGCCCCCCTCCCCTTGTTTGTGTCAGTGTGATGTAGGGCTGACCCGTGGAGGTGGGAGCAAGGTGGAGGCATTGAGACAGATGAAGGGTCAGAAACGTGTGCTGAGACGCTTCTCCTCTGGGTCTCCTTCACCCCTGTGTGCTCGACCCGCATCAGCCTTTCATTCTAATCTGATGATAATGATATTTGCTCAGGACGACCTCTGCTTGCACAGTGTAATTACCCACCCAGCTTTCTATGATCTCAGCTATTGGAAATCGATGGGCCATAAGAGGGCCCCATCAGAGCTTATTATTATCACTGCTCGCTTTTCGTTACGGCGCGATCAGATTTAATATGTTGTCGAGTTTTTTACTGCATGTTTTTCCCCCTTTTTTACGTTGACTACTGTCAGCATGTCTAAGTCTGTGTCGGGCTATTGTTTGAATATGCACGCGCCGAAATTCTTTCAAATAAATTCGATGCTTCATTTTTGTCCTGCAAAGAAGAAAAATCCCAATCACAGACAGATCAAACGTTTCATATCCTACGCTGAAATAATGAAAAATCAAAAAAGTCTTTGCTTTAAAGAATGTTTTTTTTATTTATGCTACGCTCCTTAAACTATCCGCTCAGTGCACACCAAAACAGCTTCTGTGGATATTGTTGAGAGTTATTTTGTCCCCTTAATAGCACCTTTGGCTTAGTAGCACTCAGCGGTTCCACGCTTATCCATGCATTTGTGAGTGGATGCCAATTTAAATCGGTTAGGTGAATCTGCTCTGGATGACTCCCTCCATTAGCTACTCATCCAGGGTTAAGTACCCGCTGGAACAGACGGCGTTGGCCATCAGGCGACCCTGCCTCTGCACTGCCTTGATTGAGACACTTCAGTTGAGGCCTTGCCGCCGTGACCTTCCCGAAAGCCTCCCGCAAACAGACCTTTCTTGTACTGCCAAGGGTATGCGTGTGGTCCACTGATCTGGACGTTATTGCCACTACTTCAGCCTTATGAAACCCAAACTTGTTATTTCAAGAGTAAAGCAGTGTCTTTGCAGTGACCTTCGCACTTGCTATCGTCAGTCCTGTCTAAGAGATAAGAGGATCACAGGTGAGATTTCATCAATGAGGGTAAACGAGGGCAGAGTTAAGACACACTTTTTGGACACAAGACTGAGCCTGGCTATACAATTAAACAATGACGATGGACTTTCTCTGTCATTCCAAAGACCAGTGGCCTTGAAGGCTTGTGTTCCTTCCTTTTTTTTTGTTTGGATCAGGTCATAACTTGAGTTGTATGTCTCAAGTCATACTCCTACAGCGTCTTTTGAGCAACAATCGCCGGGCCAGTCATGTTTTCGTGAGCTAATAACACAGCAAACAGCATTCATTTGAATGATGGTGCGTTTGTGGCTTTTTCACACAGGAACCCAGCGTTGAACACGTCTGCAAATGCACAGGAGATCCTCTGACCTCGGGATAACAAAGATCGTATCTTAAGGTCACAGAGTCTTGAGGAGGTCACAAGACGGATTTTGATGAAACAAACATTTCAGATAGAAATATGAAACGGATTAAAGCCGACGGAGAGGGGTCAAAGGGTGAGGGAGAGAGGATTGGAGGTGGGCGTTGGCGACACGGATTGGTTGTGAAAATGTATTTTTAGCCCAGGACAGAAAAGGTGACAAAGGAGGAGAGGTAGAAGTGATCGATATGTTTGTGCAAAAGGCAGAGGACTGCCGAGACACAACAGTGGAAGTCATGAGTGAAGCAGTCCCTCAAGGGGACGGCAGGCTCGGCCAATGTGGCGACACAACAAATGAGGAAATGGTAACAGAGGTATGGCTGATGAGCGCTGGGGTGCGCGCGGGGAATGTGGGGGTGCTGCTAAGTGACAGGAAATATTTGTTATGAACAAACCGTTGGCCACTCGGACACTGCAGCAAAGTCCAGTATTCTAAGAGAGGAAGTGAACTTTGAATGTGGTTCTGAAGCTTCCTTAAGGCTTTGTTTATTTGAGAGGGAAAAGAGTGAAAACATTATCTACCAATTATTGATTAAATATTGATCCTAAAGTTGTGCACTGCTATTACTTATTTTCTGAATAGACTTTGTAGGGTTGGACGACAGCGATCTGTGAGGAAGTTTATATAGACAAGTGCTTCAGCTAAACTTATTTTTACGCTGCTGGATAAAAAATGAACATGGTCAAATTTTCAAGCTTCTCGGACGAAAACTATTGGTTTCAGATGCTTCGAGCTTTTGCTCTTCTCCCATTACTTCATTTTCTTCTCCTTCACTACTCCAGGCGAAAAGATTTAAACTTATCAGCCCAACGTGCGACTTTTTCTGCCGTTTTTAATTTTATCTACCGTGACTTTTTGGTTAGTTTCTCTGTTTGCGTTTATTTCCCCCTTTAAGATCAGTGACACAACATATGTAACATACTGGCTTTTTAGTTAAGACTTGACATTTCCCCATTATTGCAAAATTAATGCAAATCCTGTTTTTCATTATATAGTATCTTCCACAGTTTGAACCAATTTGACAACTCAATGCACGCAATTTAGACTGACTCCCTAGATTATGGCCAGAGTTCTAAAAATCCACGCCATTTGGTCATAGAGCGATGTCCAACATCCCTCACTCCAGAAAATAGCTCCTAAATATCCTCGTTGAGTGTGACAGAGTTGTCCTGAGAAAACTTCATCTGCTGGTGAACTGGTCAAAATATAGTAAGTGGACCTTGAGTTGTACTAACTTATTTACAATAACATCTTACACCACATCTGTTTTGTTTGAATGTTACCGAAAGCCTGAAATGATTACAATAGGCATTTTTACCAATTGAACCAATTTTGTAACGGAATAATGTTAGTTGAGCATTGACACAGCTTTTCCACTCTTGTAGACAAATAGATTTCCAACAACTGATTTCTCAACATACTTCCCTCTTTCAGTGCATGGTTAATGTATCCTAGCAACCTTTGGTCTTTACTGTACAGTGTGTGAGTGTGTGTGTGTGTGTGTGTGTGTGTGTGTGTGTTTGTCTGACTTTATGAGCGTGTGCATGGATGCGTGTATTTCTCTCAGCTGTGACTGGTTAAATGATTTCTTGAAGGGCTATAGAGCGACCATTTCATTTTGGCACCTAATAACAGTCAGGTCACACTGTGCCCCGGCTGATCCTCTTTGATATGGTCCGTGCACTTGCCCAAGCCCTCTTTCACAGGTGCCAATCATTATAATCAAGCCCCCAGCCCCACCCCCACCTCCAGCCCCAACACCATCTCCAGCCCAAAACCTGAGGGCACGTGGAGGAAGTGGAGAGTTTAATATTATATTCTTCAAAACACAGTTCTGAAGAAAAGATTCTGCTGCAAACTCTAAGCATTGTTATTGTTTGCTTGCATGTTCTTATACTAGAGCAGTTGCCTTGCGCAAGGGCATCATGACAGTAGGAACTAATTTTGGAAGGCAGAGCTTTCCCCACTCATGTACCCCAGACAAATTTCCCAGCTGGTGTGGGGATTTAAACGGGTCACCTGGCAAAGGTTACCCATTTCAAAAAGGCCAAAGGTCAAAAGTGAGCCTGGTTTCCAGATTATATTTAGCTATTGGCTGGGTCTGACACTGCCCTTTTCTGAGATGAATTACTAACTTTATTGCTCTCCCCAATGGACTGGTCAGTGTTAAACCAATGACAGCAAGACAGAAATCAAATTGAACTCAAGATCAAATCAGGGCAAACAGGCGCCAAAGGCAGCCTCACCTTTAATGAAAACTTGTAGACCAGCTGATTGCTGCTTTTCTTTTTACATTTGATGCTGCCACATTTCTGAAGAAGTGGTGAAATTGCCCAATTTAGCTCGTTGTTGGTAAAGTCATAGCATAAACACATTTTATTGTCAGCTTGTCATTGTATCTTGTTGTTGTGTCACCACTAGTTTTGTCCACAGATTCAGCAGTGATGTTTGATTTATTCATACTGATTCTCCTGCCACAAGGGAAACAAGCCCATCTCGTAAATATTACGCTTATGTGCCACTAATTTGCAACAGAAAAGTCATTTTGAAGGAAATGTCACGCCACCCGGGTTGTTGTTTTTTTTTACTAATATAGTCATGAAACATTTTAACGAATGTGTCTGCCAAGTCATTTAAACTGAACATATCTGCAAAGCTTTCAGTGTCTCATTTGATTCCCCTACAATATCAGCATATTTAACCATCACCCATGATCCTTCTCTAACGCAAATCAATGTGTAGGTGAAACCTAACCATTCATGAGACTGATGACACAAACCCCAGTCTACCAGTCTCAAAGTCGTGTGCTTTGTATGCCCACCATCACCACAGTTAATCACATTAAATGCTATAGGTCTGTGGATTACGCTTAAGAAACCAGAGGATTGCTTTTGGAAAGATCCATTGCTATTGTTATTTTTATGAAATTCCACTCAAATACTAAATCCAATGCGAGCGGAGCCCATTGGGCTGAGTGGGGTCGTTTGGTAGAAGCATCTCACCTGTACAGTTTTAGCACTGGCACTTTTGGCCACGCCGAGTCAAATCACGCCTCGCTGATTTGCGTTTCCATTACCAGTTTAAATGCGCGGAACAGTTCCGCGCCGCGCCCGAGATGGACCTCGGACAGGACGAAGCATGTCACACAAATCCCGGCAAAGTGGCACCTTCCCGCAGGGTTGTGTGGAGGTGCGGCTGTTTATTCGTGCTTTAGAACGTAACCACCGTGAAACGATCACAAAATAACATTTTACGTCTCTGATTAACTGCTTTGCTCTGGCTAACGCCGCTCCCTCTCTTTATTTGCGCCAATGCTTGCTCGACAACCTCCGCCCCCTGCTCTCTGGCTCGCTCGCTCGCTCAAGCACACCTTTCAAGCGGGTGGCCCTGTTGCAATGGAGATGCAAATCCCCGCCGCGCTGCGCTGATACGCCGAGTCACACCAAGTCGAGCCGAGCCAGCGCATGTTTTATGGAAAAGGGGTACTGCTCTGGCTGCAAGATATATAAGCTGGAGGCAGTCGGCCGGGCTCTCTCCCCCCTAGCTTCCACCCTGTTTGGTTTTGTTGTATTTCGTTTGTCTTAACCTAAATTTCCTTTTAGTCATGTGAAATAAACTTATTTTTAGTCACGACACTTGCATGTTTTCCCTTTTTGCCGGGTTGTGACACTCAAAACCTCATCAAGCAAAACCAAAACCACAGTAACTGCATGGCTCGAAGAAAATAGGGTGGATTGACCTTTTTAACAATTAACAATCCACTGCTACAGTATATGTTCCAGTTAGAGAAGCTACTCCACTTCTCACATATAAAACATCCACACCACAAAAAGGACAGTTTCTCTGTCTTACGCCTGCAAATTCTGTGTAAACAATCCCAGACCAGGTATTTCTTTTATTTCATTAAAAACAGAATTTACAATATATCACATCACCAGAAGACTTCTTATTCATTTATTTATTCATGTATTCATTCCTGCCCAGGGCCAACCATTGTATGGTTTACGTTTATACTCTCCATGTAACATAGGTAAGGGAGCTATATTCTGTTACAAAGTGATTGTTTTCTTTTTAATGTAGTCTTTTCTAACAGCAAATATTAAGATGATTCAGTGAACCAACTATATAAAAAGATGTATTCTTTATTATGTTACGATTAGGTGGGCATAATCCTGAAATAAAAAATTTTTTTGTTCCAGACATATAGAGGCACAGATGACAAAGCATATGTAATGATATTTAATGTTATAGATATAATAATATGGCTTCTAAAACAATAGTTTTTACATTTAGTCATTTAGTTTTTGTATGACTTTACAATTTGTTCTATGTCATCATTTTCCTTTGTTCCTTTTATGATCATTTTGTCAAATCCATTGTGATATCATGAGTTTGATTACTGGAAATCACCTCTCACACCACCGCAAGTCTTTCCCCAAACGCTGAATTACCGATAGACCACACTGCTTTTTGTTGCATACAGGACACTGCTCTCCTCGCCCACCCTCCCTTTGGACTCATTCCTTTCACCATCTGCTGTTATCAGAAACAGCTTTAGTTGTTTCTCTGCCAGAAGCACAGCACCCTCTACCTTTTTTTTTTTGTGCTGTAAAGCAGAACACCCTTTTTGCCTAAAAACGATCCAGCAACTCTCTAGCCAAATTTCCAGCCCAGTGCCGCACAGTGTGGTGTAACGGCCAGTGGAGGCTTCCAGTCCTCTCTGCCATGATCTAATTTGTCTATGGTGATTGTACTGAAATTTAAAATTGTTCAATATAGTTTTGCCTTTTATATTCACAGTCATGAACCACAGAACCACTGAATTTATATTTATACCTTTTATAGATTTATTTTTACTTGTGTGACACAAGACTTTAATCACAAATTTTGTCCAATTTAGAACAAATAACCGCTAGTTCTGTTTCTACGTGGTGAAAAGAATGAAATGACCTTTTTAAAAAGGTCAAAATCTGCAGCAGTGGCAGGTTTTGTTTGTCATTGTATTTCTACATGTTATGAGTGAGTCATTCATAAGCATTGTGAGAACAAGCGCTTTCCGAAATGTGACTCGTGTACGTGTAACACCTTTTCGGTCTACTTTAACTTTACCTTATTTCGCGAGCTAACATAGAAGACGGTATTTCTGTCACTCAGCATGTGTTATTTCTGGTCCTCTTCACGCTGCGGTATATTCAGCGGAGGCTGGAGTTGAAGATGTGGTAGCAGCATGGCCTCAACCTGTGTTTTAGCCCTAATCTGTAATTGCATCCAGTGAAGGAGGAACAGCCTCTCTGACGTGACCGGCCATGGAGCACGAGGCCAGAGCCACCGCGCAAAGCCAGAGAGAGATGGAGAGATTGAGCAGGAGCAGCAAACAGAGATAAAAATGAATAAAAAAAAAAAGAGAAAAGCAAACGGATTGACTTTGGTAAGAGGTCACTTTTGAAAGTCCTCCCAAGTGATTGTTCGAAAGTACCATTTTTTCTTAGTTCAGGACACCCCAGAGATGTGAAGTGTAAGGTTATAGTATGGCCCAGTGCTCTATATTAATGGTGACTTTGGCTCACCTAATACGGATTCTCAGGGTTATAGCCCCCGGGTGCCTGCTGAGCAGAATGTGAATGCAAAAAGAGCCAATCCCTCTCCCCATCCCCTCCCTGGTCACCAGGGCCCCACCAGCCCTCACTCAAGGTTACAGCCCATACAGCCTGGCAGCGATGAAGCCATCAGCACTGATTTTAAATGATACCCTGGACTAGCCACCATTTAACATGTTCCCTCTCCCTTTACTTTTTCCTTAAACTCTTGATTATCCCCTTTTCACGTTGATATTGTAATGCGTGATCAGAGGAGAGCCTGAATGGGAAAGACGCGTTTCTCCTTGAGTCAGTAGCCGGAGTTCCTGCTGGGAGAAAAAAGGAGAGGTTATGATCAAGGGCCTGCCTCTTAAGCCCTGAGCTATGCGCAGGATGTTTTTGTATTTCAGTGTGTTTTCACTCTGAGCCCAGCCTGGGCATAAATAATTTGCTATGCTAAAATCCTGCACAACAAGCCTCTGGAAGTCTTACACGTCATGTGTACATTTTCCAGGGAAACTACATGGCTTACAATTCCCATTCTGTAATTACACTGAGAGATATCCTCCTGCAGAAAAAAAAAAAGGTCCCTGCCGCGGCTGTCAAATGATAGCTCCAACGGACACTGACACTTTTTTTTTTTTGTGTTACTCCCTTCTCATTGCTCATGTAGATTCCACTAATGCTTACTTGACGAGTAAAAATGTTATTCTAATGATGGTCGAGGGAGCAGGGTTTTTGCAGGTAGTTGTTATGGAAACTGCAGCTGCAGCTTAACTGTAGATAAGCCTCCCCTCTTACCGCTCCCCCCCATCTTCTCTTCCTTTTCGATCTAGTGAACACAGCATGTTGGAGTCATTACCAGAGTACAAATGGTTAAGGACAGAGCCGAGACATGGGGGACAACATTCACTCAGATGCTCAGGGAATGCCTGCAAACTGTTCAGTGTTGCTATCTGTAAGCCACAATCTGGCCCACACAGCCGAGGATTGGGATTTCTGCTCAATTTCAGTTAATTGATTCCTCAACATTATTTTAATTTTTCCCTTATTAATAAACACAGCGTAGTTGTAAGCATATACAATATGAACTCCATGAGTTTTTAATTATTGTATTACTGTTATATTCCAATTATATGGTGGACTGTGGTGAAGCCCCTAAAATGACTAATTTGAGAAATGTTGATCACAGTTGTCAGGTTGCACCTGTCCGATTTATAATACCAATGGTGGAATATTTGTTTCCCTCACTTTAGTGCTTAGTATCGATTCACAGCTAAATTGCTAAAGCAGCTCATTATAATCTGATTTATAGGCGTGTTGTGTAAGTGCTGTTTATTTTGCAGCTGGATACTAATGCACTCAACAGAGTGAAGCGGAAATTTTGCTGTGGTCTTTTTGGTCTTGTTCATAAAATATTAGGGAGAAAACACAAATGAACTGCCGATTTTCAGCCACAATATTCAAAATGACGACAGATTTATGTCACCTGGCCGAGTCAATCATATTTTCCCTGTATACCCTCAACAACAAGGTCAATCAATTCATACACGACTCACAACATGTCCTCAAAGCTAAATTCCAAAATAGGTCATATGACATTGCCTTACAAAATTACCCTAATGAACGTTTTTATCATTTGGCGCCTCTGCCAGCAGGACAACTTTGTTTGTGCATTCCAAAACACAATAATGACTGTTTTCTGACATTCCAACCCTTTGACGAATGTTTGGTCAAGTTTCGGCACACAAACTATGTGGAAACCATCTCCCGTGTCAAATGATTAGGTCATATTTTGTTGACGCGGCCATTCGCCACGATGTCCCCCCTACTATGTTTTACGAGATACAAGATAGATTTATTCATCATTTTAGAACACAGGGTTGTATAATGAGATTGGTGGTTTTGTAGTTCCCTTTATGCTACTCAAAATATACATACAGGAGATCGGTGAGTAAATAAGTCCTAGAAATAGAAGTAGATATAAAAATGAAAACTATTTTACATGGTGGAGTGCTGAGGATGAATTTAGCAGTCTCACAGCCTGAGAGAAGAAGCTATTCTGGAGTCTGGTGGTATGACAGTGGATATAGTTCTGGGGTACTGGTACTGTCCTTTAGTATCCTTTGGGCTTTGCTCAGGCACCTCACCTCACTGATGCTCAGTAGATGGGTACCAATGATCTTCTGGGCTGTTTTAGACACCCCCTGCAGAGCCCTCCAGTCCTGGGCCGTGCACATCCCATACCAGTTTGGGATGTTTCCAGTCAGGATGCTTTCTATTGCTCCTCTGTAAAAGTTAATAAGAACCTGGCATGGGAATGTTCAAGATTCCTTAAGAAATAGAGGTTTCTGAGCTTTCTTGACCAGGGTGGAGATGTGAGAGGACCATGACATGTTCTCGGTAATGCTGATTCACGGGAACCTAAAATGATTCACCTGCTCCACTGATGTAGACAGGGGTGTGTGTCTTTGCCTCCTCTTTTCTAAAATCAATGCTCAGCTCCTTGCTTTTGCTGACGTTGAGCAGTAGGTTGTTCTCCTGTGCACCGCTCTGCAAGACTGTTGGTTTCCTCCTGATACCAAGTCTCATCGTTGTTTGTAATCTGGCCAATGGCCAAACTTCACAACAGAGTGGTGTCCATGCCGGGGGCTGAAGTCGTGGGTGTACAGTGTGAACTGGAGAGGGCTGAGCACACAGCCCTGGGGGGCTCCGGTGTTGAGCACTAGAGTGGAGGGGGTGTGACCGCCAGTCCGAACCGTCTGGGGTCTGTTTGTAAGGAAGTCTAATATCCAGTTACAGAGTGTGGTACTCAAGCCCAGAGTGCTAAGTGTTCCGACCAGTTTCATGGGGCAGATTGCGTTGAATGCTGAGCTGAAATCAACAAACAGCATTCTGATGTAGGTGTTGTTGTTCTCAAGGTGTGTGAAGACTGAGTGGAGGGCAGTGGAGACGGCACCCTCTGTGGATCTGTTGGTTCTGAAAGCAAACTGGTGAGGGTCCAGGCTGCCTGGGATGTTGTTCTGTGCTGGACAGCCAACGTCTCAAAGCACTTCATGAGAATGGGGGGGGGGCCGCAGGGCCGTAGTCGTTTAGACTAGACTCCGCAGGCTTTTTAGGCACAGGGACGATGGTGGCTATCTTGAAGCAGGTGGGAACGATCTCCTGTGACAGTGATAAGTTAAAAATGTCAGTAAAAACATCAGCTAGCTGACTGGCTCATGTTCTTAGTAAACGGCCAGGGATGTTATCTGGCCCAGCAGCTTTACTCATATTCACTCTAAGCAGGATTTTTCTCACATCCACTGTGGATACTGACAGTGGCCGGTCCTCTGGAGGCGGAGTCGGCGTCACAGCTGACTCTTTGATGGGGAGATCAAAATGAGCATAAAATGTGTTTAGCTCCTCTGGTAGCGTGGCCTCACACATGATGGGGGCACTCCTGCTTTTGTTGCCTTTGATGGTCTGGATCTTTTACCACCTATCTTTGGTGGTGTTGTTGTTGAGGTCTCTATCCAGTCTCCCCTGACGTCTCCACTTTGCCTCCTTGATGCCGGCTTTCAGTCTCGCTGTGGCGCTGTTGTAAGCTTCCTTGTCTCCTGACCGAACTGCAGCTCATCTGTCCACACTTTAACTGTTTTTACTGATGGTTTGAGCCTACTTTATCAGCTGGGTGTAAGTAGGCAGGAGAAGCCGGGAAATATGGTCTGATTGACCAAAATGGGGGCGAGGGAGGGCTTTGTAGCTGCCAGAAATGTTCGTGTACACATGGTCCAGTGTGTTTGTTCCCCTGGTGGGGATGTGGACATGCTACTGGAGTTAGGTAAAAAAGTTTTCTCGTCTGATTAAAATCACCAGCTCCAATAAAAACACCACCGGGTTGTTTGGTCATGTGACTGCTGATGACCTCATACAGTTCCTTAGGTGCGTTTTCTGAATTCGCATCTGGAGGAAACCGCAGCAACAGAAACACTGGTGAATCCTCCGGAGCAGATAATATGGTCGACACCTTAACAATGAAAACTCCACATCTGGGGACCAATGTCCATCCACTCTAACTGCGTTTGAGCACCAAGCATCGTTGATGTAGACACAGAGACGGCCTCCCCTCGTCTTACCGGAGTCTTGTGTTCTGAGCAAGCTCCGCCCGTCGCGTGCGACAGCTTCACCCGGGATGTTGCGATGCAGCCGGGTCTCAGTAAAGACGAGAGCACAGCAGCCTCTGATTTGTGGAGCTATGACAATGTCACACTACTTCCACTTTTGCTTCTGAGCATAATGTGTAATGTGTAATAATAACATCTGTCATAATGTGCATGGCCACAAGAGGTCCTTGTCAGGTAAACATAAATATAGGTCATTTCAGGCATTTGAACAAATAACTGATTCTCTCATTTTGCTGGTGAGGACAGTCTCCAACATAAAATGAAATGTTTTTACAGATTGTTTCTTCAAAGTAAATATATATAGTAAAGAAAAGACCAACTTGAAAGGTCCTATGGAATTATACTTTACACTTGATTATATTTAATATTATTTATGTCTTATATTATTAATTATAACTAGCATTAGCTAATGGTTGGCGTCTCCCTTTCCATCCTTCTTGTGTTTGACACAAGCAGACCACTGCTTCAGTTTGCATATTTCAGTGGTTACTCTGAAGTCTAAATTAAGGCTATGACTGAAGGATGAACAAGCCTTTATAAGGGTGTAATTTGAAGTATAATACTGGGTTTGTTTGTCTAGGCTCAGTGTGTCCCTTTTAATTACGTTATTTATTAAATGGGCATGTTTTAATTGATGGAGGCGTTATCATAGGGTGCTCACTGTGAGTGTAAGAAGCTGCAGCAGGAATTCATTCCAATCTAGACTTCTTAGTCCCAAAACAAGGCACAAGGTAATTCATGTATCCTTCTACAACACAAGGTTGTATAATTAAATTAAGGTTTGTTGTCCCTTCATGCTACACACACATAACAGATAATTCAATTTATATTCAAATAGGGTAACATTTAAAATAAAACAAGCAGTTCAATTAGTCATTGATGGGAGCCTCGTTATTAAAAGGTACCTTCTGATATGTTCTGTGAAGCAGACCTCTCACATTCTTGGCACAGCTTGTACTTTCACTGAACAAATGTTTAATTCGGAAAAGAATTTAGATTGGAGACGAAGAATTTCTCGGAACATTCAAGGCCAAACAAAATGTAATTACTGTGAATAAAAAAAAGTGGATATTTTGACTTTTTTTTGGGTCTGATTTTGACATGGCTGATAATAGGACTGAACTGTTTGCAGTGACTAATGAGCTCCATGTGAGATCACTCAAGGTTATAGCCGGCAGCATCACAGCTTAATGTGGCTCGGTGTGTGACAAGTTCCCTCAGTTTCCATCGGGGCTCTGTCTTACTGAACTTCCACAAACTTCAGCGGAAAGTGTGGTGATGTCAGTAATGATCTCCAAGTAAACCCAGCTAAAATAGCACAGTGACCTCATTATTGTTTCCATAGTTACAGAATGGCAGGGTTACAGTTCCTATCTATAGCGGCATTCACTCCGCACAAAATATTGCATTTTCACAGATGATAGTGGTTAACAGCTAAATAGCAAAAACAGCCCATGATAATCTGATTTATAGGCAGTGTTGTGTAAGTGCTGCTTATTTTGCAGCTGGATACTAATGCACTCAGTAGTGCAAGGCCCAAATTCCCAAATTGTGATCAAGTTCTCTTAAGAATTGCTTTGGCAAATTGAATATTTGTGGTAAAATGACGGTGTAGTGCTGTTGATAATGGTCCTACGTCAGTGTTTTGTGTCTTGTTTATCAAATATTATCATCATTTAAATTACACAAACAATGATATCAATTCCAGACCCTGAAAATGCATCACTGCCACCCACCCACCTATTTCACTTTCTGTGCCAGAGAAAGCACCACACACTTAATTGAACCAGCTGGCTTTGTCAGGCAGGGATCCAAAACATGGATCTATATTTACTAGGTTATATAACTGTACATGAGTCAACTAAAATGAAATTAAACTCATGTAATGATAGAAGACCTCATTGTCTCTCAGGCCTTTTAACATTTAGAAACGAGCCACCAATCAGCGGCAAACCACTCTGTTTTTCCCTCAGGTTTAAAGGTAAAATGATATTCCTGCATGTGAGAGATGGGAGTTGGATTTCCCGAATTACAGTCTGGCTTTCACCAATGAGCCTACCTTTTGTTGTTGTTTTTCGTTTCGCAGGCACAGTCTCGCCTGCTCCCGTTTGGTATTTTGGTGACTCGCAGTAAACTTGACTGCGCCAAAGGTGGAGGAGAGGCACAGCAGGGGGGTGTGTCAGCTGAACTGGGACAGATTGGTGTCAAGAATAACAAACATTGTGGCTTTCTTGTCCGCTTGGTCTAGGGCGGTGGTTTATACTACACATTGCTGGCATGTTCTGAAATTTTACAACATTTCATCCCATAACCATGGGCATTAATATGCCGTTAGAACAGCGTCCGCTCTTCTTTGAAGGCTTTCCACTAGATATTTGAACCTGGCTGCAGGGATTTGCTCCCATTCAGCCACAAGAGCATTGGGGAGCTCCGACACTGATGCTGGGCGAAAAGGCTTGCAGGCGGCATTCCATTTCATCCCCAAAGGGTTGGATGGGGTTGAGGTCAGGGCTCTGTGCAGGCCAGTCAAGCTCTTCCGCACTAAACTGGGGGGAAAAAACACTTCTGTACGGACTTGCCTTCGTGCACGTGGGCCTTCCCCAAACCGTTGCCACAAAGTTAGAAGCACACGTTTGTCTAGCATATCATTATGTGCTGAAGCTTCAACATTTCCCCTCATTGGAACCAAGGGGCCCAAAGCATGAAAAACAGGCCCACGCTGGGTGTCCGCTTACTTTATAAACACATGAAAAATAAAAGCCAATTTTGATTGCTTTGACCGTAGTCTAGACAACAAAACCATACAAAATTCAATTTGAGCATGAATTAACAATCCAATTTCATCAAATGAAATGGAACAATGTTGCATGTGCAGAGAGCTATAACATGATGACCATATTTTCTCAAACAAATGAGCAAAATGTAAAAAACGGACTGAGATGTAAACATATTAACAACAAACAAAACACACACACACACACACATTTTTTAAGTTAGTAAGTCAACCTCGATCTTTAGACGTGTGTATTCTGTTCAGTGCACACCCAACGCACGCATGTGATTTCTCATTTTATGGAGTGTGGCAGTTCTCCATCTTGGAGGCTCCAATTGAACGCTCCGACCACGCATTGTTGAACTGCGGGTTCAGCAGGAGACAGGTGCTCTTGAATATTCATTGGCAGTGAGCCCTCGCAGATTCTAATCACTGTCAATATGTGTTCACTTTGCAACTGTCAACTATTCAGAAAAACAAAATATGCCCCCCGCTTCTACTGCTTATGAAAATGTATGATGCCGGTAGAAAATGGAGAGCTTCTAGTATATTTAACTGAGATTTAAACCAAGCTTGAGCAAAGGAATTGTTCTCAAATGATGTGCAGTTATGGGGCGATTGAAGGTGGGGCTCCTGTTCAAATGTGTCCGTCTCATGCTGATATTGTTAAAGTATTCAATTAAATGCCCAAATCCAATGTGAGTAAAGGGCTTTTATCATACAATATATAATGTCATGTTTGCAGTATCGGTATAACGCATAACGAGACAGAGATGAGAGAACTTCTCTGTTGATGGTTAAAAGTCTCTTTGCCTCAGGAGAGCTTCATTTCCAGCTGCAAAAAAAGTTTCGGGCACCTTTATTGGCGATTTCTCCCCGCGATCTATCCAAGGGGCTTCAAGATGCCACAGAAAACAGCTACTCAAACTCCACCCACTCCTTGTTACGGCGACATCCGTGCATTCCTGTCCTGTTTGTTCCACTGGCTGTTTATTCGAAAATGTTAGTGTCCAGGAAATCTTCACGGTGCTGCGCACACATTTGTTATGAGCAACTTTCTGACAACACTCTGAGCCATACAGCAAGGTGCATTTGACAGGGCCCTGCTACAGTTTCAGCCTAGATGATATAGCGGAGGATCCGATCTTACATAACAGCTGCAGTGATGGATGTGTCTAAAACTTGCAATAAAACCTGCCTCCTCAGCAAGGAGCACCTAACCCACTTATCAATGCACATATCATATTGCAATGTGAAGCAGGTCCTAACTACATCTTGAAATAAAGTTAATGAAACAAGGGTTGTACATATGTAACCAAGACATCTATAAAACTTTAACTTTCCACCCAAATTTTGCTTAGTTGTGACCAAGACGTCTTTGAGCTGCAAATGTCCAAATCGACGCTGACTTGAGAGCATGTCCTATTTGTGTGAGACGTCGCAGAGGCCTTTTGTTTTGGGGGGGTTTAGGTTTTTCAGCTTTTGTCAAAGAACAACAGCATTGGTTGGTTGTTCATATGCTTAAAATAACCAACAAAACCTTTCGGAGAGGAGGTCGGGTTGGATTGGTCATCAGAGTAGGTGACTTTGACACGGTACACATATGTTGACATCCCGTTCCCGATCTGCAGTCAAGGATGGGTTCTTTTAACCATGAGCGCTATCATTTTTGAAACGGTCATGTGTTCTATGCAAGGCACTGACAAACTGTAGTCCTGCCAATAGGTTAGCAAGATCATAAAACGTCCTATATTCGAAGGACAATGACATGTTCGCATCCCACTTTCCACCAACAGTCGATGGTGAGTGAAGTCATTTTCACTCACCCAAACCAAGTAAAGGTTTGTGTTTAACGAAAAATGTAATCGTAGCAGTCGCACATCAGAGAAAATACAGCATGAATAGCTTTTGTATGAGTTTTTGGAAGGCACTAACAAACATTGTTGTGCTGCCCGTAGGGGCGCAGGATCAGAAACTCCTGGGTCATTGTGGAAGGCCACGACAAACGACCCATTTTGTCGTTTCGTTCTGAAAACATGCTGACATCCATTCTTCGTATGTGAGGCGCTGTCCGCGGACGCTGGAGAGGCCTTTTGTGTTGGAGGGTTCACAGCTTTGTTCGCGCTTGTCGGAATCAGCAGGTTCAAACGGCGTCCTGCAACCAGCTGGCACAGTCCTGAACCCCGGGACTCCACTGAACCGGGATGAGGAATGCGAGGTCAGAGCCAATGCCATTGCCAGGGCTGACTGAGTCATTTTACACTCTGTCATCACTCTTATCACAATTTTACCCCCTCTTTCACTCTATCTTGATTGGTCACTCCTCTCTGGAACACGTCTGCACCCTAGAGGCTTTATCTGTGATTCCTTATCATCCCCAACTCTGACTATCTCTCACAGCTCCCCCCCTCCTTTTCCTTCTCTTTTTCTCACTGCACCTCTCTCACTCTTCCGTCCCATTTGTCTGTTGCTCTGTCATATTTGTCCTTCTATATCTCCTGTAATAGAGCTGGAATTATATTTTGAAAGTAAATAGTGTTGAGGTGAAATAGATGTAGGTTTCGGTCAGGGGCGCACATGTATAGCTCCCGACTTGATCATATTATTCTTTCTTGGGTACATTTTGTGTCATATTTCCTGGTTCTACCCTGTAATCACGGGGATGAACTTATCACTGCAGTACATCAGTGAAGATGGCTGGACTTTACACTTTTTACAGTGTCAGCTAGGCTTGACACAAATTATTATATTTTCAAAGTCAGTCAGATTCACAGCAGAAGCACATTTATGCAGGATCCATTTAAATTCTTAATTGTGCCTTACTGTTAAAAGTAGCGAGTCTGGGTATTTGGTGTATAGCCTTAGGAGCTGTTTGCCCTTGGCGATTCTTTCATCTTCAGATTTAATAGCATGAGTCAAACAGTGTTTGGTAAATTTGACTGGGGTACATCAAGTAGCTGGAGTTCCTTGTGCTAATATTGACCCGAAGGAGTGGGTGAAAAGGAACGTGTGGGACATAAAGATCCCTCCGAGATGGAACAGGGACCGAATGCAGTGAACATCGTTAGAGGACGAGTGTGTTTGATATGTGTCCTTTGTCTTTCTTTCCTTGAAAGTCACTCGTATCCAAGACTTTTGTTTGGCATCTCATTTTCATAATGAAGATGATGGTAGCTACTTCAAGGTCTTTCAACACGGCTTTGAGGTTTTTACACAAACCTGTAACAGAGTTCAGTTGACACTTCCTTCCAGAGCAGCGTCCCATGTACTTCGCAGTACATTTTAAAGCAGAGGATTGCTGCTGATTAGAGCAGCACAGATATGGAATTTAATGGGCCGATAGGAATAACCATATATAATGAAATGACTCCTGTATCAGCAGTAATGTGAATTAAACAATTTTTTAGATTGACCTGTAAATTTCACCCCATTTTTTACCAACGCAAGGTTCTTCGTGGCCTGAACTTGCAAGATTCAGCAGTCTTGTGAGGCTAGCAGAGACTGACATGCATCTCCCTCCCTATGACATAATCATACTGGTGATATTCATTCAAACTAAGAGAAGATCCACAGAAAAGACTCAACGCTATTCGTGTACGGGCTGACTTTCCATTGTCGGAACAATAATTAAAAATGTTAATTTCTCAAAGGATGCTGTGTCGGCCACTAATGTATTGCCTACTACTGACTATTTTGACCAGGTTGAAGTGTTTCGTGCTTTTGAAAGTATTTTTTTTTCTTTCCTCCTTGCGGCCGTTAATTTTTATTCCTTTTGGTAGGGTATGAAAATCAATTACCAGACTGTTGAAACGTCTCTCAGATGTGTAGTCCATCGCAGTGAATGTTAAGCCTGCAGAGATTTTTCTCAACGTTTCAATATTACTACAGAATGGTCACCAGTAGTGTTACGTAATTGTTAGTTTAAGGACAAATGGTGCAGAAACACATGTGCATGTGGATGCATTCGGATTCGGTGCTCATAAAAGCCCTTGAAGGATCAGTTCAACATTTTTGGAAATACACCTATTCATCTTCACATCTGTAAAATTGTTGGCAGGACATTTTGAACTGCAAAGAATTATTACTCTTTCTATTACGAACGTTTACTCCCGGAACATTTTACATTTGTGAGACATTCCCAGGGCTTAGAAAAAAGATTTTATATAGGTGCGGGGTCATTTCATTTTATTTATTACACAGGAAATGATTCAAAGTGAGACCAATGAGAAGTCTGTGGGCCGAGCGTGCGGGGCCAGTGGGAGGAAACACTAATGCATGTGCAGTGGGCCGCACAATGTGGAAGCAAACCAGGAAGCTAGTCAACTTTTTCACTCTGCGAGCAATTTACATTCCAATGAATAGGTGGCATCTTTGAGTCCGGACTCCAGTTCTTATATCATGGGATATGTGCTGGACTATTTCTTGGCTGGGAGCAGTTGCCAGGCAACCAACGGAGACTCTAGGTGGATATTTCTCCCAGCCAAGAACTAGTGCAGCACTTAAACCCTTGTAAAAAAAAAGTGTCATTTTTTTTACAACTTGGTTTTGTACAGTTTAAAGCTCATTATTTAACACATTATATCTGGTTTCTTTAGAAGTGCTGTTTCCAGTCCTTGCGCTAAGCTAACCTTAGCTAAGCTGGTTGTAGCCTTATGTTTAAGGGACAGATATAAGAGTGGTATTAATCTTCTCAGCTTTGGCAACGAGCATGTTAATTATTCTATATTGAACACGATATTTTGAAATCAGTGTTTTTTAATTATGAATGCATTGCTTTGTGTTTGATTCAGTCTCTTGTCACTGAATGTGTGCACTTGACTTTTAATGGCACATTAGTATGTGTGTCTAACCGCCCCCCCCCCCCAAAAAACCTGGCTTTCCCATTTCCTCCACTCCGCTTCATCCAGCAACACATTTTGCTGGAAATGAACTTACTTTTGATGATTATTTTGGCACCAAACATATTTTTACACTCTTTGAAGTGAATATATTTTAGAAACAGCTTGAAGTCCTCGCTTCCTAAATTTAGTGAAGCTGTGATTATCGTGGGTTACATATCTGGCGACTTCCCTCATTTCCCTGTTTATCAGTTAATTCGGGCCAAAATTACTTATTGTTATTTCCGCTACTTGTCTAATACTACAACATTATCAAGGCTCTGTTTTTATGAGATAATGCCTGGAAGGGCGCAGTTCAAGGTCTGGCGTGGAGACCAGATGTCAGATTACCACAAGAAAAGGCCCTGTAAATAAAAGCACAGGCTGCCTTGCTGTTGCATACTACTGCATGCAGCATTGTGAGATATCAAAATGATCAGCCTATTACTAAAATCCCATTCATGGCCTTCTTGTGTGCAGTGAAAATCACTATCACCTCACCCATAAATAAAGTAAGTGAAGGCATTGTACCAAAAAAAAAAAAGACTTGTCCAGTCTCCAGCAAGCACCATTCCATTTTTTTTTTCCCAGAGGCGACTCACAGCTTACATTGTCTTATGTTTGCTCCATGTTGTCATTCTCAGCACATTTCATAATGGATGAACATATTTCCTTCGTATACAGGAAAGCGCTGATAATGAGAGTTCTCGTTCTTTAGAATTTGCACCACTGATGATAATGGACTTCATTATGTCCCTCTTCCAGTAAGCTGTCACCCTGAACAAATTTAAATTAGCCAGCCCAGAACAGATCTTATACCAAGATTATTTCCATTCAAGGCACCATTTGGAGCTGTTTTGATTCCCTTTTAATACAGGACTTTTCACTCCAGCAAGCAGCAGCCCTGTTTATTTGACTGTCACAACATTATAAATTACTGGCAGCTCTCTAAGCAATGACAAGAGGGGAGGAAGTCACCTAGAACCAGCCCCGGCTAAGAGAACGGGCTGAAGTGAAGGATGCTGGCTCACTGGCTCTGAACAGGGCAAGGTGGGGTCTTGGGCAAGGGACCCTGAGGGAACCATATGTGGTGGAAACCATACTGTGGCTCATTCAATAAAGTTAATTAATGATATTTTATACATAATGAGGGTCGGTCTCCCGTGTGGTCCCCTCTCAGGTTGAGTTCATGGAGAGACAGCAGTTTTGCTACGGCTGCAGGGACCATTCTGGAAGCAAAACAAGGCTCGTAACACGTCAGGTCGTGTTGAGGTCATTTTGTTAGGACTTTGTCTGTTTGACACACACATTTTTCTTGACATAAGCCTCTAGTCTTCATTGGTTTATCTTGTCACGAAAGTGATTCTTCATATTAAGTCAATATATTAAAAGAAAATGTCGCTTGTCATATTATAGCATTAACATGCATTTTTACATGTAAGTTACAAATATGCAGGTTGGTTTGAAACCATCTTGGTGCAGTCCCTGATAATATTGAAACATAAATAATGATACACAATAGGCCACATGCAGGTTATTAGAAACATAAGGCACGGCCAGAATAAACGTTGCCAAATGACCAACACAAACTTGCACCAACACGACACAAAGAGCAACATATACCAGTTCTTAATTACTGCGTCTACACAAAGCAAGACGTGTCCTAAAACCAAGATTCAATAGCAAACGCCAATAACAGCGACGATGTTGACCAAACGCAAAAACACGTGAGCAAAGCTAAAATGAATCTTGAGCGGAGAAATAAAAAAGCAGACACGTGTTTGTATTGCAAATCAAAAACGAGGCTCTGCACAACATTAACACAACACTGTCAGTTGCAAATAGTTATTTATTTTAATATCACATCCATATTTCTCAGTTAGCTCAGCACTTAACGGGCACAGACAAGAAAAACACCATCCACTTTATGTCAAATGAATTCTTCACTTGCTGAGTTAAAGTATGAAGCGTGCGCTGAAATCAAAAAACACAGCCAAGCTTTTCCACATTTTGTTCATCCATTTTGTGGGCCTAGCAGTCAGACTTGCTGCCAGTTTGCGGTTCCGATTAGCATGTTTTCAGCTGTATCGACTGATGGTGAAACCATAGGCTGGTTTCCCTCGAAAGGTGTAATAAACAGAACCTGGGAGGCTGCGGCATCTGCATTAACACCTTGCCGGGGATGTCTCCTAGGGCCCAGGAGCCGAGGACAGTGCCTTCCCTTCACACCTCGTTACTCCCGTGTCCTCCCATGACCTTTCCCTGCGGGCAAACACACACCCCATGAGACGGCAGGCCAATCAGTGCCCCTCTTCCATCCAGTCCCACCCCTCACAACCCTTCCTCTTTGCCTCATTCCCTTTTCCCTCTGCCCAAATGCACCGTCGCTGCAACTGTCATAGACCCTTTCGCTGAGTGGTATCGTTGTCGCCGGCCCCATCATTGTCCTCCACTCTATCAGTCAGCGCTGTTTACGTTCACTCCAGCGGAAACTGACGTGACCTTGAAGAGAATGTTTGTCTTTTAGACCTGAGGAGGAAGGAGAACGCTCTTTGAAAGTCTTGTCTTTCATGTCACTAATAGACAGGAGGCTGTCTGAATTACGTTTTCTTGGGGGGCGGGGGGCGGGGCGTTGACCAGTCATTGCAAAGATCAGGATGGGCTCGATTGCGTCGAGCCTTGGAGAGTGAAAATGTAGTTCTCCAGGTGAACGGAAAACGGACCCTCTGGCAAGGTTGCATGGTTTGTCTTTGATGCTCCCGGCTTGACACAGGGACTCACCTTGACTGGGTCATTTATTCAGACACACACTAAGTCACTTGGCACTGGGAGGCTGCGAGACAATTGCATTTAGCCTTCATGGAGCAATGATGCCAGGGCACCAGAAAACATCTATATTTTAAACTGTCGATGCCCTGTCGCAGTTTGAGTGGTAATCCAAAATTGATAAACACTTTTTTTTTTTTGCCCCGGATAGAAAATTAGAAATGGCTCTGCTCACAGCTTTAATTAATTCCCAGTTAATTTTTCCTTCTCAAAGGTAATCAACATTTAAAAAAGAAAACACCCAGCCATTTTCTGCAAAAAACGTAAGGGGAAAAAAGTGAAAGGAAGCGTGAGAAACATGTAAATGGCTCAGAAGCACTGGCTAGATGGCACTGCCCTTATCCCTTGTCCCTTCTACCTTCTGAACAAACCATCCCAACCTGACCTAGGACGTCTGCAAGTCTCACACCGTAGATGAGTTGCAAACTGCAGTGTGGCGAGTCAGAGCACAGAAAAACCCTGTTAATTGGTCCAGTCTGGCTGGCCCCTGTCAGACGAGGCCTTTCATGGCCTTTTCATGGGTTTCTCCTGGGAGAACTGAGGAGGCTGCCTGTAATGAGGCACCGTACCTGGTTGCAGAGGGGGGAATCAGGAGGGTCACTCGTGGGCAATTAGGGAGAAATAATGAGAGCTTTCTCTTTCTCTCTGTTTCTCTGTTTCTACCAGCCC
>CM022470.1:2460149-2473710 GCA_011952105.1 Coreoperca whiteheadi | reverse complement strand
CCCCCCCCCCTTCCCCATTTCCTATGAGGACGGTGGCTCATCAGGTAACTTTTTAGGGGGGGATCCTGTGAGAGGCAGCTTGAAACCAAAAGTAACACTGCAAGTGGAGAGCCAGAGCACTTCTCTAACGAATATGCACAAAACAGCGTTCACCACACCTGTTCTGTTGACCAACAGCGGCACCAAGCAAGACCGCAAACCTGAAAAGATTTATGGTGTCGTCAAATGAGCAGAATCGGCACGCAACCCGCTATTGTACCTGACATGTTATGAGTGCCCCGGGGTAAAGATGAGATACTATAGCTTAGCTTGTGGAACGGTCATTATGCAGGGCCAGGATGGCATGCTATATCCAAGCTTGTATACACTTCATTACAGAACTAGTTTTCCCAGTTCCAGTTTTTAATGCAGCTGGTGTTAACTACTCTAGCTCCGTCCTGGCTGCTCCGGTCTGGAGACGGATTTCCCACTTCTTTGACAGAGATTGATGTGCTGCCTGTCCCTGGCTGTAATAGCACTCAATATCCACTGCATTTAATATCCAAATGGCACCAAATCAAAATCACCGCCCGTCTGACACTGGGGTGAAACATCTCGGCTAAGTGCAGTGCCTTATTTACATGCGCAGAGCCGATTCATTCCTTTAGTGGTTGAAAGGCAATCAATAATTTACAAGCAGGTAAGTGCCTTATATGTGTTAAATGATCCACTTGCCTCTAAGAATAATGAAGTATTTGAAGCGCAATACAGATGGTTAGCCTTGTTATTAGCTGAAAAGAGCCATAAAAATGGATTTTCAAATCGAACTGAAATTGTACAGGGCAGTGAGTTCTTTTGTTGTGCATTTGCAGCTAAAATGAACAGGATTACGTTTAGAAAATATATTGTTACCATAATTAGTTTGCTTGCGCTAGGTGTGGAATAAGGCCAGAGAATACTGGACAAAAATGAACATTCTTCCTTTTGTGCAGCCCTAAGGTTCTGCATTACATCAGACTGTGAGGCGCACAGACTAAAAAGCACTGTGAAGCCCTCTCTACAGGCTGCTCCGGTCTTGCTTTTTTCCTGCTTTAGCCTTCAATTTGGCTTTTGCTGCTTTAGCACGGTGTTGGTGAAAAAAAAACAACAAAAAAACATGTTGAATACATTTGTTGTTGAGGGGAAACTAAGCCACATTGGGTTGAAATGTAGCTGCTGCCCTTTCTGCGGACGAGTCGGACGTTGAGCTGAGAACGGAGAAAGAATAATGAAGGCGCAGGCTGGTGCTGAAGGCTGTGTTTTGCATTCAGTTTTTTTTTGTTGTTTTGAAGTAGTATGACATCACTGATGGCATGACAGATTTGGGTTAGGATCCAGACCTTGTTTTGGATCTTGCAGTTTTTGCCTTGGAGAAAGGGTCATAAATGTTATAGCAGTAGTGGAAATCCCTCCCTGGTTAAAGCTCCATCTGTGCACACGAGTAGCAGAATGTGCGCGAGGCAGTAAAAAATGAATGTGGGGATTGCGAGATGGCCCAGGGAGTCTGCTACGCTGATAGAAAATGTAAAGTGCTATAGTCATGGATGTAATGTAGAATGATTGTCTGTCTCTCCTGTTTATTTGCCAGCGTAAGGGCTGTAATGGAGACAAATGCTCGTCTGAGCCTGTGAACCTGCTGCTTTGGCAATCTAACTCCTTGGTATATGTAGCCGTTCGGGCAGCCTGCACTGTGAGGACTGTGTGAAGGCAGGTGAGAGGTCCTCAGGTGACTAACCTGGCTTTTATGCCTTAATGACTCCTTGTTACTCTCATAGCTATTTCCCAATTGCCACCAGCAATTCCACCCTCTGTGTCCATTAGATGCAGGGAACATGGATCAATATGTGATGCAATTTCCCTGGGGAATGAGCGAGGCTTCTTTAGGATGGCTGGCCCACTGTCTCCCCCTCTTTTTCACTCTCTCCCTTGTCATTCTCCCTCTCCCTTTTGCTTCCTCCTCCTCTTTTTACATGCTATGCTGAGTAAATCTCAGGTAGGTGTTGCAAAGACAAAAGGAGATTTTGCCCGACCACTTATCTAAGTGAAATAAAATTCACAGACGACAGGAAACACTTTGTTACAGCGGCTAAAACAGAAACCTGTCACCCAGGTCTCTCTAAAGCAGATGAAGAATGAGTCATCACCAGTTCAACACCCACCCGATAGCGAGGGTGGCACTCAGCATTCCAGCAACATCATATGCCTTACAAGGAATGTTGCCCAGCTATTATCTTTGAACAATGAGACACGACTTGCTAGTATTTGATTTCGCAAAGGTCAACATCATTTTGCCACTGGAGTAAAGTGTTGTTTTCATAATGAATATGCCCTAGATTATGCACAGACACAACATAGCCTATACAGTCTCAGTGAATTAAAGCACAGAGAGCAAAAGCACATTACAGTACAAAGCAATTGCATACCTTTGTTACAAAGTTGCTTCCTTTTTTTTTTGTTTTGTGTCATGATATTTAATTTACTCCTTTTTTGGGGAGATGTATTTGATTTTATTCCTTACTGGGGACTTAGTTTCGACCATGATGAACATCAGGATAATTAAAAGAAAATACCAGTGTTAGTGAGTTTTCATTCTTCCCTGTCTTCTGGGACCATGCCTGACGTTTTCTCATAACTGTGCGATTTTAAATACCTAAAAACAGGCCTACAAATACAGTGTTATTTTTAAACACTGATGACCCAAAACAAACTGTCCCTCCCAAAACTGACCCTGCCATCTTTCCAAAAGACCTGAAACATGCCTGTTTCACTACCCTCAACTGTTCAGACAAGTATGAAGAACTGCCCGGAACGAGAAGCCCCGCACTGTGTATGCAGGAGGATGTATGCTGTCAACTGAAAACATGAAAACTAGGCAAGGCCCCATGGCATTCAGGCAATGTTGATGCACATGGCGTGTAGCTCAACCCAGGTCTTCACTCTTTTTTTTTTTTTTTTTGCGAGTCTTAAAGAACCACAGAAATGGGTACACATTTCTGGAGAACATCGATCATTGTATCGGTGCCAGAGAAACCCCACCCCACAGAACTCAGCCACAACCGAACATTTGCGTTGACTTCAACAATTACAGAGTGCCTGGAGAGTAACTGGTGCCGAACACCCCTCCTTCCCTTGCCAGTTTGCCTAGAAAGCGATCTTCTAAAAACAACACTGACATCTCAGTGTTCTTCCAGTCCTCATCTAGTTGTTCATCCATTTTCTCAGCAAGAGACTACAGACAATCAGGCCACTACGCTGAGGCGGCAGCAAACACATGCTGGTCGTCCGTGTTGGATAATACAATTGTGCATTCTTGTGTAATGTGAAAAAAGGTAACTCTACTGTTCACTTCGCAATCGTTACGGCGGAGGGCAAATCAATTGGCGCGGTGGTAACTTTGAATTAAGAGTTGTAAAATCCAGTGTTTGTTGGCAACTGATAAACCTTCAAACTCATGAATCTACTAGTCCAGCCTTCCTAGCTTGTGTTTCTTAATCTCACATCAAACTTCAAACATGCCTACAACTACGCATCCGTTTGCATTTCTCTAATACAGTGCTGCTTTGTAAAAACCAACAAATGTAGTTTTCTCTGTAAAGTTTGCACAGTTTTGTGAACTCACTCTTTGATTTCCCTATTTAGAGTTACAGTTGGCCTGTAAACTAATTGATTCATTCAGTTTATGGCTGGCAGAAGCCTTGTAACGATGGGGGCTATAGAGTGCTGCCTTGTAATCTGGTAGTTTGCAGATTTTCTCAAGGTTAATAGTTTCGTGACAACAGATTGTAAATGCAAAGCGCAATGTTTACAAGGCAATGGACCACATTTTTTTTCCTCTGCAGTCCGCACTGTCATGGGTCAGTGATTTTCTGTGGGCTTTAGGTTTTGTAGTTAGCACACTGTAGCAATTGAAAAATGCGCACGGTGCAGTGGGTGATCAGAAACTCTGAAATTGGCCCAGAGAGAGCACCGCTGTCAGAAAAAGACCACAGCATTGAAGAAAAGAAATGGAAAATGCCATCCCCTGCTGAGTGAATGAATACATGAGTTTCTCAGTGAACTTTTTGTCCTACTGCTTGGATCACAGCCTCAGCAAAAAGCACTCTTAACAGTCTACAGGTTTCTAAAGGGTATAATAAAACAGGAAGGGTTATTTATTTCAAAATGCATAGGTGAGGGTGAGGTAGGAGCAGGAGGGGGTATTCCTCTCATAAAAAATGTCAGTGTGTAAGCAGAGGGAACCAACAGTTAACATCTTCACTTATCCCATTGTTATATTTGTCCACAGAGGGATATTTCTGTCACCCCTTCTTTGTTGATTCGAAATGATGTTGCAGGTGTCTTCCCTCCACGTCTTTAATCAACGCACAATGTTATCTTCCGCCAGCCCTTGGCCCTCCATCTGTTTCGTGCGACTGTTTCACTACTGCGCCGTGGCTACTGGATGACACCATTTAAGAGATGAAAGAGCAGTGGTGCAAATGTCGTAAAAACTGCAGAAAAGACAAGACAGACAAAAGAGAGAGAATGAAACGGAGGCGACAAAAGAAGTCTCTGGTTCAGGATCTGAAGAAGAGACATCAGTATGTGTGGGCAGTGTTAAATAATTTACTCCTCCCTGATCAGACCCTATTTAATTAGCCCTTGTTCCACTGATTTAATCAGGCCCTCTTGGTTGGGGTGTTGGGCTATGAACTGTGAGGGGTGAAGAAGCATCATATGCTCGCCTGCTGTGTGATCACAGCGGGGCCTCAGGTAGAGGACACAGGGACACGTCCTACCAGCTGACTACAGTTATTGCTAACAACACTAACAGGGCACAGCAGCAGACCCCGGTGACTCTTATGGGCCTGCTAACAAGTTGCCGTCTAACACCTTTCATGGCATCACTTAACAAGAGTTAGCCTTCTAATCACGCCCCTCTAAACATGTTATACAATTATCTTTGTATGTGAGCGTCCACAGATGTTTGAGTGTGAATGTTTCCTGAACATCAGAGCCAGAACCATCCCTGCTCCCCTTTATTAGGATTAGTGGAAGCATCTTTAGAGCTCGGGCCTTTCGGGAAATGATAGCGGAGTAGTAGGGGTGCATCTAAGTATTGTGTTGCCCAAGGCTAGTTTAGAGGAACTGCAAGTTGCCAGAGGATCCAATTTCAGGCCATTTCCCCCCCTAAAAAAATTGTCTGAAGTGGAAAATCATACCTGATGGCCCACTAGCATGGCTTTCAAGCCACTAGATGGTAGTATGGAAGTCTAGGTACAAATCAGTTTTCTGAAAAAAGGGTTATGATATAAAAGGAGGGTTGGACAAAAGTCCAAATGACCATCTGTGTCCTTTGGTAAAAGACCATGTTTCCCATATAGTGAAGAGATGGACTAGTTTTTTTACTCACACTGTAGGATAGACATGAATCTCCTAGTGCAGGACATTGAATTTGTTTTAAGCCACACTCCCACGACGTGCAGCCAGTGCTGAGGTACACACTTTGATTTGTGACATGCAGAGAAGGGGGAAAAGAGAAGACGATGAGAACGAGGAAGAAGAAGCAAGGGGAACAGGAGTGCGGTGTCCCGCTGAGGTAATTTGCCTTGGGTCTTATGGAGCTTACTCGCACTGCTGGCAGAGTCATATGCAGGCTGATACGGGAAAAGGAGAAGATGTGAGAACAGCATGAGAAGCCAGCAGAATCACAAGTGTTGTGGCTTTACCTTACCTGAGCTTCAGAGGAAATGAGAGAGACTGGAGCCAAGAGAAGGCTGGGTGCGGAGTAAGGTTTAACTAATACTCAAACAAAGGCACCTGAGCAAGCGTGCGCAGGCACATGCACACTCGTCATCCGGTGCACCTGGGAAAGCTAAGGCCAATTTTCATGGGAGCGTAGCAGTTTTGAGCACACATAAGCGCCTGTGACACCTTTGGCAGTGCCAAGAGCCCACACATCAGCCGGCGTTGACAGCATGGCTGGCACATGCCTGAGGGGCTGGGAAACTTCCCCTCTATAATTGCATCCCGTGTCAACCTGTGACAAGTCAGGCTCAACCCGCATGGGAGCTCACTAATCACCGGCCGGACGACCTCCGCCTCCTTTACCCTCTCGTTCCCCACTTTCACCCCACTCAACGCGCTCCCACTCCAGCTATCTGCCTCCCATCTTTGTTTGTGCACCTGTAGGTGTAGCACCCCCGAGCAAGCCATTATATCTTTATCCCTTCAACATGACTCAACAGTCAAAGCAGTTCTGTCCTATTAGTCCTCTTCTTTTAAAGTATGCGCTGATGTAGCCATTTCGCATTTATTCCATCTGTTATTCTCACCTGCCCTCTCTAGCTGACACATTTTACTCATTTTATGCTAATTGCATCACATTTGTTGAAATGGGTGCCGGGATGAAAATGATAATAGTCTGTCTACTCTTACAGGACTGCTGGCTGGGGATTCCTGCGCTTCTTCACACCTCCCATGAAAATTCTGAGTGTGACTACGATACAGTCAGTTACCAGACGCGTGATAGCAATGTACCTTTGTGATTTAAGACGAGGGGGCGATTCGCAACAAGTTTATGTGCGTGACGGCAAGTTTGTAAAAGTCTGTACAGCGGAAAGTCCTTGTGATCTTTGATAAGAGATATCGGTGCGTGTCTCTGTGTGTGTGTGTGTGTGTGTGACCACATCTTTGATCTTTGGTGAGTGATGTGTGTGTGTGTGTGTGTGTGTGTGTGTGTGTGTGAGAGAGAGAGTGAGAAAGAGAGCGACATGGTGCTAGTGCCTCCTGCCTCCTGCAGATTGAGGTGAGAGCAGCCAGGTGGGGCCCGGTCGTGTTTGTGTGCTACAGTAACTGGATGTGATGGGTGGCCTCTGGGGATCTCTGCCTTAGAAGTGCTAAACGAGCGAAGCAGAGCAATCACACTGTTCCTGTGTGCGTATGCCTCTGTGTGTGTGTGTGTGTGTGTGTGTGTGTGTGTCACAAGCCCACACACACACACACACACACCTATATATGATAGTCAATTCGCTTTCCTGTTGCCACTGGCTGTGTGTCTGCGTAGGTGTGCGTATCGGCTATAAAGGACACTGCATTTATCCGCGGACTAAATATAAGCGCCATGAGATGGATGATAAGATAAAAAAGCCTTTAATGTATTAAAATGTTGCCAGGTAACAAGCGTTGTAATAACAAATACACAGGCATGGCTGCGGTTTGGGTCAGTACGCTGATGGTAACTGCTGCAGACAGTCCACATGCGGTGGAGCTGTAGTGCTGCTCTGCTAGCATGACTCCAGTCACAAAGGTGGTGACAAGACACTGGTTCTAGACCAGAGATGGTGACCCCCACCCTCCTCTAAACACCTCCACCCTCCCCCATGTCTCAATAGGATTATTAGCCTGATGCTCCTGAAAGGGCAAACTGCCCCCCCTTCATTACCCAAATAGAATTGACTTAATTCAATTAAGGAGTAAAACTGCTCCTCCCATGAGAAGAGCCAGTGTTTGTGTACACCTCTGCCTCTTGCACGTCAGCTTGCACATATGTTACATGTGCAACCTGGCAGCCGAGCTCTCGGGCCGCGTGAAAGCAAACCACGCGAGCACCCGCGCCATAGGTTGTGCTCCCGCCGCAGGCCAACGGGGTGCCCCAGTGGTGGCACTATGGAGGCCCGCGCCCGTGTGCCCCGCCAGAGCCGAGGTGAACGCCGAGGAGTCACCGAGCCACTCCATCAAGCAGACCCCCCCCCTGGGGACCACCAGCCAATGAATTACAGATTAGATCATTGTTACAGGATCATAACAGTGATCTAATTGCCAATTTCTCTTTTTAATTGAATTTGGTGGAGTGAAGAGGCAGAGATAGGATTCATGGGGCTTTGTGTGGAGCCGATTGGAGTCGGCCCGCTTTTGACCGGACACGACGGTTTAACGAGGGGAAAAATACCGGAGCTTGACATTCGGCTGCAAACTGGGCGTAGACGGCAGAAACGTCAGGCCTAATGTCCTTGACAGTGCTTCTTGTTCAGGCCGAAACTCGTTTTTGGAACGTTTAGGGTGTTGGCTCGCTGAAATTAATCAAATTGTATTGACAGCACTATGAATCACAGTTAAATCAATGTAATTGGTTTGCACTCTGTTGCTTGTTGATGGGCTCCAGTTGTCTCTTTGGAATTTTCTTTTACCTTACATTTTCTATTCCCAGTTTAGTGTTTTCTAGCGCAAATGCATCTACTCTGAACCTTTAGCCTGCAGTTTGTCTGTGTCTGTCTAGCTGTCCCACCCACCCCATCCTCACCCTCACCACCCCCACCTCCAAAAACCCTCCTCCAGTCCGAGCGTAAATGAGCTCCACAGTGTTGTCTGATTATAGCTTGGTTAAATTAGATGAGATAAGTTAGCCCACCGTCTCCTCCACAGCCTTGCTTGAGAGCTGACAAGCCCAATACATCTGCCGTGGCCATGGTAATTGAGATGGGGGGGGGGGGGGTCGGTGGTAGGAGGGGAAGGAGTGATTTGTGTGTGTGTGTGTGTGTGTGTGTGTGTGTGTGTGTGTGTATAGAGGCGTGTGAATGGGAGGGGGTGCCTCTCTCTGTCTCTTGTTCCTCAGTACCTGTCACTGATGAGGAGCCAAGGAGAAGCTTCAGCTTGAAGCTGTCATCGGCCCTCTGAATCTGTATGCCTCACTCTATCATCCCTCCCTCCTCCCTCCCTCACTCTCTCTCTGTCTCTGCCTCTCTCTCTCTCTCTCTCTCTCTGTGATGTAGATGCAGAGTGTGTGAGTCGTGAGCCAGCCAGCGAGCGTGTGTGCCGTAGGAATCTGCGCGACCAGCTCTTGAGGCGTTTAAATCGGCGACGCCGGCAGACCGACTGGGGCGCAGGCAGCCCGCCACCCTGACACCGCCGAGACCGACGCTCCCTCTCCCGGACTGACAGGCCAATCGCAGGCCACCGCTCGCCCTCCCTCCATCCACAGTCTGCTCTCTCACTCCCTCCTCCTCTTGTTTCTCTCTCTCTCTCTCTCTCTCTCTCTCACTCTGGTTTTCATTCCTTTGCGTTGAATCCGTGCATCCCCTCCTCCTCCTCCTCCTCCTCCTCCTCCTCACACCTTTTGGTCAGAAGAGGAAGAGGAAGCCCAGCCCAGGGAGAGACGCTGAGAGGATGAAACTCTGACACGCCGACAGACCACAGGGAAACAAGAGCACAACTGTGAGTACAGCGGTCCTTTCACCTCTCACTCAGGCTTAACACTGTCACACGCACCTCGTCGCTCTCTCACGCACGCACGCGCGCGCGCGCGCGCACGCACACACGTGTCCGGCGCATTTACTCCAAACACACACAGTGACTGGACTCTGTGCACAGATCCAAAACCGTACTCACTACCCTTCCATTGCTCAAGTGTCTTTGTCTTTTTCAGGCAGGCAAAGAAGTGCAGGATTGTGGGCTTTTTTTTTTGTTGTTGTTGTTTTTAGCATGTGCAGTGTGTTCCTTTATGTCTGCTGTTTGAGCTGCGTCCTGCATTTATTGCAGTCCACAGAATGCAAACAAAAAACAATCGAGCAAAAAAGTGCGTTTCATACTCTACAATACGTGTGTGACACCCCCCCCACACACACACACACTTTAATAGATTCACTTTTAAGCTTCTTGCCAAAAGTCAACAGTGCATTTTTATGTTTCTTTGTTTGGTTTAGATGAAAAATCACCCCAGCAATATGCAAGGTCAACTGAGTAATGTTCCGCACACTGCGCCTCATGTCGTGCGCGCCTTTTGTCTGCGCAGATCTGTTGTTTTTATTGGCAATATAGGCATGCTGGATCACCACATGAGGGAAGCGTCCATGTTCTTATCTCCCATCTTAAACGTATAAGCTGCTATAAGCCAATAGATGCCTGCGGGGTGAAAAAAGGGGGCGTACTTTCTTCACAACGGCACAAGAATCCCAAGCAATCCCCACTGCTTATTGTTTAGCGCTCAGCCAGGGGAGGTCTGCGTGCCGGGGCTGATCCGCGCCGTTTGCGCCACACTATTTTTTGATTATGTTCTTGGTTCATCTCTGGCCGAGGCGATTTCCTATTTCCTTCTCCCATTTCGAGAACGGGGAGCATAATATGATAGCGGCTCACATGCGGGGAAGTGCAGACAGTGGATCTGTACAGAGGACACAGATTGCATTTCCCCTGGAGAATGCTCTTGCTGAATTAAAGGCACTGGAGGGCTGCTCGGCACTTGTCCTCAGCTCCGCTAGTAATGCCGGCGGAGGGGGAGAGGGTAGACGTGGTGTTTACGGCCACTCTCTCACTTAAAGAGCTCCCATTGGCCCTAATGCCACAGCTGCATCACACTGGCCCATTGCAGTCCGCGTTATATTACATTTGTGAGGCCCAGGATATTGTGTGGCGCCTCACTTTGCTTTGATAATCTGATGAGCCATGTGGAAAATGAAAAGATATATATGTTAAACATCCCACAGTATATTATATGTGTTGCTGGGCTATAAACTCCTGCAGCGACAACCACAGTATTTGCATTTTCATGATTTGGTTTAACCTGGATCCCATGCACCGGCGGCACTTGTTTTTGCTTAAGATTGAAATCGTTTTACTCATCATTTTAGTTGTTTGTAGTATGTAGTTGTTCTTTGTTCTTAATTCATAATTCTAATGGTTTTCTGGCATGTTTGCTTGCAAGAGGTGATATTTTGTATGTTTTCCACGTTGCTGAATCCAAATGAGGGATTGATTTTGACTGTTGGAGATGTGAAGTGACACATCAATGGCTCTCGAGGCCCAACAAGCCTCTGGTTGCCGATGTGTCAGCAAAAGTGAATGAAAAGCCTGAGACTCACTTCCTCCTTTGTCTGGCCTTGGCGATTTTACTAAACCCTTGTGGTTTAACACACACACACACACACACACACACACAGACACAGGATGTTTAAATCAAGGTAAACAAGACGATTATCTACCCTTTCCTGCTCAGTAGTTGCCCCCTTTTCCCCCATGCAAGGAGCCCTGGAAAAGACGGATTAGTTAAGAGTTAAAAGGCAAACGGAGACGGTGTCCTACATATGAAACTGTAACTCCACTGACCATGCTCCATCTCCATATAACCTCTCCTATAATAATAAAGATTACAAAAGCTACATCACAAAAAGTAATTTCAACTCTCTCGATTAATGCAACTTTCATTTGGATTTGCCCGTGGCTTTCATAGAAAATTCCTGTAATTTAAATGCAGAGAGGCAGTCTGCGTCTGACTTGGTCACTGCCCGTCAATTTAAATTTATCTGCTCCATGTTGTGTGTTTCATTGTCGAGAAATATATTCAAGGGAAGTTAATAGCCTTTTATGCCAGGAAACATATTTAATTACCTATATCTTTCACTGCGAAGCGTTTCCCCTAGAGGCGCTGTTAATGTAAGTCTGTGATCTTTGCAGTTATTAAACCGCTCGTGGAGGCAAGCTACTGTCCATCCGTTCATGTATCTGCACGTATTGATTAGGTGGTGGGTAGCCAGGCCTGATCATCAATAGAGATCCTTACAAGGCGAGGGCCAGATCGTCTTTCCCCTCTCCCTGAATGCTCAATTACACGGCGTGCACAAGGAAATGTGGGGGAAAGAATTCAGTTTCTGACAAGGTCAAATTACGTATGTCAGCTTCAAATCATTTTGTTGAGGTATTCGGCCACATCTGAACGTATAAAGAGAGAGACATTCGGAGAGTCAATAAATGTTGTATGCCAGAGCTCTTTAAATATTCAGATACTTTGCTGATTTAATTATGTCTACAGGAAGCGATGGTTTGAGCTCCTCCTGGGTGTTTTCGTTTATTTTCAGAAAATCTCCACCTGACTTTTGGGTATTGGATGCCAGTAATTGCACATCTTGAATAAATGAGTGAGAATTTACAAATTTGCCAACTTGTTACCATTTAAATGGTGTTGATTACAACTGCAAACCCATCATACGTTCTCCAGTCTTGCCGCAGACGCAGTGCCACTCGTGTCGCAGAGTGGAAAAGTTGATGCTGTAATTGGTGCTTTGTGGCGCTGTTTGCTCTTGCTGGAGTTCTTAGACAATGGAATACACAGCCTATTCAAAAACTCATGAATAGCACAATTCAATGATGAAGGACATGTGTAGCAAATATTGGAGGTACTTTTATTCTGTTGGTGGAAAGCCAAAAAGCAGAATTGATTTGTTGAGTGAGCCTGGGAAGGATAGCCTCTCCTCAAAAAAACCTTTGTGAGGAAGATGGTAATTGCAGGGCAAAGTGCTGCTGACAAAATGCAGAAAAGAATTACCATATGACTCCAATTGCAAGGTTTTGAAAGATATACATATCAACAAAAACACTAGTTGTAGCTCGCAAAGTAGCTTCAACTCTTGCGACATGTTTTAAGGGTCAGTTCACGATGCATTTTCTCATTTGCCTGTAGCACTATCTATCCATGCAGATCGTTTTGGTTTTGTCTGGATTTTGAGCAATCTGTCTCTAGAGATGTCTGCCACCAGGCCAGTACAATGGAGGTGAATGTAATTTTGGTTTGTGGTGCTCAAAACATTGAAGTATCGCATTTAAGAACTCAATACATCATCTTATAAGATGTCCTACAGTAGTTGTGTTCTGGTTCCTTTTAACTACCGAAGCAATATTCCCTGTGAAAAATGGGCTGCGAATTATGACGGTTTTCATTATCAATCATTTGGTCTTTTAACATGTTAGCAAATAGGGGAAAAAAAGTGCCCAGGGCCCATAAAATGTCCTACCAACAGTCCAAAACCCAAAGTTATTCACTGTCATAGCAGGCCAACGAAGCCAGAAATTCTTCTAGTTGCTGTGAATTGATTAATCAGTTAGTCGAATAATTGATTCAGCTGTGATGTCTGGTGATTATCCAGACTAAGCAAGAATTCTCTTTGTGGAAAGACACATTGCTTTTTTTCCAAAGTTTTGAAAATGTCATTTTTTAAACCATTCACCTCCACGGTTTTAAGGGGGCGGCAGTAAGAGAGATTTTAAAACCTGGGCAAATAAACCAAAACTATTTACATGGTTGGATAGAGAAACGCGTTGTATTGTGAACAAAGTGTTTATTTAGTCCGTTTTATTAGAAAGTTTATGGCAGCCCTGGGTGGGCTTTTGCCACTCAGTCACTATTTAATCAGTCTGTACCCCCAGCACTAACCTTCATTGCCCCTCCGTATCATTCTCTGCAGGGTCATGCAAAGTATCATCAAATATTTATGATATTAATAACCACCTTTAAGAAGGGGGGGGGGATAAGAACATAAATAAATCTGCGCCACAAAGCACACGATTAAGAAGTCCATTCCATTTAATAAATGGGTGATGGGGAAATAAAAGGGCAGTCCCCGGGGGGGGGGGGGGGAGGTGTATAAGAGACAGAAAGAAATCCATACAAGGCAGGGGCGCTAGCCGCTTTGCCACCGTGCACCCCCCCTCTACAGCATTATCAGTTAATTCTACCAATGTAAGATTCAAACAACCACACAGTCAACATGGATCTGGAAGGGAAGTGCAAGTGAAA
>CM022470.1:2386698-2452587 GCA_011952105.1 Coreoperca whiteheadi | reverse complement strand
CCCCCCACCGAGCAGTAGTTGCGTCACACCTCAGACTTTTTGGGCCCAAGTGGCAGCACCGTAGCCCTGATCAATCTCTCAATATGCCTAAATTGCTTTGGATGGCCTCCTCGTGAAGAGACAGGATTGGCCATACTGATGCTCCTCCAATCAATAGCAGATGCTATCATGGCCCATCAACAATGAAGTGTTTTTAATGGAGGTCAGGGCATGGGAGATCTAATTCATTTTAATTTGTAAATTGTGGCATGACAAAATTCTAATCAGGGCGCTTTGCTATCAGATATGCAGACTTCAGAGTCTCTGGCTCTGTCTCTTGCTCTCGTTCCTCCTCGGCCTCATTTGCATTCGTGTCTGTCTGGGAATCCACACAGGACTGGGAAGCATGAATGTATACATGACATATATTAAATATCAGTCAGCATTGAGTATCACTCAGTTTTTAATGCAGAGCATTTCTTTTTTTAAGGTGTATCATCTTTACCCAAGACAACTTTTACTCAGAAACACACCCTTGCACGTGTTCCACCTCATTAAGTAAAGATTGAAAAGATTACAAATATGACATGTGCAATTTATTACCTTAATTAATTCACTGTCTTCTGTCAGAGACAGGCAAGGCTGTGTCATCTAGAAACCATTTTTCGGTGGGGATGTTCGTAGCGAGCTGGCACTGTGTTGTTTGCCCAGATTAGTGTAAGAGGTGAGCCTTTTCCATCTCCCCTTCCATTTCAGCTAAATTTGCCTCAGCCACAGTAATATGCACTACGGTACCCCCCCCTCCCACACACACACACACCCCCACCCCCCGTGAGTGGAAATGCAATTGTGCAATTGGAATGGGATGTTGCGACTGTGTGCAGATGAACCTATCTGCCCTTGCACCCGGTGCATGAGTGAGGCCATGCAATGCTCATCGTTTGCAAAGGCTTTCAGTGCAGCACAGAGAAGAGGGCAGGTCCGGGGGGTCACTGTCTCCACACAAGGCAGCGCACGCTTGCCGAGCTGTGACCAATGCAATCGGTAGGGAAGATCACCGTGCCATTTCAAATGGATTAAGCTTCCATTCAGCGTAGAGGAAAACTGGCAAAAATCTCCTATCATTGTTGGCATAAACAAGGAATAGGTCGTTGTCATTACAGAAGCATTCAAGTCAAGGATACTGCCGGTAAAAAAAAAAAAAAAGGCTGTGTTTTGTGCACTATCAAAGGACGTTAAGTAAAGTCCAAATGTGAGGAATGCACATTCACTTTCGAGGTCGGTTGTGCCTCCCCCATCGGTTGTAACACCGAAATCTATGAGTGAATTATGGGGAATAATTATTGATGAGAGGCAAGGGCATTGTGCTGTACAGAAAAAAGGAAGCTTCAGAAGCAACCAGCACCAAGCCCCGTCTTCACTCTCGAGTGTCCCCATTGATTTATCAGGACTCTATTTTTAGTTGCACATGGAGCAGTAATGGATTCATGGGAATTAACAATGATTCAAGCGAAGCTAATATCAGAGATTTCAGAGGCTCGATTAATGCTGGAGGAATTCAGCACCTCAACTCCCCAATTATTCATAATATTTCTCCCACTGCATAAACACAGACGCTTCAACCTTATCAGAAAGGCTTGTTAAAGGAGCAGGTGTGTTTGCTCTCTTTTGCACTGCAAACTGTAAGAACATCTCATGGGTTGCAATTAATAGCATGAACCTTTTTCCCTTCATGGTCCAGCTGATAATTGATTTGGATTCCTGTTATCAAAACAACAACACTAAAATCATGCAATTGAATTACCCATAAATCCCTGGTGCTACTGTATCTAGTCATGCAGATCATTAGGGTTCTCTTTGCTGATGTTCTCAACCACTGAGATTTCTGCCACTACCCCAGTACAATTGAGGTGAATGGAATTTTTTGTTTTCAATCCCAACTTCTGACATCTAATAATGACACAAATAGTTTTTTTATTCTAATCTAATTTGTCTCTACCGCGCTTCGTACAGCAACTTACGGATATAAAAGTGTACCCTTATTAGAGTTGACTTTTTTTGGGGATGTATACTAGACTGATTCCAGACTTCATCCATCACTTCCCTCATCTTCAATTATCATCAGCGATTCAAATAGATCGGGTGTTTCAGGAATGGGCCACCACCAGAAAAATGCCAATAAAACGGCAAGAAGCGTACATGAGACTGACACAGCTGTGCAGTTATTTAAGTTGACTTATCAGGAAAAAAAAACAATTAAAAAAAAAAAAAAATGTTCCTTTTATCCCGCAATTACAGCTACTTTTTCCTATCGAATGGTGTTGCCAGGACGGGTACATCGCGCGCTACTGGTTAGGGCAAAATAACAACCCCTCCCAAAGGGAAAACGGCCGGCACGAGCATAATGTCAGGCTGAATAATGAAGTGGAACAAAATGGCAATTCAGTCTGATTGTCAGGCTAGGTTTATACAGCATCATCTGTTGGTCTGCAATTGAGTTTAGATTCAATTTGATGGTTTGCCTCGCTAGATGAATGAGCACTTTGTCTGTAGTTCTACAATTAAGATGACTTGCCTGATGTTGTAGTAGATCCTAATAGAGTTGACTGGTCTGATAGGGCCGGCAGTTGTGAAATGGTCTGTTAGGTCAACCATACAAATACAAACTGCTAGAGGGAAGACCTTATGGGCTAATAAAAAACATCTAGATCTGTTTAGTGACTGCAGACCTTTTCTTCTATTTTTGTGCACAAAACATTAAATAATGACATTCAAATAATGTTCAACAACAATGTCTCCTTCTAAAAACAATGTCCCAGTTTCGTCAAACTAATCTACAGACCTCACCGTGAACAGTGTTCACTAGTACTACTTTCTACAGAAGAAATGATCCACGCTTGAGTATCAAGTGTGTTTATTTCAGTGCCTTGAATACAGTCAGTGGAAGAAGTCATTTCAGTGTTATTACCCCAACGGATGCATTAAGAGTCAACAGCAGAATACAGATTGTTGTGAAAAGAGAAGGAGAGTGTGTTCGCACACTCGATTCAAGATTTGATAGTGTGTGTTCGGGTGTGTAATGTAAAATTAGTTTGAATGTGTGTGTTCAGGCTCGGCATTCTGCTTTAGTGTCTTTACTGATGTTTGTTTGGTGGGTGCACTGGGGTGGCGTGTGCCTTTTTGTTAGGACAGCACAGGCGTCGATTCTACAAACTTTACACCGGTGCTTCCTCCACCAGGTGGGAGTGCTCTCCTCACAACATTAGCCTTAACCTCAGAACCCCAGAGGCCCGTGCTACGCAGCAAGTTCAACATACCCAGGATCTCTTTTCGTTATCCGGCTTCACTAAACCCAACAGCCGCAATCACAATCAATCAATCAGTCAACATTTATTTATACAGCCCTTTAGAAGACACAAAGTGAACCAAAGTGCTTTCCAATAAAAATAATAAGACAACTAATAAAACTAAACATTTTAAAAAGAAACCAACAGCAATAGAATACACGGAATGCCACAGCAACTGCTAAACATTGAAAGCCAGTCTAAATACATGAGTTTTAAGCTTAGCTCTACAGAGGCCCAGGTCAGTGATTGGTCTGCAATCAGTGATTGTGTTTGTACCGTGTCCTTGGGACTTCCAGCAAAAGTTGATTTACTGATCTCATACCCCTTTTCCACCGAGGCGGAGCTGGTGCTAGTTTGGAGCCAGGGCCTAGTTTCAAATCGGTTCTTTGTGTTTCCACAGCCGAAGCAGCAGCTCGGAGCCAGGAAAATTGGTTCTTCAGTAGCACCAACTCGTTGCTGGGCAAGAAGTAAGCGCCGCTTACTGCAGCGGCTGGGGGCGGGGTTACCGTGACCGACAAGACGAACAGTTTTCACTTCTGCTTCTTACGCCAACGCTTAATACATCTTTATTTAACTGCAATGTGATCGTTTATCAGCAGAGTTGATGCTAGGAGGCTACCAGGCGACCCTGTCTCCTAGAAATCACGTTTAGATCCAAAAAATGTAAATCAATACATTTTGAGGGAAACGGAAATACGGAAATGTTGTTAATTAACACATCCAGAAAGTCATAAAAATGTAGATACTGAATGTAGCAGTAAAATGTTAATTGACAACGTGTTTCATTAGTTTTCCCGGCAAAAGAAATCTAACCACAGGCGAGAGGTAGGATGCGAACCCCGGACTCTGGTGTCCTGCACTTTGAACGCCTGCCGTCCACCTCCCCGCATCTCTGGTGCGGTACGTAAATGTAGCATTTCATCCACTCATAAACTGAACATAATAGTGATTATTCTTACGTCACCACAACATAACTGCTAAAACAATACGTTATATATATAATATAAGTATTACTGGGCTATTAGTCGAGGTTCATCTGCGTTCATCCTTGACGTCCTGCCTTGACTCTAAACTGACTCTGCAAAGTAGACCCCTCACGGATATTAGTCCGATCAGTACAAAGAACTATTGTTTCAATAGATACATTTTTACATTTAAGTAGAACCTGCTTTATGTTGGTCCATGCTATAGTCATTTAAATGCTGTTTAAATGAAAGATATATGTAACCAGGACCCCTACAAAACTGCAATTGGATTGACATTAATTTGGACAAACTTTATCCTAGTTTTAGGAGACCTATAAAGTAATCTAATCTACACTAGCACAATTGCTGTACATATTGTAGTACTTTCCTATCAAAACCTTACTGTTTACTACTGACTTCAGCAGTGAAAATATAAGGAAAGAACTTCTACAAATGCTGTAGAAGACAGCAACAACAAAGCTTACACGTACAATATGAAAGCTGCCTGTGGGTAGAAGAGACAGTCTGCGCTAGATTCAGTGTTGGGAATGTGAGATGTCAGCGAGTTCAAGTCTAGGTTATGTAATATCTTGTTGCCTTGAACGTACGTCAGACTCAACAGGGGTACTTGTGTTAGTCATTGTGCTTCTGTCACTTTATGGGAAGTTTTCTGAACAGAATGAATCTGAATGTGAAACTTCTGCGCCGATTTAAGGTTACCTGTTATGTGGAGCTCGACCCAGATGTATTTTAGCGGTTAACTGGATCTGTCCAAAAGCATACTACGCAATGAACTCGTCAAAATATGGCCCTTTTACTTTTTGGAGCTGTCACACAGCCATCACTCCTTCAAACCAATTTTGTAGATTAATAATTAATGCTTTAGGTCAGCCCCTGTTGAAGGCACTGAATTGTGGGAGTAAGCCACTTCAAAACTAAACAATATGACGTGGCCCTGGCTCCTCTGTTGCACTGAGATAATATTATTTATGAAGTATTTCGATACATCACAAATGAATGTGAAGCTTTTGTTTTTTGCACTTGTTGCCATTAAATGAATGACAGCTTTATAACGGAGACTGCGCGAAAGTCTGAAGTATCTCAAAAAGGGAGTTAGTGTATGTGAAGCACATTTTCAAAAGGTTCATAATATTTTTTACTTTATCTAAACTGAGCACCACCGTACCTCCAAATTATCTCTGGGAGCTGCCGTTCTCTTCCAAACTACCGACAAATGCTTCACACAAGCCTTTCATAACTGAAATGGGTTGGTTTTTTTTGGTGGGGGGGGGGGTTTGGGACTCAAATGTCATCCATGAATGAACCATGAACTGTACTTAAATAATTTAAAAGCAGCATCCGGCACCCTGCCATACAATCCAATCTACATTTTTTTTTTCTATTTGCATGACTTGATTTGGGCTTTGATGTGACCAATCCAAAATATGTTTAAAGCATAAAAAACTGAATTTAGTTATACACAAATACGGTTTAGAAAACTCTAAAACTTGCCTGCTCAGCGCTGTGGGGGACTAGAGCCTATCCCAGCATGCAGTGGTTGAGGGGTGGGGTCTACCCTGGACAGATCGGGTTCAAGCACCTTCTTACTGTGGGGCCACATTGCTAACCACTGACCCATTGTGCTGTTTAAAAAAAAAAACCTCTAATCCAACCTAAAACTTCTTTTCCCTGAAGAAAATGCATGAGACGTCGTAACAAACCAAGGCTCTTGTCGTAGCGGCTGTTTCTATCTGTGAGACTCGTTCTCATTGTGAGTGTCGGAGTTCATTTTTCACATGTAGTCGGGCAGGCAGCTATTTGCCGCTTTCATTGTGAACTATAAACACATAAGCCAGCATGTCAAAAAAAAAAAAGATCAACAATGCTTCTCTTTCCGAATGAAAGGACGAGAGGAAACAACCGATGAGGAGCTGCAGTTACACACATGAATGCAACTGGCTGTGGTTGTTTGATATATTTCAGCTGAGGACTAATCGATGAAAGCGTTCAGTCCCATTTTGGCTTTTACAGTTGTGATGCACCAATATGCTTGTTTTGTTGGGGAATACCTGATACTTTTGTATTTTGTAGCCCACTAATGGTATTTCCTTTATAGCCTAGTGTTGAAAAGTGTCAACCGAAGAGTGCAAAACGGATTGCACGTTTCCAAAAGACATATCGTATATTAAGACAATTTTTCCAAAGTGGACAGTCAAACCTCGATGACATAAAGTTGATGTTATTTGACCCAGATCACTGTGATCACACACGCTGGCTTTAATAAATGTTCATTTGTTCTGGTAGAACAAACAATGCATGAATTTGTCCTTGCTTAAACAATTGTGATCAAATTTGCTTTGCTATCAGTAGCTGCTAGCCGTAGCCGAAATTTTATTCAAGGTGGCGGTGCGTTTAATTTGGCCGCCTGTCAATGCCGTCATATCCCCTTTACCACCTCTAGCTGCTATAACATTAACTATTATGATTTCTGCCTGAGTCACGTCCGATAGACTTTCATCGGCAATGGCTGTTGTTTAACAATGAGGACAACAACTCCCATGATCCCGCGCTGCTTCAGACCATCATCAAACTCGGTCTTTTGTTGTCGTTTTCATATGAGCGACCCCCAGAGGCAGAAAATAAATACTGTGCGTTTGAAACTGATTCTGTTTTGTTGGGGTTTTCTCCTCTTCACCTTTATCTTTAACATCTGTTTCATCTGCTTCTATAAACCTTCCACCTTCTTCAACAAAACCAAACAAACCAGAAATGTAAATTTAATTAACCTTAAAATGTATTTTAATTGTCTTTTTACCCTTTTTGCCCCAAATTAAGTCGATAAGGCAACTCTGGTACTTCTTACCGTGACTTGTAGTGGTGCTAACTTGCTCCACAAACCAAATGGTTAGTTTGAGGTATTAGTTTAGGGATGTCTCCGTGTTGGGAGGGATAAAGAGCCCGGGGCGAAGTTCTAGACGAATGAAGTCTTTCACCATAGTTACAAGGATGCTGGTTTGTTGAAATTACAGACTGGATCTCATTTGAGTTTGGATTGTAAAAGTGGTTCTGAATTAGATTATTTTTATGTGAAAGACTAAAGCAACTGGAAAGAATCCTTTGGGCTCGATAATTCCTTTGTGGAAAATGTTGTCTGTTTGTCTGCCTTTGCAAGATTGCCAATTCCTTGATGGACAGACTACGGCGTTAATACCTTTTACTACTTCTCATTAAAACGTTTGGTTCTTTTGGCTTGAACAGCGCAGAACATATATCTAGAAATGGGGCAAATGATAGTTATCACAATATCACCCAAAGCTGACATGCAAAAGCGTCTCAACCACCTGGGAGAATATTAAAATTCCTCTGCCAGTCTCGGGCCACGTAATGCGATATGAAAGATGGGCGGAAGGCAGAGAGGAGTGGAGGCCAACCTCTCGTCACCTGGTCACTCAGACCGGCAGACAGAGCGCTGGCCGTCTGTCCACTCGTCTGATTTCCATCCCCTTGGCACACCGGGTAATAGAGATCAGTAATTGGGTGCTATAAATCCTGGCCGAGGACAAGGTGGGTCAGAACAGGCTGATTACTTAGGCATTACAGTCAATCTAAGCAAGTCCTTGAATTGAAAGATTTGGTGAGGTGGATTCTCATTATCGGGCCCGTTGCATGTATGCATTTGTGTGAAAGAGTAAGGGCCAAGGTCCCCTTCCCGTCGCCTGTTGGAGAATGACATTATGCAATGCTCCAATGCCCTCAACCGTGCAGACTCGTAAACATCACAACAAATTTATTTTCCTCACCCCCACAGTTTTATAAGAATGTTTTCAGAATTGTCAGGGAGCGGTCAGAGGGGCCCGCCTGGAGTTTTAAGACCTCGCCGCCCGAACGGCTCCTCGGTGCATTAAGGACCTCTGCCTGGGTGACACGTTCACGGCAGGCTCAATGTTAGACCACGGGAAGGTCTTGCGGTTTCAAATCTGCAACAGGCGTGCAGCCGGGACTCTGACTCTCGCCATCTGCCTGCATCATCCCTCGGCTTCGGGTTTCACAGAGGGGTGTTTATCTTTCAGTGTAGCCAGAAAACAAGCACTCAAGGTGATTAGCCCCGTCATTTAACATGAAGCAGATTGATGGCTATATGGTGAAATGCACCTTTCTGTTATTTTTCATCTCAGAGCCTATGAGCTAAATCCATTTTAAGCTTCTCGGTAAGAAAAGGAGTCTATGGAAGGTGAATTAGAGTGTAAAGCCGATAGTCTTTCTCAGCATTCTCTCCAGCTGAGGGTGTGACTTACTGGATTATGGCAACAGTAGTTTCTGCTCCAACCCCCTTAAGTTTTCTGATGTGGCTTTTATATTCCTGCCTATTTTGATACAGTTTTTGTTTTTTCTTTGTATCGAGAGCGCATCGACACATTCTGACTGTGAGTTTCTTCATCACAAGTTACCCTGCCCCTTTGTGCCATCAGTCCCCCAAAAAGTCTTTTGATCCACAGTCTCCAAAGTCATTTGTCTAGAGAACTAGAGATCAGCAGAAGCCTAAAAAAATGCCAAATCATGTGATGAATAGTGAGGTGGCTGGGATCCAACATATGGGCTAAATGAGCAAATGTGATCGATTATCCCAGTAAACATTTAGAGCTGCGTGAAAAAATATAAGCAAGGGAGAAAGATATATGACAAATTTATGCTGTGGCATCAGCGCAAACCCCTGCAGTGTGAAGTGTTCCCACTCAGAGAAGCACTCATGCTACCATCATCCCTCGACTCCTATAACAGCATGCTACTTCACTTAGCAGCCTCCATTTGGGATACAGTACAAACACTGTTTTAGCGCTTTTATCTTAATGCACTGCAACACTCTGCAGCACTAAAGGCATGATTATTGTACAGAGATAGGAGCGGCACGTATTTAAGCAAGACGTATTTAGACAGGAACGTAGCACCAACCTAACCACTCAAGGGCAGATGGTTTTGTGATTCTCATTGCTCATTTGGTTCATTTTGTTAAATGAACTCTTTCCATATATTTTAATATAACACTAATTCCTCGCGTCGTTATCCCAGTTTAAGCCATAATGTCCTACTGAGTGTGTTTACTGTTTTGGAGAGCAATTTATTTGCTAGATACCAGACTGTTGTCACTTTAACCATCTGCTGGCTGGTTTGGCTGTGAAATACTCCTCGAGGAAAAAAGCAGCTGAAGGTTAGAGGGATCACAGCGAGGTTGGGTTGCTTATTTCCATTTTTGTGATTGGAGCGAAGGCGGCATATGGCCGCCGCTCGGCTTTGTGGCGACGCCAGGTGCCGAGGTGAGCCTCAGCGGAGCTTCGCCGCCACACCCGGCCGACGGCGTCTTCAACGCAGGCGCGTGAAACGCACAGCCCCAGCTCCGAGCACGCCCGGACCCAATGTGACAGCGAGGCTTCTTCTCACATTTTTCAGAGGCCACTGATTTAATAGAGGCACGGTGTCAGCGCTGACCTCATCCACTGATGTCTTCACAGCTAATGCCCTAACATGTGACACTGACACTCAGCAAGACAAACCGTAGAGGAGGGAGATGGATTGGCAGAGAGACTCATATGTCTCTCTCTGGATGGAGGAGACGGATGGACGAGAGACAGAAAGACAGCAGCGTCAACAGGAAACAACAAAATCAAGCGTGCCACATCCGTCTCGTAGTTGTGGAATGTCGCGTAACATCCCGTCACGTTACCGTGGCGCGTGCGGGCGTTTTGAGCACATTACAGTAGCGTAGCCATTAGTGTGGCGCAGTAAAGTAGTGATCGTATGTTCTGTGGCCCTGTGTCAAGTTCATGTTATCTTATGGACGCTTGTTATTGCAAATAATAACTGAGACTGGAACGAAAGAGCTGTGAAACCATCTAAATAAAACACTAAAATCAGTTTTGGTTTTTAAAACTGAAATTAAACATTAAACATTTTAAATCTAGCCATGTGAAACTATCAACGTGGTCTGAAACAAGACAGAAGCTTTGACTGACTGGGACGTTTGGTTCTAACCCTCACCCTAACGGTTGGGGTACCCGCATATACTTGTTGTCATATCGAATGACTTCATATCATTGTTTTCTATTTCTGTTTTTAATCAGTGCTTTTTAAAAATACCAATGTATCGGGGACCCCAAGTCAAAAGCATCCAAGTCCGCCTATGCAGTTTTGATAGATGGAACTATTTATTGAGTTCATGTTTGGGGGGGGGGGCAGACAGATTTCCTCTTGTGCTCTGTCGACGACCCTAAATACTGCTCCTCCTAGGGTAAGATAAGATTCATAATGAAATGTTTTATGACTTTCAAATGTCCTGAAAGGTTTTCACCCTGATTCAAACATGCAAAGCACTTTGAAAAAATTGAAAAGTGCTTTTTAAATAAAGTTTATTGTTATTATAAATGAAATGTTTGTGTTCTGTTATACATGTCAGTGATATGCATGAGAGTATGATCAGGACATGGGGTGAGTGTGAGTGTGGGGTGGGGGGGGGGCAGAAATGTGACCATTTACAAGGCTCGAGGATTTGAGGAGGTTTGCTCTGTTTCTCAGAGCTCCAAGTTTTGTGTGCGTTGTTTTCTTTTCCAGATGACATTAATAAGTAATGTTTTGAGAAGAAATAAGTTGCCATTTTGCTATGATGGTTGTTTCTGACACTAGTTTAGTCCTTGTGTGTTAAATATCTTGGTTAGGATGAGGTTTACAGTTAATTCATTTATTTATTCGGTTTCCATGATTTTAGAAAACCACTTAATGACATGGCAGGCATTCCCCGAGCAGAAACACACCATAGGCCTCCTCATACCACACTCAAGCAAAGCAGTTTACGAGAGCTGATGTCATCTTTGTCCATGTCCAGCATGGGCTGGTGTAGTTGAGAGAGCAATGACTAATCAAAACGGCGTTATGTAATTTTAGTGTCAAAAGGCATCACATTTGATCAGAGCGTCAATACTTTACATAAATAGGGTGTTCTTCTTTTTGCATTTGCTGCTAAATTTGCGACCGTATGAGGCCACAGTACAGCACTTGTCAGCGCCTACAGTCAGAGGCGGGATTAGCTGTCACCTGGCCACACGCGCAAGCCATCAGCCCCTAACAATGAGATTGAAAATAGACCATCATTTTCCGCCCGTGGCAATATTGGTTGTCTTTGCAGGGACGTTCTCCGCCACAGCTGTAACGCCACAGATTTGTTCAAACTTTTACATTGACAAACAAAAAAAAAAAAGAGGAAAGAGCTGTGGAAAAAAAAAAAGAGTAGCAACTAACGAGAAAGGAAGGGAAAGTTCCAACACATTTGGATACTGAATGGATGCCCTTCAGAAAGTCAAAGTGTTCAGACAGGCTGCATACAGAGTGAAGAACTGTGCCTATCAGCTGCTTTTGTGACAGGCTGTGCCACAGCTCTTCTATTTAGTATTAAAAGCAGCCCGTAATCTCAACCCACTTCTGAATTGTCCTCTTACGTATGTCTGTGTGTATTAACTCAAATCAAATCATAGTTGTTATAAATGAAAAGTATCATTGTCAGTATCGGACCTGGTATCATTCAAAATCAAAATGCATGGTATCATCATAGGTACAAAAGTAACGTTTGTTTGTGTTTTGTAACATTCATGTCATGGACTTGAACTTAGAGGGGAACCCCCCCCCCCCCCAGAGATCTGTTGAAAGTGAGATATACCCGAAACGCAGTCAACAATACCAGAGCTAGCAAAAAGCAGTTAGCCAACAGACTGTAGCATCATGCTTCAGTAGAGCTGCTGTGGTCAGAGCAGTCAGCGGCATACAAGATAGAAGAGCAGCTTGTTTAATCAGGGATGTTTGCCTGATGTGAAATAATCAGCCGTCAAAAGGTGCTGGACCATGCTGGAAATTAAAAAAAAATAATAATAATTCCCAGTCCAATTTCTGAAATAGGTTTTTAAAGTCAAATATAATTGAAATAAGGGAAACTAAAACTGAAGTGAAACTAAAGTCCAATTCTGAAGGAAAGTAGAGCTGATTTGAAAGTGTGGAACCAAAGTAACCTTGATGCGATTGTTCTCCTCGCCACGCCGCGCGCGGTGTGCTTTATTATGTTTGTGTTGTATTATGCTCTATGTTCATACATAGATGAACTCTGCTTAATGGACTAACCTGCCAAACTCACCGCGGCACAAACACGAAGGACCTGCTGTTTTTAAAAATGATTGAGCCATGACTTGTCACTTTCGCCCTTGAATACTAACGACATGATGTTTATGCAAAGTCACGTACGCACTCCCGAAGGCTCTTAGACCGGATTTCCAAACTCTAAAAACAAATCTTAACATGTTGTCAGCATAGCCGTGTCAATAAAATGACACTTCACTTTCTGTGTCATGAGATTTTTTTTTTTTTTTTTACCCCCCCCCCACCCTCCAAAAAAGAAAAAGCTTCAATAAGAGCCCCTCCCCCCAGCATACCACATTATCTAAATCTGTGACACATTTTCTACAATCAGTCTGACAGCTGCCCTAAAACAAATTAAAATGTATGAACTGAAAATGCAAATGAAATCCAGCTCGTTTCAAAGAAGTTTTCTGTTGTTTAAATGTTTTCTGTAATCATTGTTCACGCTGTGTAGGGCAAACCCAGAGGCATATTTTTATTAAAATTTAAAACTCTATTTTTATTGGAAAGTTTCTGGCATAAAAGTTTGGAAAAATGTCTGCACAGAGTTGAGTGCCTTACTTTTGTAATTGCTGAAGACACACTTTTCTTTCCCTTCTGAGGTTTGTAACTTACTTTAATGTAATTTAATAATTTAATAAAATTAGGTCAGATTCTCTAATTCAAATTATAGTTTTGTGTGAGCTGCAAAATTTGAAAGCACCTGATGCGCAACATACATGATGCATCATATTTAATCGTCATATTAAATAAGAGACTTTTGCATCAAAATGTCAAGGAAGGGGGCCGACCAATGACGGAGGTGTAAATACAAACAAAATACAGACAGACCTCTCAGCAACACTCAGGTAGTGGCCTCGCACCCATTTAATGTACTGTTGAATGCTGAAATTGGGCGATTGTCAAAAAAAGGCAGCACAGACAGACTCAAATTCAAGGTAATTATTGCGAAAACGCCTATAATACCCTATACCGTTATTTAATTAATTGTTCAGCCTAATTTTGCCGAAACGCATTGTTGTTCCGTGTGGTCGTGTACTGGTTCACAGCTGAAGGGTTGGAGACCGCTGAGTTCTTTTCATAACATGCAAGTAATCTAACAAAACTTAAGGCTGCTACATCTTGCAGAAATCTTTACGAATTGCCGAGTCGTTTGGCTCCCAAAAAACTTCTTCCCTGCACAGACAAAGTCAATTTGGAGCCAATTTGCAGGCCAATGTTGCTGTTCCTGGACCCAAACAAAGATGGGAACTGGTCTTCTTGGGTCTTTTTGATTGGGTAAAATTGTCCAGCCGTCCACATGGTTAACAGCTTTACTTTAATTAAAGAGTTACTTTAGTATTGCTCTTCCGTAAAGTTGGGGAACTGACAAAAGACAGATTTTTATTTATTTATTTTTTTAAAAAGCAGTCAAAATGGATGCAACACAGGCCGAGATATCCTGACTCTCAGTTCCTGTTACGGGGGCCAGTTCCGAAACCTCCCATGATGCATCTCAATAGCGTGTCTTCGTTAGGCCCTCCCTGCCCGGCAAACGCCCACGTCTTCTCGAACTCCATGCCCCCAGTTTGTAACACAGGCTTTCTGTTGTAACACTGTAGCCTCTAAACCCAAACCGAGATTACCCAGATGACATGATTAGGGCTTATAGGCTCTTCCAGGACCATAGATGTACTGTTTAATGCATTACTATATGTTATTGTTTTCACAGGCTGAGTAGTACTCCGCACGATGAGTAAACTGATCTTGACATGTAAAATCAGTAGAGTGCCTCTTCAATTTTGACAGAAGTAGGAACTCAGGTCCGCAGCTCAAATGTGATAATTGGTGAAGTCGCATTGTTTTGAACTAATTTAGCAGAAGGATTCAAGTAAACCTGAGGCTTTTTACTTGGACCTGGAATGAAAGTCAGGTGCTAAACTATCATCTATATATAGCTTTTTATACCGCCCTGTGCAAATCAGAATTGCTCATGTAAATCCACTTGATGTGTCACCATCTAATCAGCCCAATTTGGAAATTAAATGAAGGGAAGACAAGGCGAGAAAAAGAGAGCCAAAGAAAAATGTAGCTGGGGGAGGGAGGGGGAGGGGGGGGAGGCACCGCCGCCCACCACTGCTTGGCCCTGACACCTTGTGAAGAGTGCTCATTCATCACGCGGAGCAGGGCCTGAGCCTCCGTAAATCACTGTGGATAAAGGACGCGCCATAAAGAATGGAATTGTGAAGGTAAGGGTTTTAAATCCCCCTAGATGATCCGAGATAAACACGGAGAGACTTTTGACAGTCCCTCGTTACCACCACGAGCGAGAGGAGCTGTCACCGCTCCCTCCTTGCCTTTCATCTCTTGGTAACAGTCTGGCTGCTAATATCCTCAATTATCTCTGCAATATGTTGCTGGGAAAAAGGGAAAGTTCCGAGGAGGCATTCACACAATTTAAAAGTTTTAATTTGACAGCTTGTGGTGTAATGATGAGGGTAGAGGGGGCCTGCAGCCCACACTGAGTGTTTGACAAGTGACTGGGCCGGACGGAGAATGGTTTGTGGATGTCAAGACTTTCTGGATCAGATGTCAGGAAGCCAAATAGATGTTTCACAGGTTGATGTGGGAAAAAAGCCCCTAGTTCCTAATCGTAAATGGCAGTGGGATTTCATCTACTTGCTTTTTTTGGTAGCAAGGCAAATATTTGTTTCATTTCCTTGACGACCATCTTGTGTTAAAGGGGCCACGTGTAGTTTTCAGTGGCCTCTAGCGGTGAGGATTTCAAATTGCTGCCTCTACCTCCCGAAAGCGTGGGATCGTGTGCGCGCTCGAACCCATGAGCGAGCACGCTCCATGTCGCCAGCTGTGGAGTGTAGAACGTCGCCAGTGGATTTTGAGGAAAATCCGACCCGATACCTTCTGAAAGAAAACGGATTACTGGCCGTCAGAGTCGACCGAGTAAGCCGCGGAATGGCTCGTTTTTATGTGAGGTTAAGACCCCGTCACGCACGGGCAATAAAAAAGTGATTATGTAGTTGAAAAAACTACATATAGCCCCTTTAAGGTCTAGAACACCTCCATGACATTTTCCTTCCGTTGTATCAAGAGAAAAATGTAATGAAAGCAGTGTTGCGCAGTGCTCGGCTCTGTTTTCTGAACCCACCACTGTTCCTAAATCCATCCGAATGTGCAGGAGAGAGAATGGAGAGCATTTCCATAGACAGAGCAGCCGTCCTTCTGATAATGACGGCTAAGTCACAGTGCATGATGGAGACACAAAGGGCACAAGACTGTCGCATGAACGGTGACTCTCAGAATATATCCCCCCAACTAGGTACCTAGGCCGGTAATTGTCTTTTTTCCCTACTTTTTTCCTGTCTGATATATTTATATATATATTTATACATAGCTTCAACTGGGAGGATAAACCAATCGATCATTCCAAGTGTCTCAAGTAATAAGGGAAAGTGATAAATCACAGCTTTGCACTCAGGTTTATGAAATATTGTCCGTCCTGCAGGTGCGGATGCATTATCTAGCAGTCAGTGTTCCTGGGCTTAGGTGCTGGTGTCAGAGCACGTAGGCAGCACTGTGCTGCCACTAATAGGAGGATCCGCCTACGGTGGAAGTGCCTGCTCCATCAAGGGCTTTGTGCTGCAGTGCAATTAGTACACAAAATATTAACATAAGGATCAGATGTGGTGTTTCCACCGCGGCGCAACTTATAAGTTCAAGGTAGTTCACATCGGCGTAGTTTTTTTACTGGAGTAATTGCCTCAGGTTCATTCAGCTTGAATCAGTATAAGGTGAAGTCAGTACCCTCAGTGGCATAATGACAGAGTACACACTTTCGTGTTCACATTAACAGCTTTTTCTTGATAGATAAAAGTCCCAAATAATGGCTTCTGTGATGGAGTGAAACCAGGATAACAAATTGGCCCTTTGTGATAACAACCCCCCTGTGAGCTTCCCGGGTGTGAGAGATAGACAGGCAGCTTTGAGGAGAGTCAGGTCTGCAGCAGCTTTGCGCCAGGGGAAAAGCTCCATGCCCTACAGAAGGATGGATAGTGTAGATTTGTAATGGTTCCTCTGCTTTTGACAAAGTAACCCAACCTGCAACTTTCATCCTCATTGGCTGAGTGAAAGGGCATTGGCAGAGGAGCTGGCCTGAGATAAGTGAGGTCTGTCGCCCCGGCTGGTGCGTTATAAATTGCAGCTACCTCAATCATGTGCACGAGACAGGCGAGCTGTCTCCTGTGAGAACCTCCTTTTGACTTGACATGCAAAAAAAAAAACAAAAAAACTAAACAAATTGATACAAGGCGGAGAAGGAGGGATTGAAAAGAATGAGGGCTGAGCAGATGTGGGAGGTGATGTCTTCCTCCACAACTTTTATTTAACATTGCATAATGCAAGATTTTAATATTACATTAAAATGCTGTACACACTTCTTGTACTTAAAAAAAAAAAAAGTAGGGCTGCGGGACAGAACACCGATTAATTAAAACCCCCTTGGATTCTCCTTATTTTACCAAATTTAGAACAAGTGGGTATTTCTGCTCAATGTGCAGGAAATGTATCATAATTTGAGACTTTCCCAGTGAGCTTAAGGTCAATGTTAAATACAAGTGTCATTCACGTGGATCCACTGAGTATGCAGTTAACTGGACCAAGGTAATGAAATCGTCTTAAGTGAAGTGTCTGCGTATCGCATGGCGCAGCCAAAGGGTCAGTGCACCCAAAGCACAATAATAAACTGAATTTACCTTTGATGATACCCGGCCATGCAGATAGGTTTTACTTTTCTTTGATGACGTTTCGAGATACGCGCCTCCCAAAAAACCGACAGACCCGTTCGTGAACAGTTTAGCCGTTTCAACAGTTTTTGTGGGGCCTGTTTAATTCGGCGAAAAGGAAGTTTCCAACACAAACGTCTTTCAGAATTCATCACCGCCACGGTGTTGGCCGGTGGCAGAATTCTCAGCAGCAGAAACCTTAAAACCCCGGCGAATAAAACCCGAAACAATCTGCATGACTAGATGCTAATGATTTGGCGTGAACTAACCCTTTTCATGCACGCAGGCATACTCCAGCCACACAGGTGTTTTCACTTTTGTGGCTAATTAGACTTTCCCCACTCACTGTGTGACACCTCACTGAATCCTTTGTTTTGCTTTCAGCACCTGTTTCAGTGCATTGACTCTTAATGTACAGGGCCCTTTAATACATCCAGTAGTAATTAACACAACGGCAAGGTATCTTATCGGCGTGTTAGGGTGTCATCTCCATTTCTGCAGGTCAGTACCGTCAATGGACATTTTCTCTGTTGCTAAGTGCTGGAAATGGGGACGAATCTTCTTCTGTTACATGTAATGAAAAAGAGATTACGCAACCTCGACTGTGTGTTTTATGTGGGTGTTGCCATGGACAAGCACAGTACTTTGTTGATCAAAGTCACTCTGAAAAAGCGGAGATATTTGACGGAGGAATTGGGCTGAGGAGATAGATGTTTCCTTTTAACCCACACTCCTACCGAGTCTGTTCTCGCTCTGGAAAAAGCCTTTGACTTTTTGTTCTTGTTGTGACCGTATGCACAACACAAATCTCTTGTTATTGTAAACCAAAAGCTAGGCATTAGCTCTTTGGCAAAGTCTCAGACAAGGGTATTAATCACATGACCACAGTTCAGTGAACTCTGCCTTGAAATATGAGACTCATTTCTCCTTCCTGGATAATCAACTTAGGGGGGGGGGGAGAAATCAGATATTTCACCTTGAAATGCTTCATAACTTGCTTGCGGGATTTTAAACTCGTCATGCTCATGCCTGATTATACTAGACTGAAAGAAAACTAATGAAATAAAAGCTGGGATGCTGCAGCACAGCTCCTCTTAACACATGCACGCCACTCTGTGCATGCCAACAAGCGAATGAATAAATCTACAGCTCATATTAATTGTAGTGTAGTTGTCCTAATTTTAGAGCTGACAGCAGATGCGAAATGTTGGCCTAAACGCTGTATTTTGGCCATTTTTTTGCCTACCAAATGGGCCATGGATAGTTGTACCAGACCATTTTCTCACTGAGCCTGTAGAATAACTTCAGAGGACACGTGGAAAGACCGGGGAGACGGTCCTGTTCCTTTCTTTGTGCGTGTGGAGTATAGTGCAGTAGGTCATTCATCTCTTTAAAAACAAGACCGTGAACTTCCCTTTAAGCTGTGAAAATCCTTAAGAAATTTGGTGTACATTGGAGTGCTCTTATTTGGCGCATTAAAGGAGGAAACGCTACAAAATTAACAAATCACAACTGCTAATCTCAGGGGTGTCGCTATGTCTTTGAATATTGGTTATTTGTTCAGTCTGTTAGTTTTATGCGCTATTTTCTCGGCACACAGTATTTTATGCAAATGATCCACTCGCCAGATGCTGCGTTTTCACACAATAACACCCTTGTTGAGCTCAATATATTACTAAATTGACAACTTTGTGGCTAATTAAGTAAACATCCAGTGTCCACTAAAGTCACCATAAGCTCTGTGCTAGCGGACTTCTGGCAATCAAACCAGAGCAAATGTTATACAGCAGTTCCTGTTGGTTACCTTTTTGTTTCCTTTAGGGTTTTTGTATTAACTCAGTTCCTGTGCTCCTTAGCGGTTTATTTCACTCGATTCCTCACATGACCCGGCAATCCACCCACATTAAGCTCGCCATGGGACGGCAGTTGCCTTTTTATAACGAGATCCGTTGCTGTGGCCAAAGCTGGGACTGCATGTCAGGTGCCACTATTGTAACCTAGTGATGAACCCTTCTGTGATTTCGAATAAGCCTGGTGTTCTGCTGATGGGCCGCTGAGACACCTGAGACAGTCGAAACTACGTAGGCGGGATTTTAAAAAGCCAGAGGAGTGCCGAATCGTCTCAAAAATGGCAAAAGGCGTGGATGAGACCGATGCCACTGCGATAGTAATGTTTATGTAGAGGTAGTTCTACTACCAGACGCTGATGTTTAGGTGTCAACGGATGGAGGAGGTAAACTAGGCAGCTAAGTCTGGCTACATTTCTAAGTAGTATGGACATTGTAGACATGCCTTAATCGATACCAACGAGGTTGGAAATCAGAATGGTGTTAGGTTAATAAAGCCTCCAGCAGTGGCGTCTCTAGGAGTTGACAATGTCTGGGGCTGAGCACAGGCCGCCCGGGGCTGAGGACTGGGCGTGCGCGTGCCAACATCTTTTTTGGGGCGTCCCTGCTGTTCTGCCTGGAACACAAAATTTCCTTGAATCTTTCCGCGTCGTATGACTCCTGCCGTTTGCTGGGTTGGATGCCGGTTCTCTCGTGTTGCTGGCTGACCTGAGAAGTCAGAACAGATACTAACATTAATGATGACATTTAATATATACCAGCCACTTTTCTCAAGACCTACAGTCTGCTCGTCACTACAGTTCTACTACTGTTAAGTGTGCTATTCAATATGCAGTATATTTTGTGGTGGTTAATGACAGAATGAACAAACACAAAACTTGTATTACTACACTTATCTGAAGACTACTCTCTAAACCTGACACAACATCTAGGCTGTGCTGTATGCTACACACTACAGATAAGGTCATTATGGCACAGGGGAACTGTTACCAAAGACGCCTCAGTCACCAATCCAAACTGTCTATGCTTATCTGTTGACATGCATAACTGATGACAGACACCCAATGCACCACAAAACTGGTATTTACCATGGGGGTATAAGTAGTATCCGCAGAATCTCTAGTTTTAGGAGTCTCCTCAAACATCCCCCTAACAAACTGAACCTGTCAGAGCCTCTGACAGACAGAAATGTCTTTTAGTCCTTTTTTTCCTTTACTTACAACTTGTTTAACACTGTACAGTGTCCTTGAGTTTGTGAAAGGCGCTTTCAAATTCAAATCTATTTCAAATGTATTATGGTTACTGTAACACTCAAAGTATTATGAATAGTTCATCTTTTTGATTTTTTTTTAAACACTTCACAGGCTTTTCTATATTTTATGACCAGTGCTCTTATTGCTGAGCTGGTCTGTTTTCTTGTCCAGCACATTTCGTTGGACCACACACACACACACACACACACACAAGTGTGCGCGAAACAAGGGAAATATCCTTACAGCTGTTTTGTTTCGAACAGAAAAATACAAGCGTAACGTTCACACCTTCTGAATCCAAGTCTCTCTCTTTGGCTGATCTCAGAGCAGCTGAACGGCCTCGTCAACTCATCGTAAAACACACCTCGTTCAGACTCGGCAGAAGCAACACCAAGCTCACCCGAACCCTCTTGGTTAGTCTTTCCACTGTTCCACCAGTCGCCGACGACTCTGGTTTGGTGGCAATGAATCCTCAGAGTCAGATGGAAGACATTCTTACTCGTTCTTCGCAGGCAGAACATTAAACCTTAAATCAGCTACATAAAACGACAAAAACCGGCCCAAAACGACACCAGTGAGTTTTGTGTCACTTGCACCTCAATACCTTACTCAACTTCTCCATGTTTACACTCCTTCACACGCTCTCAGATCTTCACCTTCAATTTCTCTTGTGGTACCTCGGATTCGCCGAACTACCATGGGTGCCAGATCTTTTAGCTATGCTGCCCCACGTCTATGGAACTCCCTACCCCTTGATTTTCGCGAAAGCGATTGCTTGTTAACTTTTAAACGTGCCTTAAGGCATATCTTTTTATACAGACTTTTTTAGAATATGTTTTATTGAGTCCATACTGCAGTTTTCTGTAAATGCGGAGTGTTCCTTCTGTGTTTCTGTGTGTCTTGAGTAGTGATCTGTATTTTCGTGACCATGGGTGTTGTGAAAAATAAAATGCATTATTATAATTAATTTTATAACGGTTTAGCGGCTGCAGCGCAGTGCAGAGTAGGTTAGCTGTAATCAGTCTATAACTTGTGCTCGGCTCGCATCATGTTCATGTAACTTGGACTCATACCGACGTTTTCCTAACTCGGCACGTGAGGATGTTGGCGCCATTGCTGTGAAGAATTGACAGACCTGTCAGCCAATAAGACACGAGCGTTGCACCGTATTGTCCTGTAAACCCTCTCTGATTGGCCTTGCCTCCGAACCGTTGCGTTCAATGAACATACAGAAGTAAAACAATGCCGTCTCCTTCAGTGACAAGCTGCTCAATGTGGAGAATTATTTGGGGGCTAAAGGAAAAACTCTTTGGGGCTACAGCCCCGACTGCCCAGGCCTGGCGACGCCCATGGCCTCCAGCAATAAATGTATTGCTTTTCCTTTTACACACTTTGATTTGACACACGTACACACACGCCAGCCTAACAAGATAAACAAATTCCAAACGTGGCCTCCCATTTTTAAAAAGTTTGGAAAACCCCAATTACTTGGAGAGACTTGAGGAAGGGGGGGGGAAAAAATGCCTATTCATGAAGGCAGTCAGATGTTAGAGGTCAAAGTGGTTCCCTGATGGTTCCACGTCCTCGTGCTGAGCAAACCCTCCTCTGTCACCTCCACTGCTGCTCGCCTCTCAAACAACGCTCTGCATTCAATCTTTTCAGGAGAAGCTGTGCCCTTCCTACCAACACACTGATGTTTAATTCATTCCCGGACACCTGGGGGACGCTCATAACAACAACAGAACAAAAAAACAAAAGGAGAGAGAGGAGGTGGGGGGGGTAGAAATTAGATGGATTGCTTTGAATTCTCTATCGGTGGATGTGAAATCAATGAAGGGCCTAAAACAAGACCAAGGAGACTTAAGACATTTCAGAGGGAACATCAGGGACTGGAGGCTGTAAAGACAAATAAACCCGGTTTCCCTCTGTTTTGTTTGGAGGAGAAGTGGATGGAGCCAGTGAAGATGTTGCTGGACACCTTGGCATGCTCCCTCTTAATCAGAGGTTGATTAAGCGCACTTTCAGAAGGATGGATTAGGGGGCTCCCCCCGGACTCCGCTAAATTGGCCGGAAGGGAAGGAAGGCAGAGTGTTGAGCGCTGCTGAGGGAACTTTTGATGTGTCAGTCAGAGAGTCTGGCATGGTTTACTTTTATTGACCTTCCCATCCTTGATTTGTGGCAGATCCCCTGGTGCTGGGGTGGGCGGCGAAGGAGCCTGAGAGGTGGGGAAGGTTAGAAGAGATTCAGCTTTTGAAGAATTTCCAAATTCTGCTGATCTGGTAGAGCTGCCACAAGCATTCCTGCAATTCATAACAATGAAGGGCACGAAGCTGCTAAGCATTTGCAGCCTAGACGTTTTTTAGAAGATTATATTTCTGTCATTTTTGCTTTATTTGACAACAACAGGGAAAGACATGTGGCAAGGGTCTTGGGGCAGATTCAAATCCAGGGGGGTTGCACCTACATGGCGTGCATCTTAGACAACTGATCTGGCAGGAAGTCCTGGCCTAGTCAGTTTTTACTATCTGGCACTTTCCATCAGTCTGTCATTTAAATCTAAACAATTGGTTTTACTCACATCATCTTGTATCCACTGTTCATGGATTCGACAAAGTACCCCAGCTCTGATCTAAAAATATCTGTCCCCCTGTATGGACAGTGTGTGTCATTTATGGATTTATGGTTAATAATAGCCTGATGCTTTTTCCGCTGTCAGACTGGTTTGTAACCCCTTCACAGAAGGCATGGCATTATTCATGTTGCGGCGGTGGCACCCGCCATTAATGTAATGAGTCAGGCTGTTAATGTGATCCCGCTTCAGACACAAAGGGGATCTCTCAACCTGAGCTCCTGCTGCAGACAGGAGACCTCTGTGCCCTACATAACAACGATGGGACATGTCATCGCTGATTTATTTTGCCCTTGAACCTCCTAGTGATAGCACCTTGTGGGATAGCTTTTAAAAGAAGCGCGCAGAGATGAAATGAATGCTCTGTTCCAAACTATTGAAAGACGTGCACTACAGCTGAAGGCTTTTAGAGGGAGCGCTGTAATCTAAAATGTGCTATTTCTCACACATAGCACAGCTCTGGGATGGGCTGATCAGATAGCTCGAGATGATTCTGACTTGACCTGTGCGCAGCAGTCACTGCCTCCTGCATTGCCGGCCATGAGAGGAATCTGCAATGGATTCCAGATAGATAGAAATCAATTCAAATTCAGCTGAGGCACTATCCCTTGGTAAGGCATTGCTACACCTATACTCACAAATTTCATAATAAATAGATAAGGGTTAATGTAATTTCAAACTGTCAGTGCCTGCCAGATGGCACGTCATGAATGAGCTTATCATTGTGCCATGATTTTATTTACACCGAAGAACATCAACAGCCTGGTTCATCTGTGTCCTCTCCATAAACACGACTCCTTGGTAACCTTCCCTGCAGGTGCATCCTCAGAAGTGTTTTAAACAGCCTTATTAACTGAGTCCACTTGCTCATGTAATTAATGTGTGCTTGCAATAAAGCTAATATCCGCTATGTAACCTGTGAAGGCACACAATAATTATGTGACCGTTTGAGTGACAGAGATCAGGAAAGCAAATAGAGGAGGCCTGTCCTCAGCCTCATCAGGGGAGCAGAGTGTTGGTCCAGGTTAATAGGCATTCTCCAGGGAGGGATTAGCAGGATTTAAAGAAAGTAAGGAGGGAGGCATTTGAATTCAGTATAATAATGTCAAATACCCTAAAAATCATATATCGTCACGGGCCATTTACAAGTTCTTGGTCCAAGGCTTTATGAAGTTCCCTACGCAGGCATTAAAAAACACTAAGATCCTGTGAAAGAAGACTTTATTTGAGCTGGACACTCTGTAGTACCATCCAGAAATAGCCAGCCATCTGTTTCCTGCTTTTGCACCAGCCAAAAACGGAGCTAGACACATTCTCGAACTGACTGAGGCTTGAGTGAGGAACAAAAGAGGAGGACAAAAGTGCTGCGCAGTACTGTAACTGAAGACATTGCGGGACCAAAGTCCAGACAAGTGTCTGGATCCTGAAAGTCAGCGCGGGCAGGAAAATCTTACTTTATAAGGGGAATGCCACTTGTAGTAGAGTAGACCTGGGATCGATTGGGATGTGAAGTGGCTTAGCCGTACCTCCTGTGTGTCAATAGCTTCCCCCTCTCCCTCAACCCTGTGATAAAACAGAGGCTCATGGTACTAAATCTCAGTCGGTGTACACCTGTGAAACTGCCTGTGTGATTATATTTTCATCTTATAACTTTATTTACGTGATGTGCAGCTACTTACTCTGATCACGCAATCGAACGTGTCAGAACTCTTACTTCCTCAAGCCAGGACACAAGACCTGGAGGACTTAAAGGTTGAGCTGACAACAAATTAGAATGCGCTCCACAGCGCCATAGATTGAGACAAGGATTTAATTGTATCCATATCAGGGTTAGATAGTGCCGTTGTTGACTTTTGATTAGAAAAAATAAAAGAACAAGGTGACTTGATATTGCGGTGATAAGCAAAAATCCCAACTCGATCACATCAATAAGTTTCTCGGGTGCACGTAGGTGGCTCACCTTGTAACCAATGACAGTGGCCGCCGTGACTCGCTGGCAGATAGACATCAGAGGTTTTCTAGCGAGCGTGCATTGTCATACATTTATTGCTGTGTGCGCAGTGTCTGTTTTCCTTACAATCGTTCTAGTGCTTTTACGAAATACTGTTGACTTTGAGGTCAAGCCACGCAGAGGCATACATTTCTGGAGCGTCGGATGTTGCCTAATTCACAGCTGGTCACACAGCAGCTCTTCAAAATAAAGGTCACCTCTGAGCAGCACTTTAGGGCTTCATATCTGTTTTATAGGCAACCGTGCAGATTCACCACTGTACATTATCAGAATATGAATCACCTCTGCATGTTCAGCATACATGAGGTTAATTATGCCAGTTTTTAAAGTAAAAACAACAGATTATTACGTGGAGGGGGGGATCTATTCAAACTCATATGCAGACTAAAGCTCATAATTTGTTGCTCTCATGAAATGTATGAAAAATATATTTTTGTTCCTGCATCAACGGGACACTGTCGATCAAAGTTTACAGTAAACACATAGACCTCTCACTCAACCTGGACCTGAACAGAATCCTATTTCTGCAACAGCCTGGATGACATTCATTGACTATGGTTTTTAGCTGATTATTTCTACGATGCCGGCATAGGAACTGCAATATTTTCATGGTTTCTCAAAGTTAAGCCAACTTCTTGGTTAATGTCTTGCCGTGGTGTAAAAGGTAAATGCTTTGCAAGGTGGAGTACATGTTCTGTAGCTCCTGAAATATTGATAGTGAAGAGAACAATGAAGAAGCATCCTATTCTACAAATCAGCCAGAGTCCCTTGAAAATATAATGTCTGTCAAACCAATTATGCGGTCAACTGTTCGATTCATAGAGGTTTGTGTTGCTAAATGGGGCTTTTATACGTGTTTATAGGATTTCCCCCCCCTCTCCTGAACCTTAACCTAGGCCCTGAATTCCATTAATTCCTGATAATGGTCTCCTTAATAAGTAGTTTGTTCACCGTTCTAAAAATCGGTAGTCCTTCAGCGCCTCATCCTCTGAACACCACAGGATGGCGACTGTAACACACAAGCTGCAAGAAGTACACCTTCCCCTCGGTACTCACTTTCACGTACGCGATCATCTCGCAGCCCATTCGCCATTCAACTTGCTTCTTCACATGGCCTATAATTCTTTCGTGAAATGGATTTGATATTGATTTGGGGACAATGACGTGGCTGGGTAGCTAGCCAGTCTTGTTGTTAAACATACTGTCAAATTATATTATTGACTTTGAATCTTGCTAGCATAATGTTAGCTTTCCGGCTCATAGCTGAGCCAAAGGGTTTTATGAGCTGAGCGGACTAGAAATATTTCCCATTGCCAAGTTGTATCCATGGTTCGTCCTATTGACTGGAGGAGTGAACAACGTTTTCAGTGCATAAGAACCTTGCCAGATGCTAATGATTGTCCCAGATATTAGTCAAACCCTCAGGTGTTACCAGGGAAACTGAGTTATGGCTTGTGAAAAACTTGAGCTTTTGATTGCAAACCCCATGAAAATATGAATTATAATGGTCTTCATTTTTTTTCTTAGGCAAGTGACCATGGTATAAGCGGGATAACGCCCTTCGAGGTGTCCATAATCAGGAATAAATGGATGACGGGGAGCGTTAGTAGGAGCCATTACATGCCCCCCCCCCCACACACACTTTTCAAAATCAAAGTTTTGCCCCCCCCCCACTATTTCCCATTGTAAGATTTAGTTTTGCATTGCCTGTTATGGTTTTGGGGTTGTATAGGGTGTTTTTTGGGTTTTGGTGGAGTGTTTTTATTATTGTCTGTTCCTTGTCATTATAGTCTGAGTTTTGTATGTTTATGGATTTGAGTTCTTGTCTTACTGTGAAATTGTCCGTTCAGTCTGTGTTTTAGTTTTGTTCTAAGACTTCCTGTTTTATTTTGGCATCTGTCTTACCGGTTTACTTCCTGCCCCTGATTCCCTGATTGTGTTTGTCCTGCACCTGTGCCTCGTTGTCTTCACCTCCCCTGAGTGTATTTAGTTCGTGTGAATCCCTGTCCAGGCGCTGGGTCATCGTTTGTACCTTCCTGTCGTATCTTCCTTGCGTTTTAGTCCCCTTTGTGTTGGTTCTGTCTCGTCGTGGACTTGTGGCATGCCCCTGGTTTTCTGTTCGCCTGCCTGTTCTCCAAGTTCGCCTGTCTACCTGTTGGTAAGCGTCAATAAAGACTCCACTCCTCAGGTACTGTCTGCGTCTGGGTCCTCCTTACCTCGTCAGCACGCAACATTGCCTGCCTATTTCTGCCGACCTCGGAGTCTCCAAATGAATCCGTTCTGCAACTTTTAAATGCAGAATTACGTTTTTAAAAACGAAATTCTAGGCTTAATTGCAGGGTTCGAAAGTTGGTCGTTTTGTCGCTATGGTTACACACACCCTGTTGGCGGGTGCGCTCAAAGTCATCTGTCGGTTGTTGTGCAGTTGCCTGTCTTCAAAACTTGAGAGCCCTGATATAAATACTGATAACATATTTTGGGCGGGCTTGTGTGCATTTTGGCGGTTTGTGAACGGTTTTGGGGGCTGGAATCCACTGGTGGACGGCTGACCTTACAACCGAACAGCCACAGGGTTCAGAGGCTCGCTGCTGAGGTAACGTTAGCAGTAGGCTAATTCAGCCGATGAAATGGCAGATTGCTGGTTTTCAGTTTGATCATCGGCTTGTTGTATTTTGAAACGGTCAAATATAGCCTACTGAGAAGCAAACTGTCTAACTCTATGTTGTGTAAAACGGGCACATGTTGGCTAATTAGCTAAGTAAGGGATAATGTATAGCGAGGCGGTTGTTATAGCGAATACAACCCCGAAGGGCTCGCGGAGGGGTCTTGAATAACCCTGAAAGGGGTTGTATTCGCTATAAAAATCGCCTCGCTATACATTAGCCCGATTATTACATGGATACCTACCAAATAAATCAATAATTTGACATAAAATATTGATTTTTAAAAACGATTTATATTGCTTCCGCTAAAGAAAATAGCTCGTTGATTCTCTACCGTTAGAATCCTGCGTCCATGGCAACGCTCTGTTTTTCATGGCAACGGTCTGTTAGCAAGAAATCACAGACGGCATTCTACATTAGAATTCAACCAAGCCATGTAACGTTAATAACTAGCTATATGCTATCAAAGCCGATGAACAGCCAAGAGAGTGTGTGTGCATGTGCCATCGATAGGTGTCCATAAACTATGTAGAAGTAACACCAGTCATACTGTTCACACAGAGATGAGCATCCTGCAGTACTTTAAGAGGAAGAGGATGGACAGCTACATACAGTATATTCTAAAACTCACACAGTAAAAGCACATTAGATCAGTAAAATGTCATCAGAGTTTGCGTTGAAACCAGTTCTGTGTCCTCAAACATTTGTTACTTTCCTAGACGGGAGATGAAGAGACCGCAGAACAGGGAGGGTTAGGGCCAAGTCAGACACAGGTTGTTGTTTTTTTTTGGGATGAAACTTGGTGACTTTTTGTTGTATTACCTATGTGCGCGCACAAAAAGGTCACGGAGATGATTCGGATATGTTAAAGGGTCATTAAAAAAAGTCACACTTGGCTCCTTTTGCAGTAAAAAATGACCGCCATAGGAAATGAATTTAAACTAAGTAGTACAGTCTGTTGCCAAAAGTCATTAGAAATGAGCATTTCAGTGCTTTATGTATTACAGAAAAATGAGAATTTGGGGAATTTCCCCCGAACCACCCTAATTTACTGCCCCCCCCCCCCCCCCGTGACCATGACCAGGCATTTCCAAATACGTTAAATGTTGTTTATGCACCGACCTTTTATTCAAACAGTTTCTCATCTACAAAAAGTCTCTATCCAAAAACAGAAGGGGAAAGTGTTCAGGCTTGTGTTATTCTAGGCCAATGCAGGAATAATTAATTCCAGAAATGTTGGGGAAAATGATGATCCCTACACATACGGGATGTGGAAAACAATGCAAGAAACACCACCACCATTTCAGGACCTCATACACACTATATTTAGTTTTATTTATATGAAATCAAATGCTAATACGCTACTAGTGTTCTTTTATAAAGTGTCCAGAGCTTGTGCCCTTGTTCCTAAATCCTGCTTTTGGAGTTCACGTATTAAAATTTTGTGTCGGAGTTAAATGTTTTGATTCACAGAGCACTTAATTAATATTTGACATTCACCCATGTAAAATGTCCACCACCCTTTGCAGCTACTGTACATGTTGATTACAGGTTGAGCCCTCTGTGGCGAGGCTGTGTTGTCGTCTCTTTGTCTAAGCTTGTTATCCTAGTGCCCCACAGTTTGCTTCGCTTGTTCCAAAATGCCACTCTGTCTGTAGTTGCGAGCATATTAGTCTCCATGGAAACTCATTTTACCAATACTTCATTGGCGCCAAATGACCCTGTACTGTTACTTAGCTTCTCGCTGCTTTGTGTGGAAGTGTTTTCTTTTGGAGATTAAACGTTCGAAGGCAAATTGAGGTCCTGCTGGTTTTATCGCCGGGATATTGAATAAGCATATGTGGGAAATACCAAAGCGTGGTGCTGTAACACATCATTTGAAAACCGATTATGATATATTTCTGTGCTTCCAAGGGGCCAGGGGATAACAACAAATGTAATGCCATGGGTACTGCACAATTTTATCAGGTAGGAACAGGGTGTGGAATGCAACACCAAACCATATTTGACTGCTGTTTGATCCTCTGTGACATTTTACCAAAAGAATATTGCTGACCCTTTAATACAACACATTTGACAGCAGAACACTTCTTCAGATTAGTGATCAGACATGAAAACAATGACTCTGGGTGTTTTTTGTTTTTTTTTACGTAACCATGTTTTGTTTCCTGTGGGTTCTACCTGCTTTGTATTGAAACAGTATCTGTTGTGGGATTCCCTCTGGAATATTTACGCTGTTTCTCTCTCTCTCTCTCTCTCCAAAATGTCCACAGATAATTGCTAGAAGGAAGCGCCCAGGAAGGTCAGCCAAGAATCCCGCCATAGGTGCCAAAGTGAAATCTACAGGACTACAATTACTTGGACAGACTGAGGCGGCGGAGCAAAGTGAATGACAGGTAGGAAATAATTCATATGAATCACCTGCTGTATTATGAATAACCACCTGCTGAGAGGACATAGCACGGTCAGTTATCCTCAGAATTGGTTCTGAATGGCCCTTTTTGTCATTTGTTGGTAATTGCCTTAATTCTCTTGATAATATAGTGAAATTAACCTCCGAGAACATTTCTTCCTTATGGCATTAATGAGACAAGGTTGAAGTTGACATGCCAGCACTCACACAATTATATTTAGATTATTCTACTCCACTGCTATTTGGCTTTCTCTTCTGCTGTCGACACTTTAGAGGAGTCCTTTCCATTGCCACTCATAATTCATAATCTTGCTTTTACCAAAACATACAGAGTTGAATCCTACACGAAGGGCGTTCTTTTAAGAAATTCAGGATCACTCACATCTATTTTCTATTTAGGGTACATCTGACCTTGTAGTGAAGAGACATAAAAGGCTGTCAGTCAAACCGTCATGCCGTCTTTGTTTCTTTGTGGTTGTCGTTCTCCAGAGGAGTCAAGCAGCCACTGACTTAAATCTAGTGATTCTATGCTCCTGGCAAAATGCTTCTCTGTCCTTCTTCCTACCGAACTCAGCGACTGCCTCAGGGTAAGGTGGAAAGAAGGTGGGGGGAAAAAAAAGTTTTATAACAGCGCTGGGATGGTTACAGAATTTAATCAAGGCCAGTAGATGGTTAAATAGCTGTTTTTTTCTTCTAATAATCACTCCAACTATACACTCTGACCTTTCAGAGACGTGAACCTTTTCCATCAAACTGGAGTAGCAAAAGAACAAAGGAAGATAAGTTGAGACATCTGTTGTTAAATTCAAACTGATATTTGACTTCCCCACACTTCCTGTGTGAGGGAATATGGACTATAATTATTCTGCAGCTACCTTGCATACTTTAAAATTTTTCAAAAAGGAACAAAAAAACCCTTTTGGAAAATATTTGTGGAAACGGCATCGAAGTCTCAAGCCTCTGAATGGCCGTTTCCCGTGGCAACTGCTGACTGACAGTTGAGAGCCTGCGTTGCTAGGAGACTGGAGATTGTCATCCTGTGTGTGTGTTACGAATGTTGATTTTTAAAAAGCGTACTCATAGAATCCGCTACAGGCAAACTAAGCGGTCCGGTCCGTTTGCAACATTCAACATTTGGCAAAGAACCATCATGCACTAAGTTTCTATTCCACTCGGCAAGAGAAGGCGAGTTAGCCTAGCTTGCTAACATTAGCACTGATTCAAACTAGACGTGACGTTACGTTTCGTTCAGGTTTGTAGAAGAGAGGGGGGGGGCTAGCTAGCATTTGTCTTGCTTTCATGGGTGCAGCTGTGGTGGTGACAACTCTGTAAAGCTACATGTAGAGCTTCCACGGTGCTCAGATAAACTGGTGCGTTATCCTCATTATGTTGACTAATGATGTCAGAGAACGGTCGCACTTTATTTAAAGAAGACAAGACCTTTTCAGCCGTCAGTGTCTCAATCATGACGCCTCCTAACTAACAGACACACAGGTGATCCATTTTACGGTAATTAGCATTGCACCTGTGCAAGGCAATCGGCTACTTAACAATCAACAAGCATCCAGCATTGGAATAAGGAAGAAGGGGGAAACTAGTTAACCGCAAAAAATGTGAGCACCGTCCATTAGACTTATTAATTCATCAAATGTCTTCACATATCAAATGTTAATACACGTTTTAATCATTAATATACTTATAGTCAAACAGTCATCGCAGCAAGTGTCTACATCAGAATATAAAGAGAGGGAGGACTTTACAATATCCTTAACCTTCTAAAAGATTCTTGAGGATCTAAGTAATACTCTGTGAAATCTCAGACACAACAGTACTTCTGTGGCCTTAGCGCTCCGATGTTACTCCATTTAAATCCCCGAGTAAAGCGACGAGGTCACAGGTCTGGCTAACCAATGGCAAACAACGTTAGCACCCCAGCTGTTAGGCTGTTGGCTCTAAGGTGGTATCGCAACCAAATGAGTACACAAGTCACAACAAACACCAAAGATGTATAGATTTCTTGGCAAAAATGTACTTTAGGGTGCTTTCACACCTCTAGTTCGGTTCATTTGGTCCAAACCAAGGGCAAACAATTATAGATTTTCGACATTCTTCAACTTTTTTGGTTCCTTTTTACGCCACATTGATTGCTTTGGTCCGAACCAGTTGAAATGAACCAAAATGCAGTCACATGACAACATCCACATCACTAACTGGCCATGGCGTATTTCCTAAACTGCTTTTTGATTGGTCAGAATTTACGTGCAGGAAAATTCCAACATAAGAATAAAAGCCAGCAAACAACACGGCGACAACGCAACTATGGAGAGACGACTGCGCGGGCTGCTTTTGTCACTGGCCATAATCTATCCATCTGTTCATAAATAGTGTTTGTAAATACACCAGTACCTATGGTAATATACTTGTATTAATATATTATGTATTCTTACCTCTGAGACCGCACCAATAAGGTCCCAAATTTGATCAGGATATGGTATGTTAACAGTTAAAACACACATCCCCTTTAACACATCATGTTGGTTTGTGTTTCATTGTGTTGGCATCTCATCCACCCATGTGTGTTGCCTCGCGTCTCTGCATGTTGTTGACTGCAGTGTTTAGAGGAGTTTCAGACGTTTGTCCGTCTAACCACCAGCTGGCCGACTGACTCAAACCCTCAGCAGAACATCAAACATCACAGTATCTCACTGCTTGGCTCAGTTTCACATAAACAGATCAAGGGTACCACAGTGTTTTTATTCCAGTTGATATGGAAATGTCACATCATTTCAAAGAGAACTTCTGTTTTATTCATATCTAATATCCTTTTACTTCTGATTGCCTAATACGGACCTGCTCCAACCGGCCTGCTTCACTGTGGGAGCTACAGTGCATTGCACATGCAATTGTTTCGCTGCAGAAAACATGGAATTTTTAAATATTCATTACTACTTCTTCGGACAAATATTACCCTTTTCTGTACAAAGGGAATGTCTGTGTAAAGACTCAACAGCAGATTCTTCTTTACCTGCTTTAAGAGATTTTGAGTGGGAAATTGGTCAGGATGAAGCTGTTATTACCTTTTTTTTTTCAATTCAACTTTATTTATATAGCCCAATATCACAATTTGCCTCAAAGGGCTTTACAATCTGTACAACATACGACACCCTCTATCCTTAGACCCTTGATTCGAATAACAAATGGGAACGAAAAACCCTTTTAACAGGGAAAAAATGATTAGGAGGGATGCCTCTCCCCGGACAGACAGACTGACATGTAGTAGATGACTTGTGTACAGAATAGATTCACAACAGGAGATCATAGTAAACCATTAAATTGACCAAATGTATATTGTAAAACATAAGTGTAGAGGACGGATCCAGAAATCATAGTACATAGAATTATGAGGAAATGTTAGTATATTTAATTATGATGAAAGGTGTAGAATGTGATGGATGGATCCAGGTGACGCCCACGGAGCAGGACCCGAGCCACACCACCCCCCCCCCCCCCACCACCACAGACGCAGCAGCACAGTTCCAGCAGGTGGCCGAAATCACAGATCCAGAGTCTGCAGCTCGGGAGGCAGAAAAACCTGCTGACGGTGGCAGTAAGAGAGAAGACCGAGACGAGAAAGCACAAAACTACGGGAGAGAGAGAAGATATCGAGTTAGTAAAATGCATTTATGGGATAAGAATGCATACAGATGGAGAGGGACAGGAGGAGAGAGGTGTATCATGGGATGTTTCCCGGCAGTCTAAGCCTATAGCGGCACTGCTAAGGGATGGTTCAGGACTCACCTGAGCCAGCCCTAACTATAAGCTTTATCAACGTCTTAAGCCTGCTCTTAAATGTGGAGATGGTGTCTGCCTCCCAAACCCAACCTGGGATCTGATTCCAGAGGAGAGGAGCTTGGCTCCCGTTCTACTTTGAGACTCCAGAAACTACAAGTAGTCCTGCATTCTGAGAGCGCAGTGTTCTAGTGGGGTAATAAGGTACTACGAGCTCTGTAAGATACGATGGTGCCTGACCATTAAGAGCTTTGTTGGTGAGGAGTATTTTAAAAACTATTTGGATTTTACAGGGAGCCAGTGCAGAGAATGCAGTGCTAATATTGGAGAAATATGATCCTTTTCCTGGTGCTTGTCAGTACACGTGCCGCAGCGTGCTGGATCAACTGGAGAGTCTTAAGGGACTTTTTCAGGCAGCCTGATAATAAGGAATTGCAGTAATCCAGCCTCAAAGTAACAAATGCATGGACACATTTTTCTGCATCATTTTGAGACAGGATATGCCTGATTTTTGTTACGTTAGGTGAAAGAAGGAAGTCCTTGAAGTTTGTTTCATGCATGGGGTTGAAGGATAAATCCAGATCAACGATAACTCCGAGGTTCCTTACGGTGGTGCTGGAGGCCAGGGCAATGCCATCTAGAGTAACTACTGTATATCTCCTGATAATGTGTCTCCAAGGTGTTCGGGGCCAAGTACAATAACTTCAGTTTTGTCTGAGTTTAACATCAGAAAATTGCAGGTCATCCAGGTTTTTATGTCCTTGAGGCATGCTTGAAATTTAGCTAACTGATTAGTTTCAACGGGCTTGATGGATAGATATAATCCATTTTAAGAAAAAAAAAGGATTTCATCTGAACTTATTTAGCAGCTATACAATTTGATATCTTTTTTCCTTTTCCTCTCTTCTTGTGATAAGAGCTGTTCACTACATTCACAATGGATTTGTTATTTTAAATTAACAGACGTTATGAGGGTTCTTTGAAAAATGATATATGGTGTCCCAACTCAGTGCCAAAGCATCTGACAGGACGATGTCTGGAAGAAATACTGTAATATTGATGATTTCAACTGTTTCATAAAATTAAACATTTATATTTTTCTTTAATAATGCTGCTGACGCTGTAATTAGTTTCTGTTCTCAAGCAAAATATCTATAAGCAATTAGAGCAGAGTGTATAGTTAATTACAATAATCTATCTAGGGCTGCAGCTAACAATTATTTTCATTATCGATTAATCTGCCTATTTTTTTCCTCCAATTAACTGATGAACAATATGGTCTATGAAATGTCAGAAAATAGTGAAAAATGCCCATTACAATTCTCTAAACCCAAGGGGACTCCATAAAACTGCTTGTTTTGCCTGACTAACACTCCGAAATCTAAAGATCTTTAGGGTGCTATCATACGAGACAAAGAAAAGCAGCAAATTGGTATTTTTTCATTCAGACAGTTATCAAAATCGTGGCTGATTAATTTTCTATCAATCGACTAATCGTTTCAGCTCTAAATGTATGTGTCTGACATGAGAATGGAGTTGAGTATAACTTACTGAATCACTTGAAAGCATGTGGGAAGAAAAACGGATAGAGACGGGTAAGACGGGCGTCAAATGATGCTAGCAGCAAAGTAACCTAAAAGACTTCAATCATCTTTATCAAATAATACAACCTGACAGTTTGACTGCTAATCTGTAAGACCCCATTTTTCCTTATATGTATGTGCTTAATGTTCAGGTGCTTTAGATTTTCTGTTGGAGTTTGAGCTTCTGTCTGCAATGCTTGTCTGTCTGTTAAGCTACGTTAGCTATCATCCCTATATAAGGCATTGCTTCCTTTGTGACCTAGGTCATTTCCTCTGCTGACCCAGGTACCATGTGTTTTAAAGCTTTGAAGTGGAGAAGAATTAGTTGTTTGGCAGCAGCAGTGTTTTGCGGACTTGATAACATTCAGTAAACTAGCAACTTTAACATCTTGCAGTGTCATGTTTGACCTCATCTGCATGTTATTCCCGGCCTGTTACAGTACAAGGACTGGATTGCGAGTGTGACTGGCACCTTCCTCTAGGGCCCTGCTTAATGTTTCCACGACGAGTATGTCTGGTGCCACACCCTATATATCTCCATTCTCAATTATACATAGCTGGAATGGGAAACTAACATAGGGCACATCATAAAAAGCTTGATAACAGAGCTAATACAATTACATTAGGGTGATTAAAAAAGGTTAAATAGGTGATCTATTACATTGATCTTAAATGCATTCAGACTTTAATTTAATTTAACAGTGCTATAATGCTGTAGTTAAAATGTGTCCTATTAGTGTTTGGAGCCTGCATGTATAACGATTAATTATTGAATAATTGTTCATGCATTTCAACACTGGCAGGCTCTGAAGGGTGATTTATTTTCTTCAGTGGCTATACAGAGATAGGGCTTAATTACAGTGGATAGCCTTATCGCCCCTCTCTAATCCTCTCTTTGGAGTCTCTCGCGTTCACGCCATCTAGTCGTCGATATCATCAGACTGTTGGCAGAGCCAGACAGAGAAAGTGATCCCCAATTTCTCTGTCACATTAAGGCTCATTCATGAAGTCTCTGCTGTGGACCTGATTTAAGAACTCCAAAGTGGGAGGAAAGAAGAGTCGCTGAGTGCTGACATCCTCTCCACCCAGTCTGAGGTCAGCGCCGGCTGGCACATTACCCACTTGTGCTGTTTTTGTCAGCTGGATGGACTGATGAATGTGTGGTCAAATCTGATCAGATAATGGGCTCGGTTTCTTGCCAGGAGCAATTTGTTGCGGATATTATTGTACTAATGTAGGCAATTTGATTGTTTACGGCCTCACTGTGATTATAAAACTGTGTGTCTGTGCTATTCACAGTGATGCTGACCAAATACTTGCAAGATAAGACAGTTTAGCCCCATGTGCATGCAGACAAATATCTGTTTTGACTTTTAGTTGACCACTGGTTTGACTTGATGATTCACAATCACCGATGCTGGATCCTAATCAGGGAGACTCCCAGTTTAATTATTGTACATTCATGCAAGATTTCCAGCACAGTTGGCGCTAATAGTAGCATACAATATATTAAATAAACCTGACATGATTTCAATGTTGGCAGCTTAGTTGAATGCATTTTGAAGTGAGCAGGATCAGCTGATGTTTCCAGCATGATGCGCCTGAGCTACAGTAATGTGATTCTCAAGATAAACCACTGCAATAAAAAAAAATGTAGAAAACCTTAGTTAATCAAGCAATAGCAATGCTATATGTACACTCTGTAACTCTCCATGGCAAGTGGAGTGATTTCCAGGGAGGTTTTTCTGTCGTCTTCTGTCAATGATTTGACATTTATTTCAACAGAGACCTATAAACAATATACGGCCAGAAGTATGTGGACACCCTTACCCGTATATTTTTGGTCTGGGCTCTTTAGTTCCAATGGGAGGAAATCTTAATGCAACAGCATTCAATGACATTTTAGACAATAGTGTGCTTCCAACTTTGTGGCAAGTGTCTGACATGACAGTGTCCCCATGCACAAAGCCGGGTCCACAAAGAAATGGTGTGTTTGGTGTGGAATAACTTGACTGGCCTGATCAGAGCCCAGAGGTCAACCCCATCCAGGATTCCTCTTTCCAGCCACGCCCTGAGGAAGACCCAGTGAGGGGCGAAACCAGATATTCTTGAAACTCTGACATGCCCTAATTAAAATATGGAATGCCATTTCATTCAATAATAAATAAATATGCCCATGAAATGAATAAATGAGTCAGTGTGGTTCAATCGATAAATAAATAGCTTTTTATTTTATTGGACTTTTATTTCAAAATTTATATATTGACTAATTAATTTCATAGGCATATTTGTTTTTATTTATTTAATATTGAATAAAATGGCGTTCCATGTTAATAAAGCCATTTCACTACATCCTTGGCTCGGTGTGAGGGTGCCTGAAGTAAGCCAAGTGGCTACCCTCTTTCCCATCCCAACACTTTTCGGGTGAACCAGAACGCCAACTGTGGGCCAGACCTCATCTCCCAACGTCAGTGTCGGACCACATTGATGTTCTTGTGGCTAAACGGGAGCGAAGGCAGTAACAGCTGTCCACATAGGTCCACACAAGACGTTGCAGTTTTGCCACCGGCTGGTTAAAGGATACTTCAGTCGTAAATCCGTCCAGTTCCAGTAAATGTATGTATGTAAGAGAATGCAACATCAATTAAAATGGCCTCATTCACATTTTAATGACCATTGCTTGAACCTGCAGTGGGATAACGACACTTGCAGAGATTAGGTACTGAGTAACTAGAAAATACCAAAGTAAAATAACAGGTCGGTCCGACAAGACGTTAAATAAATGTCCATACATTGCAACTACCTAATCTTCAGAGTTAGAAACCCCCCCCCCCCAAAAAAAAACTAATACTAGAACGACGTTTTGCATGGTTGATGAAGTGGAATTATACACGTTGACTCTCTGAGTCCTTCCCTGCCTACTTGTTTCCTGGAGGGATGAAGACAGCGCCAGAGATGCTCAGTATGCTGATTTGTCAGGGAGATGACAGGGCAGGCTGGATGTTCTGCTGTACTTTCATTGGCTGAGTGAGTTGACGTTTGTCAGAGCGGCAGCCATTACAGCTTGTGACTAGTTCGGACGCCCAAACGCCGGAGCTGCTGCTGTATCCATAGTTTTCAGTGACCGAGGAGAAAAATGCCGAACTGAATGCACCGACAAATTCCCTCCTGAACCGTCACTCCAGCGTGTGTGGGCTCAGTGACAGCTCTACCTGAAACTGACACAGCTTCCAGTGCAAAGAGACGAGTAAGCTGACTAATTAGAGCAGAGATCCGACACAAGTGTTTAATGAAGCGATTATAAATCGCCCCACAGAATCCTGGAATAATATCTTATTTTCTTTTTTTTTTTACCCTTCTTACGGTAGTCTTCGCTCACTTCAGGAAGTTTTTAATGCAAGTTATAGTAAGGTAATTTTTTTATTTTAATTATTCTAAGCATATTTTCATGATGAAGTACCCTTCCCTTGGATTTCATTTAGTTTTCGAAGATTAATCCATTTTAAGGCACATTAAGCTCATTCGTTCCCATTTATTTTCAACTGATGATTTTTGTATTTTATTTCTTTTTCTCTATATGTTCTGATCATTATTCTGTCATTAAGCTACATGGAGACCTTGTTTTTGAATTGATGTCAAACGCAAACAACACATTTTTCTTGTTAGTAAAGTCTGAGCTTCCTTCCATCTTTTTCTTCTTAATTTTTAGCCCAATTAAAAACGTTTTAGATACCAACCAAGTGGATTAATTTTGGTATGGATGATATATCTTTGCTTTTTTTTGTTTTTTATGCAATAGCTGCGATTCTTTTCTGACTGTGAATGAACACCGCCGGTATACTAATGCCACAGATTAATTCATATTAATTGCATTGCCTGTCAGCGCTTTAAAAGAGATAAAGTAGAATGTCAGCAAAAGTTGCCTTTTTCATCAAATCAAGTTTATTTATAGAGCACATTTAAAACCAGCCAGAGTTGACCAAAGTGCTGTACAACAAAATAACAAAGACAAAAGAGAATATCATGACATGGTAGCCAGCATAACAACCCTATGCTACACATAAACAGAGTAATAGTTGGAAGACTAAACCATGTCAACTATAATTTCATAAGACTTGTTTTGACTGTAGGAAGGACCTCTGGTAATTCTTAAACGTTAGAGCATGTATTGTCCTCTTCACATTTGTGCAATCACAAAAGTAAGAAAATCATCAGTTCTCTTTATCTGTCCTTAAATTCCATATTGGCTCGCCTCTATTTTTACCCCTCAAAGTTAAATATTTTTTTAAAAGTTCCCGCATTAAATTTTTAAGAATCGCCCTGTAAATGAACATTTTAAAACCACACGTCTCGGCACCCTGTCGACCAATTATTAAATCCACCTTCTCTGCACCAAAATTTTAAAAGAAGGTAATGAGACTAAGTCATCCTCTTGCAAGAAATGCAATCAATATTCAAAGGAGGTAGCTGATTTCTGCTAACTGAATACCATATGCCAGCACCTGATGTTATAGTGATGGTAATAGCACTGTCAAGTTTGACAATGTGGAGAAAGCAATACTGTCATTCCCCATATTCACTTTTGAAAATCTCATTTTGCTTTCATCTCTTCACTAACACAGAGCTGTCAAAATGTAATTCAATGAGAGTCACCACTGCGCTTGAACATTCCCTTCATCTCTTTTTCCAGCGGTGCTCACACCATCCAGCGTGACTTTACTTCTGTTGTGTTTTAAATCATGTTACGGCCATTTTGGTTTTGATTGTAGTTAATTGTAATGCCAAAACATCTTCCCGCCTTTTTGCATTATGCGCTGGGGTTTTGCTAAAGGCCGTGGTTAGTGGGGACCATTTGATCTGAAAGCGACGCGTTGATGTTTACAGTAATGCCTCTGCACAATAGTCGCCTTTATTCGACGTTGCGGGATGAAATGGGCTGTCAGAATGGAGGAAATTGAAACCAGTCAATATCTCAGGCATTGTGAGAACACTATCTTCTGTTTCTAAAAGCAGGCCAAGCACCAAACACACACAAAAACCTCCTTTATACACACATACCGTATATAGTATGCAGTCTGCACCCCCCCCCCCCCCAACCTTAGACCGAGTGAAATGCACCTCAAGAGGGAGCAGCCATTTAATAAAAGTGTGCTTCTACTAAGGCCATCCAGACTTTGGAATTCAAGCAAATACCTGCATCTCTGACCACATTCTGCATTTTTCTTTTTGTCAACAAATCCCATAAAAAGACCAAAACCAACAATGAATTGACTGTACTAACAAGTATTGTGTGTGTATCCAAAGCCTGATACATCTTGGTTCTCTGTGCCATAGAGCTCCATTGTTGTCCAAAACTATTAAAAAACACATCAGTGAGCCTCACTGTTGCACTGGTGGACCTGGTCCTTCATCACCAGGAACACACACAGGCAAAACAGTCTTATTTCAAGATCCATGTAGTAGCTGTTCTTTAGCTATGTTCTGTACTTCCGGTCCATGTTGGCTTAAAGTCTCCATCTCCATCATTCAGATCCAGTGATCTTCATCAGCGGATGGAACTTGGTCGAAAGCAAAAACAGTGACCAATGACCTTGAGGTGAGATTGTTTTGTGAACTGCAAGGTCAGGAATGAACTTTGAAACTGAACTTTTGATTCAACATGGATGAGAAGTCCTTAAAATGCTAAAGGAGGAGGAAAAACAAAAAAGTAATTTGAAGAACTTGTATTTCCATGACAACTATGCTGATGAAAAGGATGTGACGTGAGCACAAGCTCAAGTAAACTAAATGAACCTTGGAGTGAGATTACGAAGTCATCTCCTGTTGGTTGTGGTCTCTTCATGGAAATTGTTGACAAACAGTCATGTGTTTCCTGAGCACAGCTGGAAAAAATACATTTCCAGGCGTGCATTTTCTTTCCCCAGACAGGATTTGAATCACCTGTTTAATCTGTTTCCTTGTTAAAAGGCAAATATTTTTTTATCTTCTCCCTTTCTTTACCAGAGATCCAAAGATTCAAACGGATCATTTACATACAAAGGGATGATCCCTCTTTCTCAGCCCTACACTGACGGGAATTATCCAGAGTAGTGCTACTTGTGTTGTTGGCTTGTTTCGCCGTAAGATGTGTGAACAACACTCCAGTTGTTTCCAAGCAGGCTGCCACCGCAGTCATTTTCATCAGCACTCTTGTTCAGGTAATGTTCCATCAGGCTCGCTGATTTCAGGGCTTATCTTGTTAAGAGCCCCCTGCTTTGCCACGGATCCGTGCGGCTGTCAGACGCAGGGCCCGCGCATTTCAGGACTATTATTGGTGATCGTAGAATGACACTAATTAAAGTCATTGATGTTTAAAATCAAGCGCCACACGTCCCCGCTTGTTTTGTCACAAAAGCTCAGTTAGCTTCTCAACCTGGCCCTGTAGTGTAGTTGTCATGCCATTTGTTTTCAAGCCATGTGGAGAAACTAGCATGTGTGTGTCACTTCATTAAAAAAAAAAAAAAAAAAAACCCCCACACACCTCAAGATGGGGGAGCGCTCTGCTTGAGGTATTTACATTTTAATTTTAGCAGGGGCATTCATTTGCTCATGCAAAGGTGTAATGCTATAGCTCACTGAGTCAAACTTTAATCTGTTTTTTATTACAATGGAGCAAAATGAAAATAGCAGACTATTCATAAGGCATCTTCCTTCCCTCCCAGCTGACTGCCGTGACATATTTAATGTTAAAATACGAAGTGATGCACCAATTCAAAACCCTTATGTATGTACAGTTGTGAAAATGTAGTCTGACTTGTTATTGTTGTGAATTATGTTATTGGTTTACTTGTCCTGATATTTCATGGTGGGTCACTGGGTCTATTAGACGGAGCTTTGTTTGGACATTAGTTCTTACCTTTTATCTGGATGGAGACAGAGAGGGTAGGCACAATCTCTGGCCGCTCAGGGGCAACAGAAGCAAGCTGCAAGCACAATACTGGCACACTGTGTTTTAAAGTTGGTATTGCGAATATACCAAACATTTGCTTAGTTACACATGCAGCAGACACTGAGCAACATCAGCATTCGTTTGGGGTCTTCTTTTTTCTTTTTTCTTTTTTTTGTCGTCTGCGTGTGGAAATTACGCGACTGAGAGCGGTGAGCTTGAATCCGCAGTAAAGTTGCGGGCTGTAAAACCGAAACAATGGGCGGAAAGATGCTGAAAAGCTCAGAGCCGAGGGGAACTGCAGAGCCGGGTGATAATTCTCTTTGGGTTCATCACTATCAGCGACTCCTTTCACATTTCTCTATTTCTTTCTTTCTTTGGATCCCCAGTAGCCCTCACTAGGGTAGCAGCTACTGTTCCTGGGATCCGCACACAACAAAAACACATAACACAAGACATGTAACGCAAGTAGAATAAAAACATTGATTAGTGCAGCTTTTAGTAACTGGTCTACTGTCAGCTTTCTGCAGTAACCTGATTTCTTATCACGTTAGGTGAAACCCGGTTTCAATAATCGGGATACGGGATTAGAGAAACACGATTTATCGCCACGTGAACACACAGTCATGTTTCTTTTCTGCTTTTTGCTTCTGCGTATGTGCATGAGTTCTGACAGTGCTGTGACAGCAGAGTAGTGAGATGAGAGGAACGCACACTACATCAAGGAAAACATCTTTTGTATTCCAAATAATTCAAGGTCTGGCTTAAACTGAAACTGACAAGACTGTGAGGGGCTACTTAAAGTCTAAATGATTCACGTTTCCACAGCAGAACAGTTAAATTCAGACACATTCATCCTGTAACACAACACGTGCTCTCACTACACCGCCTGTCCTGCCCAAATGCGCCTCCAGTGCTTAAAATAAGTAAGCCGTTTGTTCCAAGATACGTTTGAGGGTAGGGGAGAAATCTGATTTCTGACCTGCTGCATGTAAACATGGATTTTACAGTAGCCGGGCTACGGCAGTGCAGGTAAACGCTTTCCAGTGTTTTCTCCCAGTGGTTTCTTGGTGTGCATGTAAACATGGTGAGTGTGATGTGCCTGTTGCCATTTTTCTGACTTCCACTTGCTGCTAGCACAGGGCTGATAAATAATAATCAATAATTTATTCTGTTATTGGTGTACATTTACATACAAAAGAAGGACACATTTTATCGGCTGGATGAGTCGATACTGCTTTCAATTTGCTGCTCAGAATCACTCACAGGACCTTTTCTGAAATGACTTAAAGGCCCGATTCGACCCAAGGACCACCATTTGAATAACCCTGCCTTAGGGTATAATGAATTGACAACCTTTGATTTGAGACTTTTGCTTCAGTAGCCACACATCAGCTCTAACCTCCCTGTTGTTGAAATGGCTTTACGGACGCTCGATGCATGTTCCACTTTTTATTTATGGCCGTAGTAGCATCTGGCTGGCAGCCACAGCCAGCCCCCCCCCCCCCCTGCTTAAGATGCAGTGGAGCCTCTATGGGTTAGGAGGGCCAGCTCTATCAATCTGCTCCCTTCCGGCCCCCACGTTCCCCAGTGCGGTTAATCACTGCCACTAATTAGTGCTAATTACTCATCGCTGCCTGGGAGAGCCCCCCTCGCTGGTTCACACTGATCTGAAGGTCTTCTGTGGCACCCTGCTGCTTGGCATTCCTCAGGTACAGGAGGAGGCGGGGGACGTGGGAGGTGCGGAGGGGACGGAGGAGGCTACAGGGAAGCTCATCTTTTCTAATTTACTTTTTTTGGGGGGGGGCAACATTTTTGCTAAATCAAACACATCCCTGGTGTTTAGCCTGCGGCGGCTGCAGGTAGAAGGCTACGTCCCTGCGGGGCTGCAGGGCTGCAGCACCTTTTAGCCGAGCAGACTGGTTTGTGCTGGTCTGCTTTGGTCTGGCTGGTGGCCTTGTCTGCGAGCACAGGCCTGGCCAGGCTTAATGAGCCAGCACCTTTTTGCTCCCTCTGTCATTAATTGTCTGCGGCCATGACTCTGTGGGTTACGTTGCATTTGGCTGATTTTTTTTATATATTTTTTTTCTCTCTCTCTGTAATTTTGCTTTAATAGATTCAATTTGCTTTCATTTGCTTTGTATTGATTTATTTGTCCTGCTTTGTCTTGTCAACCATAGAAACCTATAATTTCTCGCAAAACTTTGTGAAGAAAAGGCGGCGAAAAAAAGCTCATTTAATTTGCTAATATTGAGCGAGTTATTAAAAAAAAGAGCAATGACAAATGATGTTGATACAGTGAGGCTTGACTAAAGCTGAACTCATTTCTTGGAGGCAAGAAAACTAAATGAAATCTGTAATGTTTCAGATCAGGTGCAAACAGTGAAGCTTAACGGGTTGAGAGTTTGTGAAGTCTGACTGATCACAATCACCATTTGATCTGTCAGGTTTTAACCCGTGGAAAACAAAAAAATACCATCTCGGTAATGAAAGGTGAGCACGTCTTGTCACCCCTAAATAATTATACAATGACAGCTGGTTGGGGAAAATGAGTAAATTTGTATCTCAGAAAAACAGTTTAGAAAGAGGGTGGAGGATGTGTCTAAAATAGATTGCTTTAGCCTCTGTCAGAGGGACACGGAGCACAGCACCGAGTGTCAGCAGGAATCAACGAGAGGGTAAAGCCTTTACCTCTCACTGACCTCCAAATGTGAAGTGTCCAGCTGTAGTAACTGTGACAGATGAACCAGACACAGTCATAACACACACACACTGTCAGAGGGGGACAAATATTCAGACAAGTTTTAAAAACAAAACAAAACACAAAAGCTGTAACTTTCACTCCACCTGAAACTCTTATTACACTTTACAAGTATGTTCTTTATTTACCTAATGTTTGTCCTTCTTGACATTAACATTTTTGACTACTCTGTATAAACAATACTTTTGGACTAGAATAAATAACTTTACTTGTCTTAAAAGCAGATGATAATGGCCAAATGACAGTAGCTCATTGACCAAATAATGTTTTACAGGACCAAAGCAGAAATGAGCTCAATTAAAGAAATTCTGTGTTCCATTACATTTTCAATAGAACGGGCATTAGCATATCTCTTAGAAGCCAAACTAATCAATGAAAAATCTCCCTGCAAAACAGTCCAGCTTATGATATCCATATCTATAATTTGAGTCCTGAAAGATGAGTGAAAATGCCGCCGGTACAGTGACACTTTCACACACTAATACTGAGTTTCTAAAAAATGAGTCTGTATTTTGAAACAAGAAAGGACATTTCATTATGGAAGCATTTGGAACAAGTTGAGGTTCCAAGTTTATTCTTGTCCTTGGAGACAGCATCTGCGAAAACAACCTCACCACAAGGTCGATTCTGTAGCTGTTCTGGGCCTTTCACTTATATATTATTATCTTCATCAGCAGACAGAGTTAGCCCAGTTGTCAGGGAATTGTAGATGTGAAAATTAGATTTTTGCAGTGCATCTCTGATCATCAATCAATCAAGTAATGATGATATTCAAGATGTATAAATTGGAATAGGAATGATATACAAGATAATAAATTCACAATCTATTATTAATTTGGGGGGAAAAAGCAAAGTAAAACCAAAATCACTCAAATCATCCAGTCATATAAATGTAACAGGAGACTGACAGAAGCTGAACTTTTGAGTTTGTGTTCACGCAGCAGCTGAACTGAGCTGACCTGACGTTCTTATGTTGAAGCGTTTCTTTGTGATATTTGCCGCCAAGGCCAAATAAAAGCTATAGGGGCAGGTTAGACCATGAATAGAAAACACACTCTGTTTATGTCTCTCTCTGTCATTACATTCGGGGAGAATAGCAGTAGTTTTGAAAGCAATCTCTGTCGCAGCCTCTCAGAGAAAAGAAAAAGTGTCCGAATCAGGAACACATCCAGGCAGGATAGTAAACCTCAAACTTTTGTACAGGAGGACTGTGATACCCTGATGGATTTTTATTTCTCTGATGACAGGAAGGAAATTAAGTTATGGTTGATAACAATTTTCCGATGAGCTCAGACAAGTGTGTTGACAATGAAAGATAAACATGCCTTCATTTTGAATGAGTTGTGTGTAGGTCTTGTCTTGGCCACGGCTGTGCCCGTAGATGCGGCGGCAAGTAGCTCCCTCAAACTTCGCTACATTTTTGTTTTTATTTGTTATTTTCTCGCCTTCATCACTGAAGCACGTATTGCTAACGACCGTAGTACTCATCAACATCGGAAAAAGAAGCGCAGGGCTTGGGATAAGTGCAGCGGACCTTGAAACGATCACTGCTCACGGCATCTCCCGTCCTGACAATCAGAGCAGCCGGGCCAAACGTCGCCACAAGCGGTGTGACCAAAACAGGACGAGAGGAAAGAGAGGCGGCATAAGAGCTAAGCTAACCCAGGTCGGACCTCAGGCTGATCCACTGCCCAGTCTACTCCTGGCTAATGTCCGGTTGCAGGAAAATAAAATGGATGACATAAGACTCAGAGGCTGCTGTGCTCTCGTCTTTACTGAGACCCGGCTGCATCGCAACATCCCGGGTGAAGCTGTCGCACGCGACGGGCGGAGCTTGCTCAGAACACAAGACTCCGGTAAGACTCCGGAGGCCGTCTCTGTGTCTACATCAATGATGCTTGGTGCTCAAACGCAGTTAGAGTGGATGGACATTGTTCCCCAGATGTGGAGTTTTCATTGTTAAGGTGTCGACCATATTATCTGCTCCGGAGGATTCACCAGTGTTTCTGTTGCTGCGGTTTCCTCCAGGTGGAAATTCAGAAAACGCACCTAAGGAACTGTATGAGGTCATCAGCAGTCACATGACCAAACAACCCGGTGGTGTTTTTATTAGCTGGTGATTTAATAGGATCAAACCATCAGTAAAAACGTTAAAGTGTGGACAGATGAAGCTACAGCAGCTCCACAGGACTGTTTTGAGTGCACAGACTGACTCATGTTCAGAAATGCCACCACTCAGGACAACCACATCAACCTTCTATACCCAAAATACAGCATCAGTGACATCATGCATCAGCAAGTGTGTTGATGTTGTGGTGACCACAGACAATAACAGCATTCCCCAACCAGAAAGCCCGGATGAATGGAGAGGTGAGGGCTCTACTCAGCGCCAAAAAAGCTGCTTTTCGATCAGGAGACAAGGAAGCTTGCAACAGCGCCACAGCGAGACTGAAAGCCGGCATCAAGGAGGCAAAGTGGAGACGTCAGGAGAGACTGGATAGAGACCTCAACAACAACACCACCAAAGATAGGTGGTAAAAGATCCAGACCATCAAAGGCAACAAAAGCAGGAGTGCCCCCATCATGTGTGAGGCCACGCATCCAGAGGAGCTAAACACATTTTATGCTCATTTTGATCTCCCCATCAAAGAGTCAGCTGTGACGCCGACTCCGCCTCCAGAGGACCGGCCACTGTCAGTATCCACAGTGGATGTGAGAAAAATCCTGCTTAGAGTGAATATGAGTAAAGCTGCTGGGCCAGATAACATCCCTGGCCGTTTACTAAGAACATGAGCCAGTCAGCTAGCTGATGTTTTTACTGACATTTTTAACTTATCACTGTCACAGGAGATCGTTCCCACCTGCTTCAAGATAGCCACCATCGTCCCTGTGCCTAAAAAGCCTGCGGTGTCTAGTCTAAACGACTACGGCCCTGCGGCCCCCCCCCCATTCTCATGAAGTGCTTTGAGACGTTGGCTGTCCAGCACAGAACAACATCCCAGGCAGCCTGGACCCTCACCAGTTTGCTTTCAGAACCAACAGATCCACAGAGGGTGCCGTCTCCACTGCCCTCCACTCAGTCTTCACACACCTTGAGAACAACAACACCTACATCAGAATGCTGTTTGTTGATTTCAGCTTAGCATTCAACGCAATCTGCCCCATGAAACTGGTCGGAACACTTTGGGCTTGAGTACCACACTCGATATTTGACTTCGGATTGGCGGTCACACCTCCTCCACTCTACTAGTAGGATGACACGACCATCATCGGGCGGATTACAAACTATGATCTTGTAGAGCGGTGCACAGAGAACAACCTACTGCTCAACGTCAGCAAAACCAAGGAGCTGAGCGTTGATTTTAGAAAAAAGGGGGCAAAGACCCGAACCCCTGTCTACATCAGTGGAGCAGGTGAATCGTTTTAGGTTCCTGTGAATCAGCATTACAGAGAACATGCCATGGTCCTCTCACATCTCCACCCTGGTCAAGAAAGCTCAGAAACTTCTGTATTTCTTAAGGAATCTTGAACATTCCCATGCCAGGTTCTTATAAACTTTTACAGAGGAGCAATAGAAAGCATCCTGACTGGAAACATCCCAAACTGGTATGGGATGTGCACGGCCCAGGACCGGAGGGCTCTGCAGCGGGTGACTAAAACCGCTGAGTTCACGGAGTGGCATTAATAGAACTACAAATATACAACCCTGTGTTGTAAAATGATCAATAAATCTTTCTTGTATCTTGTCTGTATTAGTCTGCTTGTAGTGTGTTAGGAACAGGATACATTAGTATCACTGTTGTCACGGTCGTAGGGTTATAGGGATATGTGTCTCATGGTTAAAAGAAACCCCCAGGAAATGAGCAGCAGTTTCCCGCGCTCTGTTGACCAATCCATCCACCCAAACCTCCTCCTTCTTTGCTCACTTGAAACATACGATCAGCTTAATTGTCATTATACAATATAGGATTTCACAATGAAATGCAGCTGTGGCCCCCTCCACGTTACACACAGAAAATGTATAGATAAGCAAATACTCAAATATTTAAATTAAACTAAACAATAAAATAGAACAAAGTATATAAAAGTAGCACTACAGAAAGAAATAAAAAGGAAAACTAAATATATTTACTTGGGAGTTACATCTATCTCTTTAACTATCTCTATGTACAATATGTGCGTTATCAGTGTAATATGCAGGTTATAGTGAAAAAAAGACTAAGTGCGACGGCATGGTAGCACAAGAAGACTAGTGTAACAATAGTTCCATGTAAACTTCAGAGATGCAGTGCAGCGTATAAAACAGTGTGCGATGTAGAACATATATAACATGTAGAGCTGAGGTTTATGAGAAGAGAACTATGTATGTTGTTTTGGGGCATTTGCCACATTTTCTGTGGAGGACGGTCTCCCCTGAGCCCTTACACAGAATAGAAGACAATGAACCATCATAATTTAGTCAAAACCAAAGTTGGATAATAACTATGTACGTTTACTGTAGTACTTTAGTTTGGTTCCTCTACATTTCAGATCCAAATATTGTACCGTATACTCATATTCATTTATTTGAAAGCTATAGTTACTAGTTACGTTGCTCATAATGATTTTAACTACAAAATATATGAAATGTGTGTGTTATTGGAGGAAAAAAAAAACTCCCCAGCAACATATAAATTAGTTACACTTTGCTCCACCTGGACAAGCTACAACAATACAAAGGGCTTTCTTACACATGAATGCGTCAGATGTAATATAGAATAATATACCACTCACAGGGGCACATTTCATTTCTGCATAATGACTACTTTTACACTCACATAAAGTACATGTAGCTGCATCATACTTCTGTATGTTTGCTTCTAAGATTTTGAAGGCAGGTCTTTCACTTGTAATGGAGTACTTCTACGCTGTTGTATTGCTGCTGAATGCTTTTTCCACCACTTGCCAAACCCCCCCCCCCGACGCGCACGGCAATAAGCAGCAATAATGCACGATGCTTTGAAAGAGGTCTCAAAAAACCAAGTAGCTGTTTAAAATATAAATAGCGTGTCCAAATGTTATTTCCAAAATTGTAAGAAGCAAGAAAGCATAACTTTATAACTATATTTATGTCACATTTCAGTCCAAGAGTAATAAAATGTGCTTCACATAGATCCACATCCTGCTAGATGAAGCTAGCCTTATTGCAGTGAGCGGTTACTCTGCAGCAGTGCCCTTAAATGTACCCAACAATGCTTTGTGCAGGCATTGTTCCTTCTTTTCCTTATGTGTTTCTTGTGGTGGGACTTTAAACTGAGACACCAAAGCAATATTTTTCTGAACGAATCCCTCTCAATGGAAGATATGAAGCCTCTTTACTGTTTGAAAATGCATTTATATCTTGTCAGTATGCCTCCCTTGAAAGTGTATTCATCTTTCCAATAAGATAAATTCCCTCTGCACAAACTTTGTTCATTAAACCTCCGAGATTCATTCAGGTTTATTTTTAGAGAGATATTCATCGTTATAGCGGTGTTGATTTTCCACACTGTCAAGTGGGTTTTATGCTGTTGCTGCCGGTACTCCAGCAATATGTTTCCTTGGAGCAAACACGAGTGAGATGAGGTTAGAGGTGATATCCTCAATGGTGGATTTCAGTGCGTTTTTAAAAATTCAGATCCAGGGACAGGAATGTTGTCTCTGCACGACTAGTTTTCCGTTGTCAGATGCCTCTTTAAAGAATTCTGTTCCATTCATACATCCAACTGAGTTTTCTTCTGGTCCCTGACAACATCAGGTGTGTGAAGGTCAAGCTTTTCTTTGTTTTCACAAATTCTTACAAATAAATGCTTGTTTGTTTGTTTTTTTGTCACCCAATCAAATTCCTTTTAATCAAATTTCATTTGTTTTTCATTGTTTTTCTTACAGTAAAACTGTGTTTACAATTATAGAACAAATTGACAATTTTAGGAAAAGGAAAGAAAATCTAACACAAAAGACCTGGCACAATAGAAGAGAGGAGAGCCTGTGCCAACTTTTCAAATGCAAAGGATCTTCTTTGCTCATTTGCAATAGCTATTGATAAACAAAAGCTCCCCCTCGCCCTTATGAAACATGCTAAATCTGTGCTTTGTTTATGGGAGCCTTCTGGAGCATTTGTCTTTATGATACTTTGTTTGCTTTGTGTTACATTCCCACCACCACTCTAAACCCCAAATACTTTCACATAATTGAGAAACAGCGGGTGTCCAATGAAGATTTTCTAACAGCAAATTTTTGGTACTTCATTGTTAACTTCTCCAAATGCAAATATATGCAGATGCACCCCCCCCCCAAAAAAAAAACCAAACAAACCCTAAAAGGCACCTACATCTCAGAATTAGCCTGAAAGAAAGGACAACACAACCCATCACGTTCCACCTACCCCCATACCGTTTTGCATTTGAAAATTGGAAATAATACTTCAGTAAAAATGGCACAAATGCCACAGACACGGGGAACAACATCAAACAAACACTAATCTGTTACATTTTACCAACTCTTAATTGACATTTTGTTCCCTGCCCGCTTTTCTTTTCTTCTTAATTCTCAATTCACTAGAAATACAGTCATAAACCTGAGGCAAACATTCTTGTAAAGCCAAACCTAAAGGCCATTCTTATTCATTAGACGAGCTCGCAGTGTTGTTGGCTGTCACTGCCACCGAGGGGCCTGTCCATGGCTGCAGCTGACATCTGTTGGCATAATGTAGCGTTCAGGGCTGTGATAGGCAACGGGAACTGATTTATAAGGTTCCCTGTTTGAGTGGGTGTCTTAAGGTAATTATAAACTGGTGGGGGGGTTGCTACTAATTGCACCTTCCCTGATCTGTAATGAAGGCCAAACAGCATGAATGAGCTCATCCTGCGCGTCTCAGGCAGTGGAGGAGCGAGGGCAGCTGAGCTTGACCAGTTAGTGTTGGTTTAGCTCTGGGCTGGAGCTCCTCACCTGCTGTTATGCCGCGTCTTCAGCCAGTTTCTCTTGAGTAATTAACTGTGATGCCACATATGGCGCAATGGTGGAAAATCTGATCGCTGGCGGATGTAGAGGAGTCGAAAAGAGAAACTAAACGCAGGAACCCTGCGGTGACCAAAGCTCCAAACACCCAGCGCGAGCATAAATGGGATGACTGGAAAATTCCTTTGACATGCACAATTAAAAACAAATGTTGTTTCCACATGACATAAATGAGTGTAATTAATCACTGAACAAATGAATTATTAGGAAGATTGGAAAATGAGGTAGATTAAGTACACCAATGAGGCTTGAATTATTAACAGTATTTGTACGAGTTGATTAGGATGTCATAGAAAGGGAGCACATTCTGCCAACATACGGCAAAGTAATTAGAGGTGGACTTTTACATACATCACTTTCCAGTGATGTATGTAAAAAAAAAAAAAATGAAGAGCTGTACACACCGTAGTGTATTCAGGACTTTCACTCTCATCTATTTTTTGCCCTCATATGTTTTCACCCTTACAAACATACGTTTTACATGTTATGTGCGTTTTATTCTCCCTTCCACATATGTACATTCAGTGTTGGGGAAAGTGCTTGGAAAGCGTAGTGAGCTAAGCTACCGGCTACTCTACATCGAATGAAACTCCCCTACCCCAGAGAAATGTAGCAAGCTAAGCTGCAGCAACATGGCAAAAGTAGCTTAACTACATCGAAGCTCCATTCCAACTTCAATCCAAGTCGGTGCTATCAATCTCAGTGGCCAATAAAACTGTTAATAAGCTGTGCTCTCTGCTCTCACTGCTCCAAAACCAACCACGCTTAATGTTATTAATTTTCTGCCAACAGAAAAAAACATTATAGCTAGCTAGTGGTTAGCTGTTGACAGATTGCTGGCTGGTGTTTGCAGACTTCACTGAATTGTGATGGTTAGCTTATTCGATGGTTGTTTTCGCTTGATACGTGATGTCGCGGTCATATGCAGGGTGGCCATTTCCATAACACCAAAAGGGAGGAAACTTTGCGGCATCGAGTGAGGCAAGAATAACTGCACAGGACTCTGGTGAACTCGCAGCTACAACAAACTCGTAATACAATTCTGTCGATGGTATCATGATACAGTGATTCTGAAACGGCCCACTCTATTCGTTGCCAGACAGTCTGATGTAGACCTGAGTGTAACAGAAGAGGCACAAAAGTGTTTGTTCACAGTATGTGTATTTATTCAAGAAATTGTGATGTCTGTTTCAAAAAACTCTTGCAAAGTGCCTGGAAACACAACATTTCTGGACTTGTGGAAATAACAGTTGACGCGATGCTACGACGTAGCCTGTAGCCAGCACGTGGAGGCTCGTTCACTTTTTTTTAACCAATGATGTATCAGATATTTATCTGTCACCGCTTTCAGCCTATCATTTGTTTGAGCGGAGATCTTACAGCATTAGACGCTACGCCCAACAGAGACTCTAGAGGGGTTGTTTTTTTTTTAAAGCCGATTCATGCGACTCCAAAACGGAGGACAAATTAGTGTCCGGCTCAAGGCTGCGCTGGACGCTGGACAGGGGGTTTAAAATCCGAACTGTCCGGCCAAAATCCGGACGTACGGCCACCCTAGTCATATGGAAGTGCTTATGTCACATAGATCCCATAGACTATATACAGTCTATAACATGTCCATGTAGCCCATGGCGTCACTTACTGATCCTCAGCAGTTTTATTTCAATGCAGCAGAAAGCTCCGCTGCGTTTCAGCTTCAGAAATGCTCACGTTGACTCGAAATGCTTGGGTAAACGTAACGTTAGCTTGTGTGGATGCTACCGCACTACTTTATCAATGAAAGAGCGAAGCTGCTGACAGCTATTTGACTGAGAAAACAGCGACACTACCACCACACTACTGAGAAATGCAGTTAAACTAGTAACGCCGCTACTTGTAGCGCCGCTACTGACCAACGTATGTAAGAGGGTAATGTATGTATGACTACATAAAGTATATACAGTATGTATAAAATAGAAAAATAGATGTACTGTATGTATTTACTTTACCCTCACATACAGCACATGTATTTTTACCTTCTCATCTTTTCTTTGGAAGAAAGAAATTTAATGCCTTGCAAAATTCTTAATTTTTTATCATGAGGAAAAATTTTTCATAAGAGAGAATCTGCAAAGTTGCAAAACGTTCATTGAATTAATTTGTAATTAATTACATTTTTTTCTCAACAGCCGCTCATGGCAACTAGTAAACTAACATTTACTTTTTCAATTTTCAACAAAAAACGCGCTCATTGCCTAACCTTGACTTAAGTGTCTTAGTAGCCAAAAATAACCACGCGTGGGCCTCAGGACATGAATCTCAGTCTCTGTATGTCCAACATCCGCCCCAACCACCTCATTAGGTGCGCTACCTTCTCAGCCAATCACAGCGAGACGAGTGCCTGCCATGCTTCCATTTCCGCCATCCTCTCACATTCAGTATATACAGTATGTGAGAGTAACAATGATACTCATTTATGAGTAATGCCTGTTATTAATAATGAGTTAAATTAAATGAATTGGAGAATATAATGTACATGTTTAAATGTGAGAGTGAAAATATATGCACGGGGCAGTAACGGTATATTTGAAGTTGCAGAGAATGAATTATGGCTTGCATTGTCCCGCGTAGAAAATGACATTTTACATTTCTGATCTGTAAAAAGGCTTCAGAAATAACAGGCAATAAACGCTGCAGTGTATTTTATTTACTTTTTTTTTTATTTTTTTTTTTACAGTACACAATATAATGTTTGGGAATTATTTTGGTAATAAATGGTTTGTCAACCTATCAAATATGCACAATAAGCTGTTGAAGATCTCTGTTGTATAAAACAGTGAGGCACGATGGGGTATTAAAGCTGTCTTTAAGCACTGAGTTACAGAGGAAGAGTTTCCGTCGAGTGAGTGACACAAAAGCAAGATTAGGGGATCAAGTGCTGAAAGATGAGAGAGGAATTTAGTGGAATTGACAACACATTCAAGGGTTTCCGAGAGGAAGAGAAGACAAGAGACAGGGCGATAATTTTAGAGATTTGCAGGGTCAAGATTAAGCTGCCTGATAATAAGCAGAGTGAAATGAACCAATTTTGAAAATGTACCACAAATGACTTGGTATCAGACAACAGGCATTTGGAAATATTGGATTGTACAGTCAGACAGTTTCACTGCCTGCCGCACTATGTTTATGCACAGATCATATTCGCGGCTGCGTTAGGTCTCCTGCACGCTGCCGTTTCTTCACGGTAAATGTGAAGGACCAATAAAGAATCCAGATTTCTTGTGGATGTAATTAGCCAATCGTTTCTAATAGTGTCCATAGCAATGCATTTTCATGGCGGTGTCATTTTACCCTGGGCAATATGCCTTGAAGTGTAATTTCTGCCCGAGCGTTTAGACACGGAGCTATCGATTGCATTCAGTGAATGATCTGCTCAGAAACCCATCATCTACTTTAATAATGTCACTCACCGCCACATTCTCTCTGCTTGGTTTCCATTAATAGCCAGCCTACGTGACATTGTCAACATTCACTGCTCAAACAACAGGGTCTTTGAAGCATGGCTGGTTCGCAATTGGGTCATTTAATCAATTTATACAATTGAACCTATTTAACATATTGATATGCAGTTACCCTGTAATGTGTGTGGCCTTTTATCCCCTCGAGTGAAGGAAACTCCAAGGGAGCTTTTCAGATCTTCTGCTGTTATTTATCATGTGACATTTAGCTGGGCCCTGATGGCGGCAGCTCTCCACTTTAATTAAAGGTTCAACCTCTTCGCTGGATGACAAATTGACTGGTTTGTGCCTTGGAAAAGTGGTGGAACATGTCTAGTCCACCCTGGCCCTCACTAACGGTGGGCTAACATCAGGGAGAGGGAGGTGGAACTGGCATTTTGGTCTAGTCATCACCGAGCAAGGTCAGAGAATGAGCTGGATTACCTACTGCACAACCCTCTTGGACTACATAAAACAACAATTTTCATATTTTATCAGTTCTGTTATAAGCTCTTGTTTCTGAGGGGGAAAAATGATCATAAAATAGATGTTTTCTTCTTTTGGTTTGGCTTTAACATTATTTCCTCCATGTGCCGTTCTTTTGTTAAGTTTTTTTGTGACCTTCTGTTTGTGCAGATGCGAGATCTGCAACTCGGTCGGTAGCAGCAAATGGCTAATGGTCCATCCCCCGGTTATTTTACGGCAGGCTGGAGAATATGTCCACTTTGCATGGTTCCCTTCTTCCATTTTTCAAACTTCGCCTGAGTTGGGGGTGACACAGCTTGAAACGTGTTTCAGGAGAAGCAGCAACACAAATGGAAGAGTAGGCCCAGATGATACAATCACTTTGTTCAGCATGAACACTTCTGCAAACATGTTGGGGGGGTTCTGCGGGGCAGCCGCCAAGGCTTCTGTGTAAGATGGGATGGTGTAAACAGGCAGATTGGCTCTCTTCTCAACGTTAGCTCCTTGAGATTTCATGCTGGCTGGATTTATAGAGAGTCACAGTGCATTGGAATCTGCCTTGGGCTCCTCTGGGGCCAGTATCAGAGAGAGCACAGAGCTGTGAACTTCAGATGATAAACCAAATAGAAATCTATAAAAGAAAAATACATTTTACCATCTTAGAGGCCCATCTATTTATTGTGGCTCTCACATTGGAGTTGTACCACCTCCTCGTCCTTTGTTATATCCACACATAATGCTTTTTTCTTTATTACATATTTTATTGTTATTGTTTTTAATGCTTGAAAATTACTGTTGGCATATTTTCATTATTTATTTTGGATTCAGTTTTCTAATTAATTTAGTTTGCTCTTCATGAGAGGCGCTGCGAAAATTAAAAAACTATTACGATCTATGTCATTTGGAACGATTAACAAAAATAAAACTTCCGAATAAAAATCACTAGTAGACTTAAGCACTTGAGATGTTTTCAAAGAATCACAATCTGACACAAAATCTGCTTCTTTGTGTAAATGAATTACATGTACAGTCACTGTATTGGATCAAACAAATTCTGGTCTCAGTCTAAAAAGGTGTTGCTATGTACTTAAAGGGCATGGAGTATGAGCGCTGTTCATTCGAATCATAAATAAACTCTTGGCAGTATGAAGAGTTCAGTTTCAGTGTTCCTGACCGCCACAGATGGTGGAAATCCAGGTATTACATAATATCTTCCAGAATTCATAGAACTGTAGGCACATTTGGAGTTTGAATTTGTGTGAGAGGGCATGTTCAAAATAAAACCAGGGCCGGCTCCAGAGCAAATGAAATGGGGAGGTGGGGTGATGTGTGAGAGGAGGGGAAAAAAAAAAAAATATAGCAAGTGCACATACAGTATGAGCCCATAACACACAACTACTAGTCAGGTCAGTCAACACAATGCTAAACTTTTCCCAATATCCACTGCAATCGACATGCCAACAAACAAAAAATAATGAAGCGACCGCAAAGATTAACTTCACTAATATAAATTGTAATAGATTTGAATCTCTGTCAGACCTTCATACCGTTCTTTGTTTAGCATTCGTGCAGGTGCTATGTCTATAAAATATGCATATAGAAGAATAAGATAATGATTTTGAATTCACGGAGGAGGAGGCAAACCCTCTCACTGACTGGGTCTTAAGTTGGTCATCAATGACGGTGAAGGAGGAGTATTTGTTGTTTGCATATCACATATCTTAAACCAGTAAATCGACAGGAGGAGCAGCTTGTCCCAGCGCAGCAGAATGGACGGGGACTGACAGAGGGGCCGCGGCTCCCTAACAACGGTCCCGTGCAGCGGGGACAGTCGTCTCGGCTATAAGCCCTACTTCCTTGACAGCCCCTGGGATCCCTTTGTCCTGTTGTAAACTATTCTGAAGTAAACATTTAATTGCCCGGCACACACTAATGAGTTTGCACACACTAATTGAAGGGGGTATATTACGCCCTGTGGAGGCCCACATCACTAAGAAAGCCAGGGACATCTTTAATGAGGAGCCTTGATAACCCTTCAAAGGAGGAATGTGTAGTGTCTGTAATGATGCCCAGGGTAAAGCCTCGCTCAGCCAGGGAAAAGCATGTGTGTGTTGGTGTGTGTGTGTGTGTCCCTCACCTCGGGTGTGTGGAGACTTGCAAGCAGATGCCAAGTGTTTTCAGTCCATCGCCCACAGCTACCTACCTACATGTCCTAATCAAAGAGTTTCACTCTCCTTCCAATAGGTTCAAAGAAACCAGCTCCTGCTCCTCTCTCAGTGGGTGGTACACAGAGATTTCTAGGTTGTTTCATTTTCCTGTATTGTATTATTCACTTCAGAATAATTTGGTTTATTAAGGAATCAGAGGAGGCATTTTAGGAGCATTTTTATGAGCAACTCAAATGACCTATATCACATGCAAGAATGAAAATACAAAGATACAAAGGAAAAATCTTGGTTTGAGTGAGAAAGGCGGACACATAAGTTGGACAGATGGACTAACGATGCCATCAGAATCAATGAAGGCCATGATTAGTCCTCATTTTGGAATTCATTAAATCACCCAGGGCGCTTTATGTTTTCAAACAAATTAAACTCTTTGACTGTTGCTGAGGTTCAGCCGTCGCTCTCTGTCATATCTGCCTGAGCTCCTGCTGTGGCTCGATGCAGCCAGCAGCCCTTTTCTCTGCAAAGTCAGTCCCCCCTCCAGTAAACAAGTGCATTTTTTTTTTTTTTTTGTTTGGTCACAATATTTTCTCCCAGACAGTGACGGCTGTTATTTTGCCCGCGGCTCCTGTCAAAACTAACATGGCTTAATTGACTGCGAGCGAATGAGCTCCTGGATTGATCCTGTCAGGCTCCTCAGGAAGTGATGCTGCTCCATCTGTGAGGCGCAACTCCAGCGACAGCAGCAATCTGTTGCTTGGGACTGAGCCAAGGCTTTAAAAAAAAAAAAAAAAAAAAAAAAAGGGTCAAAATTACAGAAAGTACCTCAGGCGCTGTGTGTATTCTGATCAGCTGTCAGTGATGACACACTCAGTTGAACATGCGCATGCAAAAGCAACTCAAAAACTAGACAGACAGACAGACATCCACATATACACAATGTAATTTTTGCATCATGGTTAGCAATGTCACATTCAAGGGGGCCTGTGTCTCTCGCTGAAGGTACGGCAGGAAATCAGAATGGTCTTGTCTGGCTTGTTAGACATTTGATGTCAGGCGAGGTTGTCCTCAGGGTATATCCAAAACGCAGCCTGTCATCTATTCCTGCACAGTTGTCATTTGCCCAAACAATTGTGGCATATACTGTCATCTTAGGTTTTTACCTGTAACTCAACTCAGCCAGGCCCAGTCGTGACCCCCCCCCCCCCAGCCTTTCACCTCTTCCTCTCTTTTTCTCTGTCCTCGACTTTCATCTCTCACAGTCTATCTTTTCAGTTGGAGACACTGTATTTCCCCGGCTAAAGTGTGCGATGCAGAAGCGCCTTCTGGCACGATTAAATATTTAGACGGCTGTCTATGTAGATGGCGGCTCGGCGACGCGGAGGAATAATCTGGGAGACAGCAGCTGTAGCACATCTGGGTGTCACTGATAGCAGAGGAAGGTGTGCGGCTGGTGTTGCTGTGGAGGGTGAGACTTAAGAGACACAGCTGTCAATCAGCCGGGTGGCACAGGCGGCGAGGCTTCATAACGTCCGTGCACGGCGGGCCCGCCTCACACAGACTGACGCCTGACAGACTGAAGCTGCCATTGACGTCTGAGCCGAACGCACTTTTCGGGGGAGACGACCATATGCTAATGTTGCCACTAGCCTCGCGGCATACTTGAAAATACCATCAGTTTAGCCTGCCTGCACCCAAATCGAATCCAGTTAATCTCATGTTAGCACCGTGCTACGATGATAAGTTCAAAATAAAAGCAGCAGTTAATGACTTCCCTCTTCCAGTGATACTCTGTCTTCCTGCAGGAGGCATTTTGGGGTTTTTAAATAGTGCTGATCCTTGTTTAGGTTTGTTGGTAATAGGGTGGCTGTAGGTGCAGCGTGTCAGAACATTTGAAGAAGATTGAGTGTGAAAAGCCGCCCACTTCTTATCCCTGCACTCTTCATCCGCCAGCAGCCTGAACTTGGAGGCTGCACAGCAGCGCTACGAGGCCGGCTGGCCTGAAAATCACTTTGTGTTCCTCTCCCAGGCACATGCGATATGGATGCGTCTCCACTCGGCTCGGGCCCTGCCGACACCGTGATTAATGGCACTCGCTTCTCTCCCCATCTCATTCTGTTACTGTCAGAGTTAAGTGGGCCGAAGACAATAATAAACAGTCAGTCTTCTGTGAACCCCCTAACACGATCATTCCACCCCACCCGATTCCCCCTTTCCAATGAGAAAAAGAGGAAGAGAGATGGAGTGAGAGATAGAGAGGAAGTGTGTGTGTGTGCTGCACAAGACAGACAAATGCCGAGTTAAAGACACAGAAAGAAGGCTCGGTAATGGAAATGGAGGCTGGGTGATATGTCAGTGAATCAGACTGTCTCATAAGCATGTGACGTTTACAGCACACGAAGGGTTACCACTTGGTTTAGATCATAAAGGACAACAACAGTATGAGTGCAGCTTGGAGCTTTTTAACTACGAATTATGTTTATATTATGTGTACATACATTTTTACACCTGCAGTACCTAAATGTATGTAAAGCGTACATTTTTCATAAAGTTTTAGATTTTGTGATGTATATTTCCCGCCATTTCCATACACTATGATCGCTTAGCATAGCCGTAAAACTTACATGGGTAACATAATTGGTAATGGTAATGCTGGTTATGTGCAGATTGTTTCTAAAAGTCTGCACTTTACCTCTCGACAACAATGCAACACTGACGACAGCGAATAAAGACCCGCTCTTCACTGTCTGAATGTACTGATTGTGATAAATATAATACGTGTATTCATCTTGCTCAAAGTATTCGGACACACGATGCAACAAAAATGCTAAACAAGTTTGCCCAGAAAAAGATGACTCAACAATTGAGTTAACAAAACTGACGCAAAAGATGAACAACGATAATCACCAGTTAAATACATACATTTCTCAGTATTGACTAAATAAGCCTCAAAGTTAAAGTCTTAGTTATGAAATCAATCATCAGCCTTGTTGGTGCATAGAAATGTCTGACGTCACCTTTCTTTTGAGCCTAGGACTGCCCTCTTCAAACCAGTGAGAAGCGCACAGAGGCTTATTTTATTTCGAATAAAACGGGGAACAAAGGGAGAATGCTTTAGTTGATGTGGTCCCAACCTGTAGACAGCCTGTGATGATTGGTCTCAAGTAGACGTGTCTGTGTTTCAACGAGTCACAAGGTCTGGAACCGCTGACTTACAGGAAGAAGCTGATTAAGAAAATACCTCCTTTTTTCCCCTTTTTTTTTTTTTCCTTAGGATAAACTCTAGAATTCTGACAGATTGAGAGGAAAAGGAAGCAATTGAGATAGCTGCAGCCAGAAGAAAGCAAAGCGAACAGAGCGAGGGAAGACACTCTGGATCTCAGGACCTGCCGTTTTAGTCACTAGTGAGCTGTCTCTTCCTGCAACTGCAGCCTCTTCCTCCCTCCCCGGGCCTGTCACTTTACTCTGCCATATCCCCTTCAGTGGAGCGCTCTCTCTCGCTCTCTCTCGCTCTCTGCGAGGTGAGAACCGACCCGCCACACAAGCAACACAGCGCTCACACGGCAGCGGCGTCTTTCAATCCTCCGAGGACTTCCGTACACAAGCAGGAATAAAGGGTCAGCGTTTGAGTTCCAGTCACTGACCTTGGTTTCAGGGCCCCAGAAGCCTCCACCGAGGCTGCGAGACCCTTCACCACCATTACATCCTTCCCTCCTCCTCCTCTTCTTCGTCTCCCTCTTATTACTGGGGATGACCTGCCTCACAGCCCTGGGCTCAGTGACCGAGAAATCCTCCGTCCCTCACCGTTCCCATCCTCCTTGCTGCTGGTGGATTGTCTTTGTGTCTACCGGAGTGGCCTCGGAGAAATGAAGTGCCATGATCTCATCACGCCGAGCCCATTGTTTTCACTCTCATGCACACTGTGTAATAGCCATGGAGATAAGGGGATGATTCAGGCCTTTCACGGAAGGAAATGTGAAAAGCCTGCCTGTGAAAAAGTGAAATTACTGTTTTGATGGCTTTTGATGGCGGGGGGCATAATTGCTGGATGGAAGGAAGGATGGAGAGTGAAATGCACATAGGAGATTAGTATTTCTAATGCTGGAGACGGTTGGTAGGAGGCCAGCAGAAGGTTATACGCGCAGTGGGTAGTTTTAATGAAGCTGCCATGTATGTAGAATAGCAGATTGACTAAAATAGCTCATTGTTCTTCTTTCCACGGCAACCTTTGCCCCTCTGGATTGAAACTACATTCTTGATGGCAGCACTGATTATGATATTGTTCAATGCTCATTGCCATAGTAACGGTGATTTATTTCACATTGTTTGTGCATGAAATAGTTGCCGGAGTCCTCAGGAATGGGGAAACGAGCTTAAGTATTTTTGGCAACTGGCATGAGGCTCATCAGCACGTGCAGACAACACGGGTCGGAGGATTACAGCTTGTAGTAATGACAGGGGCAAAGCGTAAATAGTATAAATACTCCATGGGATTATAATTAGCCTTACTCTGCACATTTAGACACACTCAAGTGGAACTAAAACCTTATTGACTTCTGGAGACAATTTCATATTAATTGGATGCCTCTTCTTTCTCGCTGTCTACTTCTGTGGTTTGTTTTCGAGCTGCTGACAAACGCGCCGCGGTGGAATAACAGTGAGCCTAGCCGATTAGCATTAGCCGCAGCCCTTCGTCTCGAGCGCCACGTGGGCTGCCCCCGACGGCATAGATGGAGGAGCGGCGTGAGAATCAAAAGGGAGTCGGGCGTTTTTGAAGCCGTCCATGAAGAGCAACTAAAAAGCGAGGTGGATGTGAGAGGGCAGAGCGATGAGATGAGACACAGGCTGCTCGGGCTGTATCCCTCGGGTGGAGAGAAGGTAGCATGGAGGCGAGGAGGACGGCGTTTCCTGGTGATGCCAGGGCATAAGAGGAATTAATGTGACTGTTGTCCGCCACCAGCAGCCCCTCAAACACACACATAACCACGCACTCTATTTCATCTTCCATCTCAGCATTCAGCATATGTCCTCCTCCTGCTTTGTCTCCCACAACCCCCCCCCCCCCGTTTTATCGGTGCACCGGCCACAAATTTATCCCTTATTTTCCGTCCAGAAGTGGGGGAAAGTTGCAAAGCTAATTAAGAAGCGGGGATGCGGCAGCTCGACAGATGTGCATTGAGATGGGTGCTATTGAGTAGCAGGGATAATGGTGTGTGGACCTGGTGGGCAGTGGGGTTGTGTTGGAGGGAGCTCCTACCTGGGCGTGCATGTTAATCAGCGCGCCTGTCTGTTGAGAGCCGGGGAATTAAGGGGGAAGGGAAGCGTGTCGCCAGCCTCCAGTGAAGAGACAAGGCTGGCAAGCTGATTAAGAGCACAAATTTGCCAGTTTGGTCCGACAGGGAGATATGTGTACGAAGGAGGAAAAGGGCAAGAAAAGTGCGTATTGATTAACAGTGCTGGTGGTGGCGGAATTCAGGAAAGACGAGGTGGCTAGAAATCTCCCTACCGGTGTCAAACTAAATATTTCACAGTACTTGAAGGCATCACAATACTTCAAAGGGGCAAAAATCCCAAAATGGCCATCACCTATCTGCAGGGAGGCTGTGGAAGTTGTTGATAAATGTTAATAACTTAATGATTTCTCGACCCCGGTGCTGAGATTTCTGCCTGTGAACACTCACTTTGGCTGCACGCTGAACAAAAACTCACAGCCTGATGAATTCCATGACATTCACAGTCTCCTTCACGTCCACACGCATTTACAGCTGCTCAGCAATGGAGGACGGCGCGCCAGCGTGAGCAAGCAACATTCCAGTGATTAAAGCTTTGGCTTGTTTTCCAGCCAAAACCCCCAACGACAAAGAAATGCTGTTCTTTCTATATTTCATGTCGGAAGGCTGGAATCTCCTGCTAGTCACTGATAGAACGCCATAATATAACCTATAGATTACATTATATTTTAGCCCAAAAATGACTGGCTGGGTCTTTTTAATTAGCCAAAGCCAATTATTAACCTGCCCTAACTTTACAGTGCATGGCAACGTGCAACTAGGTTTTGGACTGTTGGTCAGATAAGACAAGACGAAGACGGATTACTTTATCATGGAAATGATAATTGGTCTCTAAATAATCAGCTTGGGTGACAATTAGCAGCATTTCTCATGAATAAAAGAGGCAACATAAGACACTTCACACAACATATATGGAGGCGTATACGACTGTGCAGTGGTTATTTAATTACTTTAAGCAAAGTCCTTTTTTATTAAGTATTGACATAATTTTATCCAACCCCTTTTTCTTTTACCGTGACGGGAACACAACACTTTGAATGGAAGAAATCCGCTGGCTGATATTGAAATAAAAGAATATGATGATTTGGTTTAGTGAGACCTTGTAAACAGCACAAAAGTTTTTCACACATGAGTGAATAATAATTCACTCCCATATATAGATGCACCGCTTTATGCTTTCTTCCCCAGATATCTGCAAGTTTTTAATTAGAATTATCTCCCTGTTCACCAACAGAGCCTCATCTAATTTCTCCCTAATTGTTGTTATTTACACAGTAAAGGTTTACGGGTATTTATCGACATTTCCTTTCCCAGATCTCGGTGTCTGTCGTCGATAATGAGTGGGGAAATTATTTTTAACACTCAGTCATTATCTGCGTTCAAGTAGTCTTCCTTTTAATATGCTAATGCGGCTGATATAATCAGCTGGTAATTGTAATACACTTCAAGTACGACACATTTTGTGGCACCCTCTCCTGAATGAAGAAATCACAGCCAGTCGCACAGAGCTGCGGTTGGATGTGCCGACGATGGGTTTATGTTCTTGGGAGACATTGCGGTGGGAACGCCCGCCATTCGATCTTGCATGGCACAAATCCAAATCACACACAGACTCCTATAGAAATGTGTAGGCTGGTCTAAAAGCCGTAGCGCTGTGTTACTGCCGCCGCCGCCACCACCCACTTCTTTCTCATCCAGCTTTTTATTCTTAAAAAGCCACCTTTGATTACCATTGATCCAGCCCCTCCCCCCATACAGTTGGTTTATACCTGCATGCTATTCATGTCACAACATCTTAAATGAATCTTTTTTTTATTTTTTTTTATTGTGTGTTAACCAGAATGATGAAAGAAGTGTTCTCCCCATGTACTCCGGGGATGCTGGTGCTTTTCTGCGGAAGAGGATGGGATCCTGACTTTGTTTTTCTCCTTCGGCTGTTATTTCCCTGAAGAGAAGAGCAGAGTGAAGGGAGCTATGAGTGATCGACTCTGCTTTTATTCTCCAGGTTTTCAGGGGATTTGAAGTTATTGAAAGTCTGGGGATGGGTGACAGCTCGGAGATGTCTATGTGATGCCCATCAGGCGTGCGCCGGCCGCGCCGTTCTGCGTTTGTGCGCGCGCGCACACGCGGGGATGCACGTGTCCAGCCTCGCGGGCGGTGAGGCAGAGGGCACAAGCTCCCATGTTCCCAAATACACGTTATTCTTGTGGCCAATCATTTCTGCTCACACATGACATCTCTCCCAGATTGATTTCATTCAGCTGTAGAGGGCGGCAAGATCAAACAAATGTTGTCTGAAATAGCGGCAGCGGTGCAGGGAGGAGGAGAGGTGGTGGTGGTGG